>OZ010670.1:9679564-10279564 GCA_963932185.1 Troglohyphantes excavatus
CCGTTTTGTAGTAACACGTCTTCTATACCACTTTCTGCTGAATGCAGCGTGTTGAAGCCGAAGACTGACTATGTTGAAGTCCAGTCAAATATTTTGGCGACAAAATTCGAAGTAAAACCTCATGTCAGTGATGCTGAGAAAACCTTGATCCGATTACCAAACTTATCTCCTGAACTTGAGATGGAAATCTACCTTGGTATAAGGGAATATAAACGCCAAATTCAGTTCCATTCCAATCTGGAAACTATTGCCGAAATTTATGAAGAGGAGGAAGACAAACCAAACGATACAAATGTCAATTCCCGTAAAAAGAAGACTATTGGTAGAAGAATTCTTCATTACTTTGGCAAAAGGTTCAGTTGCTTAAAATGCAACTAAAAGTAGAAAGTTACTAGGATGAAAATAAATCTTGTTATATCCTTAGTGTTCTTATTCATGATTCGGATATCTTCTAAATTTTGTGTTGAAAATGAAATTCTAATGTATCATTAGTCTTCTTATGTAATGTTTCGGACCTCTTTCTAAATTGTCTTGTTTTGATATGATGTTTTAATGTATCATGGGTGTTCTTTGGCAATGTTTCGGATATCTTTTGAAATTACGTTTTAATATATCATTAGTGTTTTTAGGTGATGTTTCGGACTTCTTTCTAAATTGTGTTGTTTTGAAATGACGTTTAATGTGTCATTAGCGTTTTTAAGTATTCATGGTATTCATGTGGTGGCTCTTTGTGTACTTGTTGAGGTTTTACAGTTGGCGCTTTCTTCCTGGTTCCAAACCTAGCTTACAAAAACTCTTTCAATAGCCCAATAATCCCTCTCATATCCCGGCAAAAATAAACCAACCAATCAGTGAAAATATCAAATTTTTAATTAAGGAAATTATCAATTATGTAATAAATTATTTAATCAATAAATAAATCGATTATTTAATAAATTAGTTAACCAACGAATAAATCAATTAATCAAATTATTTAATCAATGAATATAACAAGTATTTAAAATCAATTATTAAATCAATTAATCAATGAAACGCGTACCTACCATCAATTGGGGGATGAGAGGAGCCAGAACAACAACGAGGCTCTTCGGGAGGGTCGCTTGTCCACTGGAGAATGTGAAGATCCGGATAAAAGGAATAAGGGGGGGGACAGTGAAAAGTGGACAAGAAACCCTCTTGGGGTACGACAGTAGCCCACCTCCTCGCGGTGTACCCCGGTCAACGGTGTGCTTTTTATCGCACAACGGCTGAGAGGCTACTATAACTACTTAACTTTTCCAAACACTCACTTGAATTTAAACTAATTATTGAAACAGTTTTTGACAGAGTGGGAACTGAGACTTTTCTGCTATGTTTTTGGACCCAAAGTTTGGAAGGAATACAACAAAAAAACAAGACATTTTGTTTTGAAGAAAATGGAAGAAATTCATAAATACATTTCAAAAGTGGTTCTATGAAACTCTTTCTCGACAATCAACATGAAACTTACTAACATAATGAGAATTTTTCACTTTCATTTCATACAATCCAATGAATTTAACTTTTACACCCATACAAACAAATGTACAGACTATTTCCATAATTCCATTTGTCTAGTTGGCAGTTTGCACCTATTTTGTAAAAATTGTGCGGAGTGGAAAGTGACGATTTGTTAAAAATTTTAAATTCAAAATATCATACTAAAGTTTAATTGCGGCTTAGGAAATGTAAACAGGTAGAAAGAACAGTTCAAGACTAACAAAAAGTTACCAAGAAATCTAAACTTACGATAATTGTGGATAGATCTAAAGCTTATCAAAAACGCTATTATGGACAAAACTTTTCCAAAAAAACCACATCTCCGAAGCTTCCTAAAGTGCTAATAAAACAGTAACAAAAAAAAAATATATAATAATGCTGAAATTGCTCTTTTGGCGATTTCTGTTTGGCAGCCGTTTCTCAAGTTCAGATAGAAATGTGCTCGCATGAGATTTTGGTTTTGTGGATCAAGTATCCAGTTCATATTTAGTGTTTATCTTTTCTCTTCGGGTCTCTTTCTAAATTTTAGAGTTTCCTGAAAGTTATCAAGTGAATTTCTTACCTTGAGGTTTCACATCGAAAGAAATACGTTGTAGTCAAGTAATAACTTTCTATTTAGGCAAAGTGTTCGTGTCAGTTTAATGACTTTTTTGTTAAATGCATTTTACAACTCCATATAAATGTTAACACTGTATACATTATTCTACTAATATCTATAAGGTCTTGTTATATTATATTTCGGAAGGGCAAACTACAGCCAGGTAGTAATTTTGGAGGAACTTGAAATAATGTAAATTCAATTTTTCAATCCTTCAAACTTTGTGTAAAACGACTATCGACGTCCTATCGTACATGTTTCCCATTAAAAACAACACACGAAGCAAGTGTGAAATTTTAGTCAATGCCTCATATTTATTTCTATTACGATATTTAGATAATATGCCTAATTATAAGAAACATAATTCATATTGTACCCACAGAAGTAGATTTAATTTTAAACATGGAATATTTGCAATTCAGGAAGATATGTGATCCAAACAAGATTCAATCCAAATACATTGACGAACTTTATTTGTCGATCATTGGTGTTAAGTGTTTAAATAACCCACAAGATAGTTTTTTTAAAACTATTTCCTTTGAAATATATCTAGAACCGTCATTTATACCCCATTGTGTAGGCCAGTGTGACGTTAATTTTACGAACAACGATTCATCATTGCTTTTGACGTGAATATGTGTGTAAAATCAGTACGGGTACATCCACAGAAACATCAGCGACCTAAAATGTTGATATTTCAGATACTCGTAACTTAAGAGGCCTATCATCGTGAAGCCTACCATCAGGCTGTTTATTAATTCACCCCCCTTTGTACCGACTGCAGAGTAGGGGGGAAAAGAAGTCAAATTTCTGACATAATCTGGCTTCTCCAAATACATTGGCGAACATTATTTACCTGCAATTAACCTTAATCTAACCATCTGCAATTCTAATCAACGATTTTCTCGAAAGCAAAATAACTTATCTATTGTTCAGACATTTCCGGGTACATCTTCGGAAGTTGAGCTTTTCCATTAGTTTTCTCGTTGAAGCATAATTGAACAATATTTCTTTTCAAATGGTCCGGTTAATTGACAATTCCGGATAGTTAAATGCTGGATATTTTTCAAAAGGTGCCCAAGTGTAACATCCCCTATCCAACAAAAAAAAATTGTCCAAATATCTGAATTAGAACCGAAATCTTGTGCGAACTTACATAAAAAAAAGTCATAACAGTCGAATTGATAACCTTTCTCCTTGGCGGGCGATTTGGCGTTTTAATTTAAAGTTTCTGGCGATTTTATTATAAAATTGAAAACTGAATCAGTTGGTTTAAAGTGATCTACGTCACAAGTCTCCCCTACTAATAAAATATTTTGTAAACACAGGAAGGATGTGCCATTTTACTAGAAAACGTTGCAACATTTATATAAGACTTATACAGTTTACAGTTCGCATATGTTTAGTAAGTTTACTAAAAGAGCCCTTCAAAACATGCAGGCTACAAGTTTTACAGTGAAACATTAAAAGTTATCAAAATATTACATTAATAAAGAACAAGTTCACAATATACTTTTATTTATGAATTATTTTTCAACATTTTTAATACTTCATTTCTGTCTAATAATGGGGTAAAAGTTCATATGGTTTGAACCTTTTTATTTATTTTCAGAAATATGTCTTTACAAACATTAAAAATTTAATTATAGTTTCTCTCTATTTTAAAATAGTATTTATACGAAGAATATATTTTTGTTTCAATACTGTTATTAGTTTATAAGTTATTTAATATTAAAGTCGTCGTTGATAAAATTTCGCTTACAAGTAATTTTGTCCGTCGAGTTTCTGACACATTATTAAGCGGAGATATCCAATTCTTTTAGGGAGTGTACGAATAGGTTTGAATTGGAAATCCAAGTAAGCATTTTTTTAAATTCGAATTAGTTTCGGATTTATAAATTTTTTGAACATTTAAACACGCTTCACTTTTTGAAGTTTTTTTCTTATTCAAAAAAATATTATTAATGTTTATTAAAACTTCATCTTTCTGATGTTATGAATATTATATTTCTATCTTTACAATTAAATTAGATATGGTCAATTAAAATAGGTATAAAAATAAAATAATCTTTCTAAAAAAAAGGAAAACCGACTTTAAGAAAAATGCGCTAAAAAGTAAAAAATAATTTTTAATCTTACGAATGAGTTGACAAAATTGAATTATTGAATATCAATTTTATACTTAGTACAACTTTTTGAAATCGGCGCCAAAATTTAAATATGATTTTTGTAAATTGGCACCAACTTCCAAAAGTTGTACTACGTATAAAATTGATATTCAATAATTCAATTTTGTCAACTCATTCGTAAGATTAAAAATTATTTTTTACTTTTTAGCGCATTTTTCTTAAAGTCGGTTTTCCTTTTTTTTAGAAAGATTATTTTATTTTTCCCTTTTTAGTTTTTAATTTAGCAGGGGGCTTCGCCCCCTATTCACCAAGAAATTCTAGTAGCAACTTGTGCTCAACAATGTAAATTTTAAACAATCCCTAACAAAACCAATAAATGCATGTTAAACGAAATGTCATTGTTGTACAACTTCCGTTAAACAATGAAAATATTTTGAAATCGGATAAATTGTTTTAAAAAACTCCGTTTAATCGGCATTTCCGGATATATAACAGCCGGATAATCGATTATTTTTTTGCAGATTTTGCCTAAGTAGATTTTTCTCTATCCAACAAAAAAAAAAAATTTCGAAATCGGAAGACATTTTTTTTAAACGGTCCGGTTAATTAAGAAATCCGGATAGTTAAATCCCGGATAACCGGATATTTTTTTCAAATTGCTCCCCTTTGAAACATCCCCTATCCAACAAAAAAAAATTGTCCAAATATCTAAAGTAGAATCGAAATCCCGCGCGCACATACATAAAAAAAAAAAAAAAAAAAAAAATACATACAGGTCGAATCTATAACCTCTCGACTTGGCGCGCGTTGGCGGTTTTAATTTAAATTTTCTTGCGGTTTTATTTTGGAGTTTTGGTGAGCGCGCTGGGCAGTCGGTTAAAAAATAGCGAAGAAGGAAAAAAATGTCGGATATTTCGAGCAAATTTTAATTTGCGACTTTTTGTCTCATTGTTCCGCTCGCATCTCAAAAAGTAAATGTCCTAAAATTATGAAATTATGCCAGTTTATTAAGAAATATTTGCGAAATAAGGTGAATATATTTGTTTTTCAATACGATCAGTATATTAGACGTTATTTTATGCTAAAGTCATAATTTTAGAAAATTTCGAAAACAATTCATACATTTTTGGATATTTGTCTTCCAATTTTCAACCAAAAAATAAATAAATAAAATTCGGAATATAGAGGAGCGTCAGGGATGGCGGAGCCCCCTACTATTATTACAAAAATAAGGAGTATAACAATATATATTGCACATATTAATTTTTTTTAATATACCTGTCCCAATAACAACATTATTTAGCAAAAATATTGAGGACACAAACAATAAGAAATTATTATCACTTACCTTAATATATATACATCGATAATATATACATCGATGCTTTATGAAACGCAGGATTCTAGTTTATACACAACAGTAACAGATGACCAGGTGCATGTTGAACCAGAAACTTTCAGATATTCTGTAAAATATAAAGTAATATTGCTATTAATTGCGAAAGAACATGTATATATTGATAAGTTTTAATATATACTTCATTTTAGTCTAACGGTTTAAAAGTTGATATGGTATTGACCTTTTACGTATTTTCAAGTTGTTCGTTTTAATGAAAGTCTGGTACATAAAAATAATTCAAAAATGGATGTAATTTAGGTAGTACATCAATGACAGTGGTTAAGACAGTAGTTAGCTATAAAATTGTTTTTTATTTGATATATAATAAACACGCCTTTAACATAGATTGAATGGAAAAAGATGTGTACTGCATTAATCTTTGGAACCAACCAGAAGATCCTGTTTCGTGTTAATTGTACATTCAGTAGTTTGAAAAAATAATTTATTTTCTGCTGGCTATTATATTTGCTACTTATTTATTTAGTTAAGACATTCAACCATAACGTTTTTTAGTAAACTAGAATTTTTGCTTTTACCTACACAAACTATAACCGAATCTGGTTACCTTTTCGAAAACCCTGCTGGAACAAAATGGAGTTCTTTGATTGCCGAAATAACCAATTTTTGTCTCCAAGAACGTGTTAGTGTGACGAATATTTCTTTTTCAGAAAAGTCATCAAGAATTCAATGCATTTTAACCAAAAAAGGTTAACATGCAAAAAAATTATATGTTACTGAAAATCAACTACAAAAAAATCCGCAATTAAACCCCAACATAAGGCAACATAAGGTTCATTCTAATTTTTGCAAAAATAAGCTTTTAAATTATTTTTGTGTACTAATATTATATTTTTTGTATCATTTCGGCCGAATTCCTTCAAATTTGGCAGAGCTGCTTCATGCCACAGAAGAAGTATATGTTTTAAATTAAAAGTAAACCAAAGGGTAATTTCTTAATTACAATAAAGAGAGTTCTGGGAATTTATATAATTACAATTCACACTTGCACCTGCTATTCTTATGTCTTATCGAATCAATTCCTCATTTACATTTGTTTATGATACGATGCATGAACGAGATCCAGTGGCCGTGGAGCGACAGAAATTGTTACATTTACAGATTGCTTAAATCTGTATTTCGGCCATGGCCATTTGTAATCATTTGGGACAAAACGAAAAGCATGCGCCTGCCTTATGTTTTTCGAGTGTTGCAACACCATATCAGCAGATGCAAAAAACTTAACAACTGTTTAAATTCATAAAAAAAGGGGGTGGGGTACAAAAGTCTTTTCTGAACAAATACGAGCATGAATGTTGGAACTTCTGGCCATTTCAAAACGAAAATAAAAAACCTTTGGTGAAATAGGGAGGAATAAGGGTTAGAAGTGCAACATTGCAGCGGCCCTGTAATATGTCTGGCTGTGTGTGTGGACAAGCTCGGTGATTGCACCGAACCATCCTTTAGCCAATCCGCCTCTGTAAATATATAATTCAGATACTAAAGGTAACTAAGACTTTAAATATTATGTTTATAAATAAATTGGTTAAAAATTAAAAAAAAAACTGTTAAATTCAAAAATATTTGATTAGATATGGATTTTTAAAAAAAATTATATGTATTTATTTGTATTTCAAATATTAATGATAATTTTCAAATTACATCATTTCACCAACTTCAATATTCTTGGCATTATCAACAGCTCTACTTTCAGAAATGTGGATAACCGTTAAAGATACACTTTTGAAGCTGCAAGTAGAAGAATTACAATTCCACTTTTTCTTTTTTAAAAAAATGCACGTTTTAATCCATACAATGTTTTAGCCGTTTCACAATGACGCATGGAACAATGCTACACTTCCTTGAAGAAATATGAAAAATAATTAATTTTAGGTTAAAATCCATAAGAATTAAGGCAAAGAATAAAGTATGAAAATGGGGTACCAGATGCACAAAATGTTATTTACTTTATGAAGAAATTGTGCTTTCCTCACAAGATCATTTTGGCACCAAAAAGAAAACATTTTTATTGGAAAGCAGTTTTACGGACCACTTTGGACCCTCTCTCGAACGACCAATGATCATCGGACCACGGGTTGGGAACCACTGTTCTATATCTAATGGATGGTAAGGTAGGATGATCCCCCTTGAGTTATAGGCATTGAAAAATCCCAAATGTTTTAAGTCCCGTTAGTTTCAGTCGATGTACTCCCGTACCGATTTGAAATACATATTCAGTCAAAACGCCCTAAATCACCCCTCCCTCTCCCCCCCCCCCCCCCACACACACACAGAAAAAAATTCTGATTGAGTGATCATACCCCTGCGGGCACCTCTGATATCCACTATTACTGCAGTGACGCAGCATTTTATTATTTATCATTGTCCAATAAAAGATTTTAAAAATACGGATTTTTTTGATTTTTTTCGTTAAAGTCATCCGCGTAACTGGAGTACGGATAATTGGATTTGCACTGTCTTTATTTATTTTTTTGTGTGAAAAAAGCACTTTTGACACAAGAGATCAGTGATTCTACCCCCTACATTTTATAATTTGGACCTCGGTAAAAAAAATGAAGGGTTGTTTTAGATCGCAAAGTTACAAATCGTGACTAACGCGTAAAACAACAAATGTATGTTAAAATTAGGGTGCCAAACTCACGGTCGTTTGTGTCACAAAAATTCTTTGAATCCGTTTGAAGAATTGGTTTGGTTAATTAACGTCGCACAAGAACTGCACAGTGGGCTATTGGCGACGGTTCGGGGCCTATCTCGAAGAAAAGACCCGGGAACGATGCCTCGTATTTTTGAACCATGGTCAGATGACGGGGACAACACCTGAGCTGGCACCCAACGCCTTCAATAGACGTCGGGACTTTGGACCCCGATCAGATGTATCGTGCACCAGTCCCGTATACACGCCGTTCATTTTTTGGATGTTCTGGACGACATTCTAGTATTTTTGGCAGCGAAGTTGGCAACCCTCCGATCGCAATCAGTGGCGGATTTACATAGGGGCTAAAGGGGGCTATAGCCCCCCCCCCCTTGGGGTATAGCCAATTTTTTTTTTTTAATTAAGATTTTTTTTTCTTAAGGGGCTATAGCCCCTCATATAGTTAAAGTTTTCAGGGAGTGAGAAGAGGACCAAGTTTTATTATGGTTCTCATTGGGATGGGAAGAGGGGGGGGGGGGGGGGCTACGCGTCTTGTCGCACTAAGATGACCTTGGACCTTGGACAATGCAACGGCCCAGAAACACATTGCCTGGCAGGGAGTCTTAGGGGTAGATCGAGTTTTATGACTCTCCCTCTTTCTCTTTGGGGGTGGGGGCTACGCGTCTTTTCCTTAGAGTAGGGTCTTTTCGTCTTATCAGATGACCTTGACCCTTGCCTTGACACTGTAAATGACCAGAAACAGCAAAACTGAAATTTTTTGTTGTATCACCCGAGTACGGTCATTCGTTAAACGTTTTATGGGAGGCGGGTGATTTTCTGTAGAGGTCAGTGGATCTGAGTGTAAAGAGGGAAATAAAAATTCGTGTCGCTATGGTTAGGTTTGATGAGCGAAAACATCGGAAAAGGCGAATTCTATGCTATTGCTTCATTAATAGCTGGGTTAGTCAGGTAATTTTTCTTTCTCTTGTGTTTTATTCGTGTAATTTTATGTATTTTAAGCAATGCAAAAAGCGAGACTGCAGTTGTAAATACTATTGGGTTTTATTCAAGTCTTTGAATGAAGTAGTGATACCGGAATCACATTATCCTTGACAATCAATTCTTAACCTTTTATATGAAAGTTGCTCTGTTTAAATTAGGAAAACCGAACCAAATATCTTTGAATCGTATTTTTTTTAAAACATCAATTTTACGTAAATTGAAAATATAATTCAAAGCACTGAAAATGCTTAATGATGATATTTTTAAACTTTAGTTTGGCATTTACATAAGAAATACTGTACCATATATGAAAAGCAAACAATCAAAACTTATTTTGCTAAAAAAAAATTTACATCACCTGATTTCGCCACCGAATTTTCTATCTAACAAAGGTATTTTATTTGTCCAAAATACGTGTTGTAACATTTGAAATTAACTTGCAAAATTGAAATCAGTCTACGCGAATTAGAAAAATTAATTTTAATTTACCCAATATTCGTTTCAAGTGACAAAACACGTTTTGAATTTTTTCTATTCGTATATCAATCATTTGTCTGAGTTTGTGTGGATTGAAGCAAGTACTAGTAACTGCTAGTTGGTATTCTTATTAAAAGCGTAAAGTCTTCCCTTGCATAGTTTAACGTAATTTATTATTTTGACCAATCTACCTAACTATTTCAGTTCTTATCAAAATTTATGTACAATGAGGATATTTCACATATCACCATTGTAATTAAATTTTCGTAATATACGAAATTTAATATTCTTCGAGAGAGATTTTGTGAGATATTGTTTGTCTTTTGCTCTGTCAATTAACCCATGAATATTTATATTTACATGATTTCCACAACCATACTTTCATTGATAGAAGTATTACTCATCAGTGGCGAAGATAGCTACATATGTATAATTTTAAATGGAGCCGAAGCCAATTATAATTAAAGTAAAAGTCATATGGGCTGGATAAAAAAAATGGAACAAATTAATTAATATATATTTCCGAAATTAAAATCTCTATTATATTAAAATTCAAATAAAATTAATTGATTGCACTTTTAAAGAGCATTTTTTTATGTCATAATATTTTTCACCTTTTTGTACACCCCCCTCCTCCCTATGTTACTTCATTTTAAATTTATGCAGTTAAAAAATAGTAATTAAAACTTTCATTCTGTGTATTTTACAAAACATTTCAACTAATTAGAAAGATATAGTGATTTCTATAAAAATTTTCTTATCTCAAAGTTTGTGAAAAGAATGTTTCAGGAACTTTTGCTACGTCACACAATCACCGAGACCTTTTTCCCTCATGTCACACCACAGTCACGTATGATGGACCCCCTTCTTCAAGGGTGTGAGTCGTAATAAATAAACGGCCTCTTAAGATTCAAATAAGATCAAAATAGACTTAAACAATAATTTTTTTAACATTTAATTTTATATTTTAAAACACAAAATTCAATTTATATTTAAACGTTAGTCAACATTTTTCAATATTTGTTCTTTTCTTCGTGTACATGAAACTATTTTTGGTGTGCTTTTTTTTATGTTGTATATTGTATCTTACGTTTGCTTACGAAATAAAAATATTCTCAATTAATCCATATAAGGAATTTTCGACCCACATTTTTACGTTTTTCTAAATCGATAGGTAAATTCACCTGCAAGCATTATCTGTTCTTTCACGCAATATATATTGTAGGCAAAAGATTACTAAGTCAACTTTGGCAACCCTGTAAGTTGTTGTGATGCAAATACTAAGAAAAATACATTGTTTAACCGTGTATATAAAGTTATAAATTATGGATTTTTTTTTATTATTTGCGAAATCAGAGCAAGTTTTTTTTTTAAATTTAGGTTACATTCATTTGAAAATTTTGTTATGATACGAGAATCCCAAAACGACTACGCAAAAGGGAGTTGAGAGGACAAAATTGACTGCTCGATTCAGGGCAGGATTTAGGCATAGGCTACAGTCCAACTAATCAATAATAATATAGATTACTGAAAAAATGGGTGTCTCAATACTTCGAAATTATGACAACGACATGTTTGAAAATAAATCACTTAGACAAAAAAAATTATAAGTATACCAAACAAGTTTCTAAATAACTAATAAATCAAACTAAATCTTAATGAAAATAATATTCTACAAAATTTTTATGATGCGAAAAGTTCTATTTTTCTTAATGGATTTGTACAATGCAAATATAACAACACTTTTATATTCTTTTAAAATATGTGTTTAATTTGTGATTATTTAAAATGGCATTGTGTTACTATTTTTGGAAATCAGTTGTTTTTATTCTACACCGTAATTCTGTTTATGATGATACGGAGACGAGTGCAATATTTTATTGTAATTTTCAAAAATTCCAAAATTACATCGCACATTGAAATTCTTTGAAATTGTTGAAATATTCAACTTAGTATTGGAAATTTACAAAAAAACAGTGCATCCCAAAATTATTAAAACTGAAAAATTAGTTAGTTTTCAAATTTTCAATTCTTGTATTTCAAAAAATTTCCGATCTCCCCTACCTATTTCGATTTACGAAGGAGTATTACATACCACCGAGGGCCCGCACCACATATTTGGCCTAGGGGTCCACTAACTCTAAATCCGGCTCTAGCTTGGCGGGAATACCCCAAACAACTGCCCCAAGGGTGAACCAGTCGTTTATGAGCAGCGTGGTGGGCCAAAAATTTCCCTTTTTTTATTATCAGAAGGCATTGAGACAAAAATTATTCTTATACAAAAAAAGTACATTGCACCAGAATAAAACACAACAAAGTTGCTTCTTTACATGGCATTTATCTCGCTAAGGCATCAAAATAACATTTTATAGGCGGAATTTACACATACCGTTAACGGCAATCGTCGAAAATAGGAATTTGTATATACATATACCCTCCCCCCCCACACAAAAAAATAAAAAATAGCCCCCCCCCTTTGGATGACCCTAGATCCGCCACTGATCGCAATATCACTACTTTTTACTATTCTTTAGTCTAGTCCGCGCAAAGGCTCGAACCATAGCTCGAACCGGGGACCCTTGGATTCACAGCTGACGCCCCGATCCACTCGGCCACGGAGGTCTCTTGAAGAATTGGCGGTTACTCTTTGTTTGACGCATTCGATCTTCGGAATATGCAACCTTGACCTTGGGAACAGGACCACCCTTCATGTTGAAAACATGGCAGCTGTGCACAGATGTTTATGGGTTGGGGGTGAGAGTGAAAGCCAAACTACCACCCACCGATTAAAACACGAAGGGGGGAGGGGGAAGGGAGGCTGAGAAAAGTTGCCACCATCCCAACTCGATTTACGATGTTTTCCTGTCACTCCTCTCTTTCTAACGAATGGGCGTCTCAATTTACACCCAATTGAACAGAGAGGTGAGGAGGAGGGGGGGGGGGGGGGGCAGTCAACAGGACCGCTTTCTGGCGTCAAGGATGAGTCAGGATGAACTACAGGATGAGCTACATTGGATAATTTAATTATTGAAAAAAATAATTGTGTATTTCATAGAGGCTGCATGGTTTATATCTTTATTTTCTTACCCAAGAAATTTAAAGTAATCTATAAATTTAGTAGTATTTAAGGAATTTGGCAAGTTCAAACACTTTTTGATCCTTTAGCTCTTTCGAGGTATTTTTTTCTTCTTTTGAATTTCCGTTACTTTAATTTTTAAGTATATATTTTTATATGTTGTATCCTATATTCTATTTGCCTCATTCATATTCTAATTGTCTCTATTTGTTCAATCCAGCTAATCCTCCGTCTATTGTGTCCTACACATTTTCTGGCATGTACCGTCTCCTGAAGACCATAACATGGCCGACATTGTTGGGTGCATGACATACGACGTCGCCTAAGGGATGGTCAACAACTTCGAGCATGGATCCTTCATAGTAGAGAAAACATAATGTTATGATCTCGCTAACATCAGAGTGAGGCCAACATGTATGGCCATAGGCACGTGGTTAATAACGTCATTTCATTTATAAATTTTCACTGTTACACATTTCCCATTTCATAAGCCAATCGCGAGTATTTTTTAATTCATAATTTTGATAAGCAGTCACGCGTCTGAGGCCATACGGTCTGAGATGTTGGTTTCACGATTATGACGTCATATTCGCTCTATTACAGTCCATTCATGCTCGAAGGTCAACACAGTATTTTAACTAGCTATTTTAAATAATTCCAAATTATATATAAATGACCAGGGTGCTTGATTTACACTACGAAATGGTACTTTAAACAAAGGAAGGGGCGCCAAAATTATGCTTGCTTATACGAAAAAAAAATTTATTGAACCGCCACGGAAAATGACGCTAGAGATGTACAAAAATAACAACCTTTTCTTTTTCATCTGTTTTATTCTTAAATGAACAGCTCTTCCTGGAATTTAAGAATGCCATGCAAATGCCACCCACTGAGTAAAACAGGAACGGGGGAAGAGAAGGGGGTGCTGGGGGAAGGGATAGGGGGGGGGGGGGGGGGGAGGGCTGAGAAAAGTCGGGGTTCACCCATCTGAATTTATGGTGTTTTCATGTCAGACATAGCATCTCTTTTCTCGAGCAAGGAATGCGCTGTTTAGTTTCCGATGATAGGATGCTACTTCGAGCAGTGCTTCTAGTTTCTACGTCATCAGTATGTTGATCTCTGAGTCGAAATTTATGACTGCGGCACATTGCAAGACTGGAGGAAGGGACGAAATTTGAAGAAGGCGCCGATTTCTTGGGAAGGCCGCCGGTTTATGGTGATGGATTGGACGATTCCTCGTATCAATGTGGGGGGTTCTGCTCAATTCAAAAGACTTTTTTTTTTCGTTTTCTGCCACACACACCAGAGAAAGTGTCATTCGCAAAGGTTTTCGTTTACTTTGTCAGAGTTTCTTTGGATTGTCATGTCCCAGCCAAAAAAAACCATCATCAAAAACCTGTATAAAACCTGCGCGTTGTACCAAATACCTTTATGAATTATGCAAGTTTTTTGAAATTTGTGTTTATCCCACATATTGCGAAGCAGGATTAAAATTAGGGAATTTTAGGAAAAATATGCTGATATGTATATATTTTAGTTTATTTTGTAATAAAAATTTAATGTATTACCAAAAATAAAAACAATAACAATGAAACGGAGTATATTTACTAATGTCTGACTAAAATGTAATATTATAAATTCATTTTTCATTCAACAAAAAGTCTGTCTAACGCCGTGAGGCTTCATTCTATACTCGTATCTGTTTTGCATTATTTAAAGAATGTGTTATGATTAGCGTTTAAATTTCTATAAATTGAGAAACAAATTCTATTTGATCACGGAATTATAGTGTCAGAATGGATCATCTTCAAAATGTAAAATCATGATTTTGATTTTAAAGAAGTTTCACGTCAAAAATTAAGGACTACAAGCAAATCACGTTCGAGTTCTAAGTTGTAAAATTCCGAATAAAACGATTACAAAATGGAATTGAAATGAAAAGTTAAAAGTGATAAACTATAATTTGTTTGTTTGCTTAATAGTTTTGTTTCCTTAGAATTACACGGAAATTTAAATTGTAAGAAAAAAAATTAAATTCTATATTTAAAATGTAATAAAAATGTTCAGTAAAGATTTTCTCAAATACTTGCTTTGTGATGCTTAAGTTTTATATTTTTTAAAGAAAATTTGAAATTAGTAGATAATTTATTAATGGCTTTCTTGTGCTTTTTACAAAATTGGGCTCAGTATCTGAAATTATTCCATTACTTTTTTCGCTAAACAACTATCGTTTGCAGTTATCATCAGCAAGTACACTCGTTTTGACCTCGCTAACCTTGAAACGTGTCGAATTTGAACTATGGCTGTGGGGAAAAAAAACAATCTATTATTTTTCACCTGTTCTTTAGAATGAACGAGAACAACATGTTCTTGATTTCCAAGGAAATTTTTATTTTGCTAATTTTTTTTTTGACGTATTCTTTTTTTAACAACTGACCAGTGTCCAATTGCGATAAGTTAGCAATAATTGTTTTAACATTTTAATTGTTTCCACTTACTTAAAAATAGATTTTTATTTTAATTTCTTCACTTTTTAAATATATTTCATTCATGTTTTACTTCAACTGTGAGTGATTTTTGTGAATGATTTAAAACTCATTTCTTACATAAGTACGGTTTAGTAGAAGCTGTTATCGTCTCTTGAAGAGAGAATGTCAATGGAATGGTAAAAGTTGATCTTTTCCTTCTTCTTATTATTGACACCCTTTTATTTAACTAACTTTGTCTGGTTTTGTTGTATTCCAAATTTTGTAAATTCTATTGAAAAATACTATTCAAAATGTCATATCGACACGAAATTTAGCTTTAATACGTAACAATATTTATTTAAAAATTTATTAATGACATTATTAATGAAAATTTATAATTAATTTTATTTGAAATTGAAAAATCTGTCCTGCGGCAGACCCAATAATTAAGACTAATTGTTTGACTGAATAAACCCATTATTAAAGACTAATTGTTTGACCCTATGAGGTAAGTGCGCTTTTTTGAAAATCTGCGCTTGCGTATGTCTGTCTCATACAATTGCGTCATGTTTTACAAGAACAACCGTTTAGAAGGTACAAAAAATTTGCATCACATTTATCGTCATTCAAGCGTTTACAGAATATTCGGATAGACAGGAAAAAGTTCTTTGTCCGTTAATTTTTGTTGTTTAAGGCTTTAAAGTAAAATAAGCGTTTATTTTTAAAAGGTAAAAACAGTGTTGTTGAAAAGAACAGATTAATAAACAGTCCTTTAATAATAAAAAGTAAAAACAGGAAACAACTGTTCTCATAAAAGAACGTGATTATAACATCCCTAAATGGAACACAGAATTAAAAAATATTGACGCAAGCGATTCGGTCCAGCTGCATCGGAGAGCGGGAAAATGCCAGCTGTGTGATTGGCGGAAGAAACTGAATAAATAAATAATGCTAATTACAAAATGTCCTTGCCATTTTGTAGATGAAAAGTTTGAAAGAGGTTTTCCAGATTTGGCAAGGTATTCTACTTTGGGGTACTTTTATCCAGTGGCTCAGCCTTCTACGGATCACTTAATATTTGACAATGTGCTGAACATTTAGATACTGAATACAACTTTTACATTCTGTATCTTTAATAATAATTAATAAACCTGGTTAAATATAACCTGGAAAATAAATAACGTTCTCTGTAATTATATTTATAAATAAAACGCACTGTTTTTAATACTTAGCCCGTTCTATCTAAAAATGCAGTCAAAGTGAAATTTAGACAATATTGTAATTTGGGACCTAATCTGATAAATCTCCGATCACGAGATCTCTTGTTGCTTAGGTTACATTTTAACTTGTCAGTCCACGTAGATATTTGAACTCGCAATCCTCTCATTGCTAGCTGGTTATTTTAACACTGGACCACCGAACCTCTAAATATCTTTTCGATTGAAATATAGTCCACGGACCGCCAGTGGTCCGCGGTGGTACCCATGGGTGTGGGGGCCATTGCTTTCATCTGAAGGTGAAAGTATATTTTATACGGAACTGCTGTTTTGATTATTTTAATTTTAATTTACTTGGTAAAAATATAAAATAAGATTTTTTTTATAATTATAAAATAAATCTCAGAGTATTGCACTATTTCTATTGCCTTAATCAAAATATAATGGCAAATAAGCATTTTACACATGATTTCGTCTATGGAATAACACTATTTAAATTTAACTATGCAGTATCTGCAAACTTGCTTTTGCTGCAATAAGTGATCCATTCAAGAAATGTTCGTGTATTTCAAGGAATCAGTTTCTGTAGAAATCGTTTTTCGACCAAGATACCGTATGTGCAGTGAAATGTACTTTCAGTAGCGTGTTTTTAACTCGCGAATAGTCTTGTACGATCTGATGCAGAACATCACGTCTCATCTGCCCTCCATCCGAATCCATGTTTTTGACCCATTTAGTTTCTGGAATAGCGACTTCCCACCTCAGCTGTTGAGGGGTTAATTCTTAAATTTACGTGACGCTCGGTTTCAAATTCAGTATTTAACTATTTTTGAAACACCGTTTAACTTTGTGCAGGTGACATATTCAGAGTGAATTGTAAAAAGGTAGCTTACATACGAAAGAACAAAAAAATAGGTCTCCGTGGCCGAGCGGTTAAGGCGTTCAGCTACTAATCCGAGGATTGGTGGTTCGAACCCGTGCGATGGACTTGACAAGGAAAAGTAAAAAAGTAGTGATCTTGTGATCGGAGGGTTGCCAGCTTCGCTACAAAAATACTAGAAAAGTCGTCCAGATTAATTAACGGCGTGTTTACGGGACTGGTGCACGATAAATCTGATCGGGGTCCAAAGTCCCGACGTCTATTGAAGGCGTTGGGTGCCAGTTCAGGTGTTTCCTCGTCATCTAACCATGGTTCTAAAATAACGAGGTTTATATATGAATGTGTGTGTGAATGTGTTCCCGGGTCTTTCCTTCGAGATAGACCCCGAACCGTCGCCAATAATCCACTGTGAAGCTCTAGTGCGACGTTTATTAACCAAACCAAACCAAACCTACATACGAAAAAGTTACCTACCATCGGGTTCAGGAAGGTCAGCCGCATCGACGAGATCGGTTCGACTTTGCTAATCACAACAGACGTCAGATTTTGGGTTATTGGAATATTCCGATTACATAATAATTTAAATAAAACCTTTTTTTTGGACTCAGGGGACTACAGAAAACGTTATTAGAGCCAGCGGGTGGCCACGGTAGACATACGTACTCGTAACCTGAGAGTTGAGATTTGGATCTGGACTTTGAGTATTCTGTGAGATCGTGATCAGAGGGTTGCGAGTTTCGTACCCCCAATAAATATCCGCTGTGCAGAGCGCGGTTCAAATATCCCAATTTATGTGTTGTCTTCGTCAACTGGATCTGAATATGTTTAAAAAAAAAACGATGCAGTGTTCTCGGGTCTTTCCCTCTCTGTTCCCGGGTCTTTCCGCCTGAACCGTCGTCAATATCCTATTGTGCAGCTCTACTGCGACTGTATTTCAACCACCAACCCAACCTTTAGTTATTACGGTTGTTTGAATTAACTTTGGTTTGGTTTGTTTAAAAAACGTCACGTTAGAGCTGCACTGTGGGCTATTGGCGACGGTTCGGGGCCTATCTAGAAGGAAAGACCCGGAAACAATGCCTCGTATTTTAGAACCATGGTCAGATGACGAGGACAACACCTGAGATGGCACCCAATGCCTTCAATAGACGTCGGGACTTTGGACCACGATCAGATGTATCGTGCACCAGTCCACGATTGGTGTTGGTTAACATCGCAATAGAGCTACTCCATATACCGACACCATATTGATAAAATACGTCGTTTTAAAATAGAACAATTCGAGATCTTTTATCCCAAAAAGAGTGTTATTGCAACGCCCCAACAAACAAGTTTCAATCCCATAAAAATCCTCAGAACATAAAACACTAAAAATTATTCATTTAAGTTCCATAAAATAGATTTTGTTTGTCTCTTTTTTCGAACATTGAGTAGCATCGAATTTGGCGACAATCGCTATGTTTTGTTATGGCAACCTAAGCAGCCACAGTCATAACAAAATAATGCAAACCGAAACTTCTTTGACCAATGAGAAGTTCTCAAATGACAAAGAATTACAGGAGATCCAACTGGGAGGGAGGGGCTTACTCGTTCTCGCCAATTTCCATCTAACTGGAGAAGTGTTTGTCGGCCATTATTATAAGTTTCGGCACTGCAGTAAGATGGATCCATGCTCCTCCTTGTAGAAAAAAGACAAATAAACCCGGAACGCGTAAGTAAATACTTCTTATGTTTTATTTTCTTAATTAGTTAAAATTTGTTTCATCTCTGATCTTTTTTGTGACGTTGTTAGTGTGTCGAATCGTTCGATTAGAACAATTCGACAAGTTAGCATTGTGCAGGATTGGGTTTTCTTGCCAGCTCTAATTGTGTTTGAAAGAAATTCTATCGGAGACAGTTTTAATAGTGTTTTTTAATTTTGTAGAAAGTAGAATAAAAAATTTTTTAATTGTGTGATTTTTGAACGAATTATATACGATTATTAACAAATGATTTTTGTATCAACTTGTTGGCAATTCGTCATCAGTTAGTGGTTTTTATAACGTTCGAAAGTTTACAAGTAATCAAATTGACAATTTTCTGATCTCTTTAATTTAAGTTCTTACGTTTTATTTTCTTGATTAATAAAAATTTGTTTCATCTCTGATCTTTTTCGTGACGTTGTTAGTGTATCGAATCGTTCGATTGGAACAATTCGACAAGTTAGCATTGTGCAGAATTTGGTTTTCTTGCCAGCTCTATTGTGTGAAAGAAATTCTATCGGGGACCGTTTTAATAGTGTTTTTTTAATTTTGTAGGAACTAAAATAAAAAATTTTAATTGTGTGATTTTTCAATATACGATTATTAACAAATGATTTTTGTATCAACTTGTTCGCAATTCGTCATCAGTTTGTGGTTTTTATAACGTTCGAAAGTTATAAGTAATCAAATTGACAATTTTCTTATCTCTTTAACTGTAATAAAGTTATAAGATTTTCATAAAAAGTAAGATTAAATAGTTACATTTAAATAATAAAATGTAAATTTAAAAAAAATTCCGGAAAATTCATTTAAAGAAATTGGTTTAATTTGTCAAATTATCAGCTATTCGAACTTTTTTTTTCCCAAAACAACCAAGTTAAAAAAAATCGGGTCAACTAAGTTGTTATTAAAATTAAAAATTACCAAGAAATAAAAAACGTAATTAAATCCTGATTTTTTTTTGGTACTAATTGGAACTTAAAATAGCAATTTTACACAAACTAAGTTGTTTTACGAAATCTGTTTTTAAAGATTTAATTTTCAAATACAAACGATTTTTTTTTTGAAACCAACTTTAGGATTTCGTTGTAATATTTTTTTCATCTATTCCACCAGTGCTGACTATCGTCGTGATTCGTCACTTCTAGAGAGGATCGATCCTGTCACCAACAGCCCATCGTGCAGCCGTGGTTCAACGAACAAACCTGGACGGAAGGATCGAAAAGTCGGCTGTAAAGTTGATTCAACTGTATCTTCGCCTGTGGATTCGTCTCTCTGCATCCGTGTTTTGGTAAGTTTTTGAAAAAAAGCAAGCGTCGGTGGATCGTCAAGGTATGTGGTTGGTTTTTTATAGTGATTTTTGATATTTTGTATTATCGAAATGTCCATTTTTTTAGATGTCTTCTGTTGACAAACAGGGTGTTTTAACCAATATTTGTGAACTCGATAGACCTTAAGAATGAGTAGAAACGCCAAATTCCCTCTGCCTCGTAATTTAACCTGCCTTGTAATTTAACAGCATTGCTTACACAATATTGTTTGGTCACTGTTTTGATAAATGGGTGAATGATATACTAGAAATTATTTAAGATAATCCTCAGACTATTTTCATATTAAGGCCCATTCACTCACTGTTACGGAATGCCCGTACAAGAACGAATTTTAACCCATTCGTAACGTTGATTAACGGTAATTTTTCATTTTACAAAAAGTTGTGCTTTTGACCACCAAAAGAATATTGAAACACTTTAAAAAAAAAATTAATGTTACATTTTATTTATTGGATGGAATTTTTGGCAGAAAGGCCTTATGACTATTTTGTGCATAAAATCTTTTGTACATTTTAAGTTAAGGTGAGTGCATTCATAAGGCAAGTCTGGGAGTGCAAATATAACAGATAAAGTAAACTACCTACTAAAATATACATATTTTTTAAACTGTATATTAAAAATCTTAAGTTAAACTATTAGTAACTCACTAAAGAATCACTCATTAGTAAACTTATTTTTTAAAAATTGCTTAAAAAAGTAAGATATTTTTCATATTTAACAAAAATTAAACTGCAAACTTGAACAAAATAATAAACTTCACAAAATAATTCATATTTTTTAAAGCATTTTTTAAAAAGTTTGGCAGTGTATGATTTTCCATAGCATTATATGTTCTTGAGATATCTTGTACATTCTCACTAGCCTATTTTTAAGTACTTTTTTTTAGTCGATTGATCGCATGATCCAGTGTAGAAACAAAAAACGCGACCTCTAAACATAAAATTTGTACAATTTTTTTTGTTTATCGATTGAACAGAACATTGATTGTGTAAATGTGTTGTGCCTATCCTAATTGGGCTCTCCTAGTCAGGCAGTTCATTTATATATATTTTTAACACAATTTTCAAACAAATTTGTGATTAATGTTATTATATTGGGACCAAAAGAGAGATGTTCCATTAACCATGGCATGGGCGATTCAACTTATTTTAATGTTTTAGATCTAATTGAAAATCGCTCGATCTGGTGTTATTTGTTTAAAAGTATATTAAGACAAACTTTTTTCTACTTGTATACATTTGAGATATGTTTGTGTAGTTTGTAATGAAATACATATTTTTCTGATTATTGTGTCATTTATAATTGTAAAGGGGATTGTTTTTTCTAGGTTAAGTTTTTTAATAGTTAAGTTTTTTTTAATTCAATTACGTCGTGATCTGGCATAGGGTCAACGTTTTCGTTTCTGACATCGTTGTTTGGCCTGATTTCAGTGAATGGTTTCTAGTTATGGCGAGTCCTAAGAACTTGTGGAAGTTCTGCCACGTTTCTTATTTTCACAATGTAATTAAAACCCTTTATGAGCCGCATGAAGTGCATCAAATCTAAGTTTACTTTGAAGGGAATTTGATCATTGTTGCAATCATTTTTATTGTCGATCCAGCTGTTTACGATAGGCGTATCAATTGCGTGAAAAATCGTCCTAAGGGTAAATTTTTTGGAACGAATAAATACAAAGCTATTGGTTGACCCGTTCAGTCAACTCGTCCCATACAATTGTTGTATAGTCTCACTATTTCGGGACAATTAATAAACATAACTGTCGCCAATAGCCTACTGTGCAGCTCTAGTACGACGTTAACCAAACCAAACCAAACCAGGCCAGACCAAACCAATAGACATAACTTTTAGACTATTTTCCCCATATTTGAATTTGAACTACATCTTTGCTTTATTCCCAGGACATTTGATGCTAATACTATACCTTTATTGTGTGCCCACTTTACTAGACCAATATCTGCGTCCGTCGAAGCGCTTGGAATTCCTGTGAAAATCCTTTGTTCTTTCTTTTTCTTACAATCCTTTTTTGGTAACAGGGGAGGTTTTCCAAAGCGATTTGGTAGAACAAGCAGCATTTACGTTTATCTTTTTTTAATAACTGCAACAATCTATGTGAATTGAAATAGTTATCAAAAAACAACTCGTGTCCATGAGTTTTAACTCTTTTTGTAAGGTTCAGAACTACGGCCGCAGCTTGGCCATGTCCGTTTTGCACAGCAGCATTGAATTCTGTTGTTTTTACCCGATAAATTAAAAAAAAAAAATCATGCTAAACCGGATGTTCCACAGCCCAACTCTCTTGACCCTCCAAGATTTGGTTTGCCCTTTACCATACTGTGTGTCACGTTCCATTTACCCCCCCCCCAAAAGAATAATCTGTTCATAAATTCTTAGTATTCTCACCACATTCAGCTCGTAGTACCTGCGGCAGATAATGTCAAAAATTGGCCATTCTTTTTATCATGTCGAGAAAAAAACCATTTTACACTATAGTGTTATTATTCTTCTACTTCAAATGTAATGGTAATTTCGAATGAAAACCGTAAATAACACCGATACTAGGAAACATTCAATTATACAAATACCACTATTTAAATAGAAGGGGAAAATATCGTTCAGTTAATCTGGAAATTACAGAAAGATTGCATATCTGAGATTTAGAACGATGGCAAACCGCCCAGACTGAATGTCCACTAAAGCGTACATGAATTTTAGGATCACCGAAACTAATCAAAATATTTCTCAAATATTTCAATTTTACTTTAAATTTATTCATTACTTTTTCAAAATACACGGCAAAAATTACGAAATTAAAAATTAAATAAAATTAATATTTATTTATTAAATTTTATACAATGTTTGGCAGTCACTTTTTTTTTGCTTCGCCGACATGCTTGCAAAACGTCATTAATATCTCGGTGTTGCTAGATTTTAAACTAAAACACTTTGGTAAAATATTATACTAAAGAAAGTGGAGAAATCGATTAGTACAAAAAAAGTTTAAGCCGTTCGTTAAAAGGGTAGAGGTCAAAATATGATGTCCGGTATACCAGAAGCCAGATCTGAGGGAAAGTCCCGACGCCTATTGAAGGCGTTGGGTGCCAGCTCAGGTGTTGTTCTCGTCATCTGATCATGGTTCAAAAATACGAGGCATCGTTCCCGGGCCTTTCCTTCCAGATAGGCCCGAGCCCCAGTTGCTCAGTTGGTAAGGCGTTCAGCCACTAATCAGAAGATTGGTGGTTCGAATCCGGGAAATGGACTTGACATAGAAAAGTAAAAAAGTAGTGATCTTGCGATCGGAGGGTTGCCAGCTTCGCTACAAAAATACTAGAAAGTCGTCCAGAATATCCAACAAATTATACTGGCGTGTATACGGGACTGGTGCACGATACATCTGATCGAGGTCCCAAGTCCCGACGTCTATTGAAGGCGTTGGGTGCCAGTTCAGGTGTTTCCTCGTCATCTGACCATTGTTCTAAAATAACGAGGTGCATGTATGAATGTGTTCCCTGGTCTTTCCTTCGAGATAGGCCTCGAACCGTCACCAATAGCCCACTGTGCAGCTCTAGTGCGACGTTATTTTAACCAAACCAAACCTGAAGGAGTTAAAAAAAAAAAAGTTAGGTGTGAGCGTAGCCCCCCCCCCCCCCGTTAACATATCGGACACTAGTCCGAAGGAATGGTTACTCGATTCTTAGAATGAGTAGCAATCTGATTTGGCGGGATCGCATCGTATGCCAAAAATAATCCTTCGTGTAGAGGGAAAATCCGTTTTGGTTCTCATGTCTATTCATATTGCGTGAGATAGTAGCTCAGGTGTGATCCTCGTCATCTAACCATGGTTCAAAATTACGAGGCAGAGTTTTCGGGTCAATTCCAGAACCGCCGCAATAGCCCACTGCGCATCTCTACTGCGACGTTAACAACAACCATGAATTGTCACCCAATAAGGACGACAAGGTACGAGCTCGCTGCGCTGTCGCATTCTGTGTACGGATCCATAATCCTCCGATTATAAGCACGTTATTCCAAGCGCTTGAAAAATTAAATATTTGCCAACTTCTTAATTATTTCAAATTTTGGTGAGCAGAGTGCCAGAGTCATCTAGACGATAACTCATTATGCAAATATAGGTCGATGTTATTTTAATCAACAAATTATAGTTATTTTTTATACCCTCGTCGCCAATAGCCCATTGTGTAGCTCTGCTCTAATACGAACTAACCAACAATTCAAGATTCAATCTTGCAGAGATAAGGTAGAAAACTTGACCTTTCGCACGCAACCTGTGTGCGCAACGAGCAAACATATTTCCTCGCGGAAATTGCGGACATTTAAACTAAAAAGTACCTTCTCTTGGTTGTGAAATTGTAAATGTTATATTGTGCGGTTTCGATGAAGTGAATACATAACACTTTTCAATACTGGGTTTAGGAGCCGATTATCAAAAGCTCTACCGAGTAGGATCTATAATATTTCGCAATTTTTAAATTAGTATGAATAGTTCAAAACTAAATTAAAATATTAAAAAGTATTTTTTTGCTAAACATCAAATCTAGACCCTTTGCAAAACTGATGAAAAGGCTACTTAAATCCAAAATTGGATAATAGAATGCCTAATCTAGTAACCTCGCCCCAAACCTTCTTTTTCTGATGAAGATTCTTTTGATGAAGTTTTCTTAATCAAAACTATTTGAATTATTTGATTTCTGAAACATCATTTATCTTCCCAATCCAAAATCGTGCATCTAATCAGATTATTAGATAAAATTTCGTTAAAAAGAAATGAGTTCGAAATTCTTTTGATGGAAGTTTTCTTAATCAAAACTATTTGAATGATCTAATCGTAAATGTATGTCATCTGAACAAAATGTTAAAAAAAACTTAAAGTAATACGAATACCATTTTATCATATATTTTAAGTTTGCGTACTTAGGAAAAAAAGGAACTTTGAAGGAACTGCGAACAAGTTAGATTACATCTAAAAACGGCCGCATCTTCGCATTTATTTTGGTATATTAATATTAAAGTTAATTCAGTTTGGAAACTTTTAACACTCTTATCTCAGAACTCTTTATGTTTTTGGACTTAACCGCTTCGCTGCTAACCCGCCTATTTTTCTGCTGTTGGGGCATGCATTTAAAGCACGTCTGTGTTGTGTCGATATGTGTAACCTACATTGATCTACGGTTCAACAGGATAATGAATAGCTATTTTTTATTTTGTTAGTGGGTTTCAGTCTTTAATTTTTTTTTACGAAATCTTCGTTTAATGTAGTGATCCATATAATGGATAATGCTGTAGTGAAGGGTAGGTGAAGTATAAAGGGTACAACGTTGTAAATGTAAAATTTGAATCCCTAGAATTCTACATAATAATAGCTAACAAAAATGGCCATTCTTTTCACAGGTCTAGTTGCACTACGGGAATCAAAGAAACTTGCCTAATAAAATATAGCAGCAAGGTGTTACTAGTCTATAATTTCACCATGAAGTCCTTGTAATTAAAATTTTAACCACACCCGATCGGAGATAGTTTGTAACTAAGAAAAATAAGTGTATGAATACATTGTGTCCAGGAGTTATTCCATTTCTCCCTTTATTCCGGAAAATTGTGAACTAAAAGTAATAAGTAATGATAGTACTAAAAATAGCATTTTTTTTGGGTAGATTTGAAATAATTTTCCTTCTAGGGGCAATGATTTAATCAAATTTTTTTTCGGTTTAAATTTTGTTGTTGATAAAACACATTTCCTATCCCTCAATTAAAATGAACCAAAGTTTCATAATTGGCTAATTAATACTTACGTCTGTAAACAGCTCTCTTATGTATTTCAAATAAAAAATACCTCCTAGAACTCATAATGAATGAATGACCCATTGTTTTTATAGGTAGAGAGCTACCACAGAAAGGATGTAAAAACTACTTTATACACTCACGTTTAATGGAAAAGTTACCTAAGTTAGTCGAAATACAGCAACATGTAAGAATTCGAAATCCAGAGTACACAGACTGCTACAAACAGACAGATCTTTCATTGCTTAAAATGCACGTTCAGGAAGTGTTATTCTAAATAAATATTTTCTTTATACATTCTACGCGCATAATATAAAATATAATGGTTAATTTATATGTTTAAAAGAAATAATAGACTCAATACTTAGAAAGTACTTTTGTCATCAGAAATATATAAAAAAAAATCAATTTATGCAGATTGGGGAAATTATTAAAGTAGCGATTTTTGAAAACTTCTTTTAACTGATTTGATAGTAGTAGTCAAATAAACTATACAACCGAATTAAATCTGAAAAAGACTTCAAACCCAGATAATTGGGATTAAATACTTAAAAAAAAAAACTTTAATTTTCCATCTTTAAAATTGGACGATTTTTTGATAAAAACGTTAAATGAGTCCGGCCGATGATAGCTAAATACCAAATATACCCAATTAAAATTGGGAAAAAAAGCATTTTCTCCATCTTCAAAAAATACAAAAACAATCACATCAAAATGCCTACTTTGTAAAAATAAATTTCAAATTTCAAAATATACAAAAGTAACCCCGCACCCTTCAAATTTTTGATCGTCAAATTCGAAAAAACATGACCATTAAAATGCCCCTTTGGTAAAAAATGTTAAGGGTAATAATAGTAAATGCTTATACACATATTCCCATATAAAGGCAATAACATGAAAGGCAATAACAATTTTAAGGTTGCCAAGTCTTTACATTGATATTTTAAACTTTGTTGTGTTTGCAGAATGATAGGTTCCGTTTATTAGTTTATTAAAGATTCTCTACGGACTTCAAAATTATAAGGAAATCGGTTATTAATCCGTGGAACATCTTTAAATAATGTTGTTAAAGCTTAATATTCAAGGTTTATAGTATTTTTATTTCAGGGTGTTAAATGAAATTGTTTATTTTGTTTTTATTAAATTCTTTCTTTTAAAAATATTTATACGTATACTATTATTAAAAAAATTACATTTTGTGCTGCATTTCTCAATTAGAAGTAATTAACTTTCTATATTTGCACCTGCAAAATTATGTATAAAATAAAAACCAACGAAAAAACATCCCCCAATAATCATATTTAGTTATGGATAAGGTCGGAATTTAATATTTTAATTTATAAGTTATATTTTTTAAACTCTTAAAATGAACTTGCAGTACTAATTAATCCCTAGAATAAATATCTGCTACCAAAAAAATTTGCAGATCTACTTTAAAATACATAATAAAATTTTAAATATTTTGTATCTTTCTGAGCATTCTTGCTGGAAGCAAATTATGTAGCTGAATCATTCTTGTTATCCAATATTGCATTACCAAAATATACCAATATTTTATTTGCGTTTTACATACATATTCATTTACATTTGGGTATTAGAATGTAAATGAATAGTTTTTCATATAGTACTATGTAGTTAATTTCTACATATTATTTATACATATAACGTCGGCTTAGAATGAAAACCTCGTATCTTCCTTCAAACCGGAGATTTATCCTGCTTGGGCAGGAAAAAAGACGCCACAATTTGCCAAGGTGGTTGCGGGTAGTACGCAAGTTAATTTGAAAACTGTCTTTAATATTTGTGAAAGAGGAAGAAGAGAATCCCTCTGCTAATGTAATTAAGATAATTTGAAAATTATCTTTAATATTTAATTGTCAAAGAGGAAGAACAGTATTCCTCTGATTATGTCATTTCGTAATTAAGATAATTTGAAAACTGTCTAATATTTAATTGTCAAAGAGGAAGTAGAGAATCCCTCTGCTAATATAATTTTGTAATTAAGTTAATTTGAAAACTGTATATTACATTTGTGAAAGAGGAAGAAGAGAATCCCTCTGCCAATGTAATTTCGTAATTAAGTTAATTTGAAAACTATATTAAATATTTAATTGTCAAAGAGGAAGAAGAGAATCTCTCTGCTAATGTAATTACATAATTAAGTTCATTGGAAAACTGTCTTATTACATTTGTCAAAAAGGAAGAAGAGAAATCCCTCTGCTAATGTAATTTCGTAATTAAGTTGTTGTTAACGCTAATTTTTGTCAAAAAACAAAAAATTCAGTAATGTAGTCTTTGCTGAATAGAAATTGTTGATATTAAAAAAATTCCTTTAACATTTTTTATATATTCTAATTTTGTTTATTAACTTGCATATTAAGACGATAGTCCCTATAATTTTAGTAAGTTTATTGAAAGGTTGTAATTTAAAAAAAATCATTGTCAATGATACAGTAATGTAATATTACAAACTTAAATATCTATTTAAATTATTAATCTATATTTGTATTTGAAACTTTAATTCGCAATCCTATCTTTATGACAAGTATCTTTTCGTTGAGAATTAATTGATGTAAAATTTACATATTTTTATTTTTCAAAATATAAAACTTATTTCTTGTTTGAAACAAAATAATCCATTAGTAAATGTAATTTAATTTTTAAACAGATTCGCAGTTTTTTTTTTTTTTTCTTTTTTTTTTTCTTCGAAATTTGAAATTTTTTGAAATTTTATAATTACGATAAAAGTTATTAGGATTCCCGATATAATAAATTAAATTTTTTTTTCTTCTTAAAAATCATGTTTGCTTCAAAAACTACCAGCATTTTAGTCAAAATTAAGTATTTTGTATAGACTTATGAAATTTGTCTAGTACATCAAAACATAAAAAAAATGTAGTAACACATTTATAACTCGATCATTATTTTCAGAGCATGACGACAAACTTCCTGAGTTAAATAATTTTTATTTTTTTAAATTAAAAGTTAAAATATTTTTTTCTAAATTATTTTTTTGCTGGAACTAAAAAAAAAATAATATTCATTAATACATTAATACATTTTTCCTTTATTCAATTATTTAAATTTTATAATTTTCTATTTTGAGTTATTCTTGCTGGCAAATAAAAACCTAATTAGAAGTGGAAAAAAGCATTTTCTTCATATTCAGAAAACGAGAATATATAATAATGCAATCTTAAATTGAATATAACAATTTGTATTTTGTATGACTTATTATTCTGCTATGGGGATTAAAAATTCTATATTGAAAGTTGTTATATATTTAATTTTCAAAGAGGAAGAAGAGAATCCCTCTGTTAATGTAGTTTTGTAATTAAGTTAATTTGAAAACTGCCTTTTATATTTGTCAAAGAGGAAGAAGAGAATCCCTTCCCTCTGTTAATATAATTTTGTAATTAAGTTAATTTGAGAACTGTCTTTTATATTTGTCAAAGAGGAAGAAGAGAATCCATCTGCTGATGTAATTTCATAATTAAGTTAATTTGAAAACTATCTGTAATATTTAATTTTCAAAGAGAAAGAAGATAATCCCTCTGCTAATGTAATTTTGTAATTAAGTTAATTTGAAAACTATCTTTTATATTTGTCAAAGAGGAAGAAGAGAATCCCTCTGTTAATGTAGTTTTGTAATTAAGTTAATTTGAAAACTGCCTTTTATATTTGTCAAAAAGGAAGAAGAGAATCCCTTCCCTCTGTTAATATAATTTTGTAATTAAGTTAATTTGAGAACTATCTTTTATATTTGTCAAAGAGGAAGAAGAGAATCCCTCTGCTAATGTAATTTCATAATTAAGTTAATTTGAAAACTATCTGTAATATTTAATTTTCAAAGAGGAAGAAGATAATCCCTCTGCTAATGTAATTTTGTAATTAAGTTAATTTGAAAACTAATGTCTAATAAATTATATAATTGTCGAATAATTAGAAATTTACATATATCGTGGATGTACTGTTAAAGTTGACTAATTAAATATAATTGAGAGAATTTGTCAACTAAACTCGTTAAAAAAAATTACGATTACTAAAAAAAAGTTAAAACTTTAAAATATGAAGGACATATCCTTTTTTGCGTTTTAATTAGGACTTTAAAATGTAATTTTATACAAGCTATGTTTTTTTACCTATTCAATTTTTTCAGTACAACTACTATATATTTCATGATAATTATCACTGTTTGACGAATCACTTACGGATTGAAAAAATTCTAAACACTGAATCCTTGTGATTTAAATTATAATTTTAATCGTATAATATTTTAAATTTAATCTGTAATGCAGTCTTTAATTGTAAAAGAACGTCGTATTAACATTTTTTTAAAAGAGTTAACGTAAAATGTAAATAGGTTTAATTTAAATTTAAAAATAATTAATAAAAGTTCGAAGTATTAATGTGACATCAATAAATGAGTTTTCAGAGAATTAAAATCATTCTTGCTGGATCAGAAAAAAAAGATAACATTCCAAAAATAATGCATTCCTAATTTTAAATTAAAAAAAAGTATTTTGTACAGAATTTATTTAAATTTAACTTTTTAAATTTCCCGAATCGTTCTTGCTGGTGAAAAAAAAAATCCAGCAGTAATTCATTAATAAATTAAACTAGAAAAATGCTAAAGAGAAATAAATTATTTTTCTAAATTTTTTTATTCCTGATCATTATTTCTGGAAGCAGAAAAACCGAGTAAAAAATACTTTTCGTAAGTGTTATGTAAAAATTAAATACTAAATAAAAATTCTTCTGCTATGTGAATTAATTTTTTTTTCTTGAATTAGTGAACCTTTTTGCAAACTATAAATTTCCACAACTTAACAATTGTATACTGTTTTACTAGAAAATTTTCTATTACATAAAAATTGTTTATTTTAATTGTATAGAATAGTATATGTATAAAAATATTAGATATTTTTGATTATTGTTAAACTGATTAGCAGGAGATGAAAAAAATCATTCTTCTAATTCCATTATTTACAATATGTAAATTGTGTTCTCCCTTTGAATCATTCTTGCTGGAAGAAAAAAAATCAGTATTATTGTACTCATGAACATAATATTTTTTATATAGATTTTTTAAAATTAAAAATATATAAATAAATTTAATTATTAAGTACTTCTGTTAGGAAATTTGAATTATTTATTAAATATTTTTTTTACAGAATTATTTTTTCTGGACCAAAATAAAAAAAATTCAACAAAAAAGCAATCCTAATTTTAATTACAAATTAAATATTTTGTGTAAACTACTCTATTTATAATTTAAAAAAATTCTAAATTTTTATCTTTATGCATAATGTTTGCTGAAAAAAAAAACCTTTTAATTAACAATGCATTTGTAACTTTAACTAATAAAATAAATTTCATAAAGAATTTAATTTTTTCTCTCCAATTTTTATCTGAATCATTCTTTCTGGAACAAAACAAAAACATTTCTATTCATTCCTGTGTGTAATATAAAAATTAAATATTATTTGTATAACTCAACAATTGCATACTATTCCCAGAGGATGACGATAAACCCTCCTATGCACATAAATTGCTGATTATAAATTGTATATTGAAATTTTTTATGACTATTCAAATTTTATGTTATATATTTAAAATGTAATCTATTTATTTAATATATAGTAATTACTAATTTTTGATGATGTCACTCAACTTATGATGTCCTTTTCTCCTCAGTATGCAAGAGGAGTGGGGGGTCGTTTACAAATGTAGGAACGATATATTGGCACATTTTTCTGGTATAGGTTTTTTTATAATAAATTTTAATAATAATAATTAAAAAAAAAATCCGGTAAAAATGCATTTCTGATCTCCGGAGCAACCCATTTGAAGACTTCCCCAAGAGGGAAGGGGGATAGTGGGTCGGGGGTCAGCAGGGTTAGCTTATTCGATGAAATTATTTAAATATTGGTAGATTTTTCTGAACAGAATTTTTTAAATAAGTTTTAATAATAATAATAATAATTTAAAAAAACTTCCGGTAAAAATGCATTTCTGATCTCCCGAGCAACCCATTTGAAGACTTCCCCAAGAGGGAAGGGGGATAGTGGGTCGGGGGTCAGCAGGGTTAGCTTATTCGATGAAATTATTTAAATATTGGTAGATTTTTCTGAACAGAATTTTTTAAATAAGTTTTAATAATAATAATAATAATTTAAAAAAACTTCCGGTAAAAATGCATTTCTGATCTCCCGAGCAACCCATTTGAAGACTTCCCCAAGAGGGAAGGGGGATAGTGGGTCGGGGGTCAGCAGGTTTAGCTTATTCGATGAAATTAATTAAATATTGGTAGATTTTTCTGAACAGAATTTTTTAAATAAGTTTTAATAATAATAATAATTAAAAAAAAACTTCCGGTAAAAATGCATTTCTGATCTCCCGAGCAACCCATTTGAAGACTTCCCCAAGAGGGAAGGGGGATAGTGGGTCGGGGGTCAGCAGGGTTAGCTTATTCGATGAAATTATTTAAATATTGGTAGATTTTTCTGAACAGAATTTTTTAAATAAGTTTTAATAATAATAATAATAATTTAAAAAAACTTCCGGTAAAAATGCATTTCTGATCTCCCGAGCAACCCATTTGAAGACTTCCCCAAGAGGGAAGGGGGATAGTGGGTCGGGGGTCAGCAGGTTTAGCTTATTCGATGAAATTAATTAAATATTGGTAGATTTTTCTGAACAGAATTTTTTAAATAAGTTTTAATAATAATAATAATTAAAAAAAAACTTCCGGTAAAAATGCATTTCTGATCTCCCGAGCAACCCATTTGAAGACTTCCCCAAGAGGGAAGGGGGATAGTGGGTCAGGGGTCAGCAGGTTTAGCTTATTCGATTAAATTATTTAAATATTGGTAGATTTTTCTGAACAGAATTTTTTAAATAAGTTTTAATAATAATAATAATAATTTTAAAAAAAATCCGGTAAAAATGCATTTCTGATCTCCCGAGCAACCCATTTGAAGACTTCCCCAAGAGGGAAGGGGGATAGTGGGTCGGGGGTCAGCAGGTTTAGCTTATTCGATGAAATTAATTAAATATTGGTAGATTTTTCTGAACAGAATTTTTTAAATAAGTTTTAATAATAATAATAATTAAAAAAAAACTTCCGGTAAAAATGCATTTCTGATCTCCCGAGCAACCCATTTGAAGACTTCCCCAAGAGGGAAGGGGGATAGTGGGTCAGGGGTCAGCAGGTTTAGCTTATTCGATTAAATTATTTAAATATTGGTAGATTTTTCTGAACAGAATTTTTTAAATAAGTTTTAATAATAATAATAATTAAAAAAAAAACTTCCGGTAAAAATGCATTTCTGATCTCCCGAGCAACCCACTTGAAGACTTCCCCAAGAGGGAAGGGGGATAGTGGGTCGGGGGTATAGCAGGGGGAACTTATTCGTTTAATTTTTTTTTAATATTGATAGATTTTTCTGGTATAGTAATAATAATAAAAAAACTCCTTTAAAAATACATTCATGAATGTATTAAACTAATTAAGTAATATGTTCTTATGTGATTTTTTGTTGTTGCAATTTTCTTAAATTCATGATACTTTCTGCCAGCGAAGCCTAAAAAAATTAGTTTTAATGCATTTTCATGTGTAACTTGATAATTCTCTACTACTTTTATGATGACAATACGTAAAAATAATTGATATCAAAAATTGTATTTTGTAAATTTTTGTTAAATATAAAATGTGTTGTATATTAAGAAAATAATCCCCATGGTTTAGTAAATTTGTTGAAGAAACTTGTAATTTTTAAACCATTTGATTTGTATTTTATTCATTGTGGCATTGATATAAAATAATAATATAAACCTAAAAAGCCATTTAAATAATTCAGTCCATATTTTTTTTAATGTAATGTATAGGTCGTATTGCTATCTTTAGGCAAGTATTTACATCTGAGAAAATATTAATGTAATATTTTTAATGTATTTATATCTATGAGGAATTATTATTGTAATTTTTGTAATGTATTTATATCTATGAGAAATTTATTGTAATTTGTTTTTTATTGTATTACCTTTTAAAACATTCTATACTTTTTTTTTACCTTTTAAAACATTCAATACTTTTTTTTTACCTTTTAAAACATTATTGTAAAAAAAATTTCAGTAATAAGAATCTTATTACTGAAAGTTATTATATTTTAATAATTTAAATTAAAGTAGAGATTTAATTAAAGTAGAGAACTTAAGATATTATATATACTCTTGCTATGGAGAATTTGAGTTATTCCTTTCTGGAAGAAAAAAACTTCCAGCAATAACGCGCTCTTAAGTTTAAATAAAAGTAACTTAAGTTTAAGTAAAAAATAAACAATTTAAGTTTCTCTCTCGGATTTTTATCTCTGAACCATTCTTGCTGGAAAAAATATCCATTAATAATACATTCCTAAACTTAAAATAAAAAGTAAATGCTATGTGCAGATTCTTCTGCAATATGAATTATATTTTTTTTTTACAATTTTGTTAAATTACTGAACAATTTCTGTCAACAAAACATAAAAACGTCATAATATTAGCATTTAGTAATCATTAATCGTGTATTAATAAATGTTATTACTTAACAATTGTATACTACTCTCAGAGGATGATGATTAACCGTCTGCTCCATAGAAATTGTTGAGTTAAAAAAAAATGGTATATTGAAAATGGATATATATTTTATACATTACTTATATTAAGCATGCATGCAGCCATGCGAGTTAAAGAATGTATTGAAATGTTGAAGATTTTTCAATATTTAAATCATAGTTGACTATGAAATAAAATAATAGAAAAGCTAAAATATATATTTAAATAATTATAATCAGTATTATCTTTGTGGGAAGTATTTCTTTTAATAAAAATTAATGTGATTTTTTTTTATTTTCCAAATTAAAAATATTCTTGCAGGAAAATATAATTATTTAAATTATATATATATAATTTATATTTTGAGCCATTATAGCTGAAAATCAACTTTCAGCAATAATGCTCTCCTAAATTAAGTTTATTAATACATAAAATGTTAATTATATGCAGATTTTTCTGCCGTAGAAATTGTAAAAAAAAATGTGAAAAAAATTATCAATAAATTTAATATTTAAGAAAATTTAATTTTTTAAATGTTTTTTTTTCTAAACCAAAATAACCAAAAGTTCACAAAAAATACATTCCTAATTTTAATTTAAAAATTAAATATTTGGTGTAAACTACTCTTGTTATCGATAATTTAAATTCTCTAAATTTTTATCTTTATGCATAATATTTGCTGAAAAAAAATCTTTTCAGTAACAATGCATTCGTAACTTCAACTAATAAAATAAGTTTTATAAAAAAATTCATTTTTTGTCTCCAATTTTTATCTGAATCATTCTTGCTGAAACAAAGCAGAAATTTCTATTCATAATACATTCTTGTGAGTAATGTAAAAATTAAATACTCGTTGTATAACGTAACAATTGCATTCTATTCTCAGAGGATGACGATAAACCCTCTGTAGCTCATAAATTGTATATTGAAAATTATTATGTATATTCTAATTTCTTTTTTTTTTAAATTATACATATATTTGTAATGTATTAATTGGATACTTAATAATTACTAATTCTTGATGCTGTCACCCACCTGATGATGTCTTCGAGCAACCCCCACGTCGAAGCCTTCTCCTGTGGGGGAAGGGGGAGTAGGGGTCGTAGACTAGGTGTGGGGGCGACAGCCTGCGATCCTCTGATCTCCCGAGCAACCCACTGGAAGACTTCCCCAAGAGGGAAGGGGGAAAGTGGGTCGGGGGTATATTCGTTTAAACCTTTTCATTATTGGCAGATTTTTCTGTCATATTATTTTTATAACTGGAACAAAAGAAAATACTTCCTATAGAAATGTATTCCTAAATGTATTAAAATTATTAAGTAATATGTTCAAATTCTTCTGTTATTATAGTTATATAACCAGAAGGATATTATTTATTGTATTTTAATGTATTTGAAATTGTAATTGTTTAAAAGTATATTCTGGTAATGCAATCTTCCTTGTTAACATTGTAATTTTTATTTTATTGAATTTTGACATAACAATTAACGTAATTTTAAATTTATTTGAATTTATATTTAAATCATGATCTCAAAAAGAAAACGTGACAAATCTCTCTAACTAAAATTTTCTAATTCGTTTATTAAAAAAATCCAATTTTATGGCATTAATACGTGTCATATAATAAAATGTAATAATGAACTTAACGCACAGTAGAATTACAATCCTGTTATTGTGAATTTAAGTAGTTTTAATTTTTATTTTTCACTAATTTTTCCCTAGTCTCCCTCTACGAAAAACTATTTAAGCATCGTTTAAGAAATACATCAAATTTCAGAATTGCCAAGGTTATAAATTTCATTTTATACAAAATAGTAATATTATATATATGTAATATACGATGTTTTTTGGGGTGCAGTCGTTAATTTAGATCGTGAAAGGGTGACCCCATTGCAAGAATGTCTTAAGGGAATTTGTGGTGTGGCCTCACTCAAAAATGTCCATAAAGGGATTAATGTGTGGGTGTAAAATTGTTTACACTTTAGATTGAAATGAAAATGGTGCATCATCAAAATGATTGGCAAAGGATTACATTCTTGAATGAAATTATGAAACTGGCAGGTACGAGATGAGCAATGCGTGGGAAGGAGTTTTTAGAATAGGTCGGATGGGAAAATCAATTGGAATGAAAGTGAGACATTGGAGGGGTCGTACTCAAATTAAACATGGGAAATATACACAAGGGGTGGTATATTAGAATTTTTCTTGCATATACATTTTATTTGCCCTGTGTTTTATTATTATATATTTTGTTAAAAGAAACTAATTTGTTCCGATGACGATTTTTTGTAGATAAAGCACGTAAGTGATATCCTGGAAAATCATTCGAATTTTCTGAATGGAAAGTTGTCTTTCGGTAAACCAATTTTTAATTCGATGAAATGCAGCATTGATTCTTTTTTTTTTCTATTCAAAATTAAAAAAATATTTTATAATTTTTCATATATATTATGTTTATTATTTTTATTTCATCTATTTGAAAAAATTCGTCCAACGACATTCAAATAACTTCTTTATGTACAACATTTATAAAAACATGCCTGTATTTAAGACTTGAGGTAGATATTGAAATATTATTGAGCAATTTAGTATTTACAGTGAAAACAGAAATATCGTCTAAGAAATTCTATCTCGCATTTGTTGATAATTCAAATTTTGTTTCTTGTTTAATAGTTACAATTTATAAGCCATTCCCGCGGAACGAAATCAAAACGGATTCTTAAATAATTGAGCATTTTAAAATGACAAATAAAATCGGCATTCTTTAGAAAAATTAAGTGTATTGCGTGCTTCCAAATAAAAAAAAAATACGTGAACTGTGCACTCGCAAATATTGAACCCTGCCTTAAGTATTTTCCAAGTCTTTTGAGACTTTAGTATTTAAAAAAAGAACAAATTAAACCTCTGTTTTATATAATACATATAGAATGTATGAAGCCGAAAACTTAATTAGAATAACTCTTTCTGAACGAGCATTTTAGGCAATGGAATATTCTGCATGTTCGTAAGACTTCTGTGTTTTCTGTACTTGAAATCATTTACTTGTTACCTCATTTGGACTAACTGATAAGGTAACCTTTCCATTCAACGTGAGTATGGAAAGTAGTTTAAACGTCATTTCAATGGTTAAACTCCGTATATTTAAAACGATGAGTCATTCATTCACTGTGAGCTTTAGTAAGTATTTTATATTTTAAACTTTTTGCCCCCGATTTGCTGGGGAATTTAATCCGTTAAGGCACATATAGTTAACAAAATCAATAGCTCCGTAGTTATTCGAACCCACAACTTATTGTTCCCATGTCCAGCGCGCTATCGGCTAAGTTGCAATGGTTCTAGATCTTGGAAATATATTTTAAAAATGTTTATGGTATATTTTTAAAATTAAAAATATCATTTAAAAATGTTAAGGAAATTTTACAAATCTGATCCTCATGTACATATATTGAGGATGAATAGTACTTATATATAAAATTTCAGCTTTTTATTTGCAGAGGAAGTAGGTGTTTAGCGATCCACAAACAGTATTTTTGTTGTTACAGATGCTGTGTCCGTTTTGGAAGGTTTACCTGGAGGGTTCCATGGAATTAAGTGCTTAAATAGTAAAGATATATAGGGTTGTCCCTCTACTTATTATATTAGTTGATTTTTCTCACCAAGCCCGTACTAGAATACTACCATTCTGCTGATCATTATACCTTAAAATTGAAGATTTGATTAATAGAATTGTAATACTGAAATCTGTTAACAAAATAAAATTGGTCATTTTTTCTACTGTTGAGACGGAGATACGTTTAGGTACACATAATATCGGCACGACACAAAAGTGCTCTTAAATACATGCTCACACACAAAATAGGAGGATTGTCGACCAACTGTTGCAAGTCAAAGTTCTGAGATGAGACCGTAAAGTTGATAACTCCTTGCGCTGCCGTGATGTTAATCGCTCAGGGGGTTTACTTTCTTTAAGTAAACACGGGCTTCACAACCCCGAGGTACCCCAGTGATCTCTTTATCTCTTTTTGTTTCCTTGAGAATTCGTACCTTGTGGGTACGGGTGTGGCGAACCCGCCTGGTCCTGGCTGGGAATGTTTCCTTTCCTCATAGTGGTCATAGCCTATAGAACATTGACGGAAAGGAAATTCTAACTGAGCTCTCTCCACAAGGTGTCACAGCTGTGTACCGAATCGCCAAAAAAAAAATCAGAAACTTTAAAAGCCAAACACCTAATTCTAACATTCAACACTCTCAAACTCCCAACTAGTATCAAAGCAAAATATATCAACTGTCCCATACGTCCTTGTATTCCAAATCCACTAAGATGATCCAAGTGCCATTAATTTGGGCACTCAAAAACACTTGTCGCAGAAAAAAAATATATGTGCAAATTGTTCGGACCTTGAGCGTACTTCTGAAAATTGTAAAATACCCAAGTGCGCCAACTCACGCAGCATATTCTATATCTTGTTCAAAGTGAACTTTTGAAAGTTAAAGAAGCAAAAACATTAAAATATGTCTCATCCCGAAGCTCGTAATATAGTAAAATCTAACAATTCTGACGCTAAAACCTACTCTCACGCAGCCCGGCCAATCGTAATGTTAAGATTACGATCTGCTGTACCGGTGTTTTCGCCATGGGGTCATTAGTTTTTCCAGCAATTTTAAGTTTATATAAATACAGGTACTTTATTTTTAAATATATTTCAAATCTGATTACAAAATTATCAAGAATTAAATAAAAAATTCTTTAATTTTCTAGAGATTTCTTTTAAAATCTACTCCAGATAAAAACTTTTACTATTAGGTAATTTGCTTGTCCCTCGGTGGTTTCAGATTTTTGTGACTTGCACCCTTTGACAGCCCTTTCGAATATTTCGTTCTTTTTTTAAGTATGAATTACAAATAGTTTTTATTTCTAATTACTCGCTAACGCTCGTCCATCCCTTGCGCAAGAACACCTTGCTTTCCGACGTAGTCTGTGCTCATTTTGAAAATGTTCATTCATGCTTCAACTTTTTCGTAGTGCCTTAAAAATATTCGACAAGGTCCCGCCAATCCAGAACATTTCTACTATGTTGCCTCTCCCTTTCTTTAACAACACACTTGCTGATTATTCTACTCCCCATTTAGAAAATGTTGCTTCTTGTTCAACAAAACATTTCCCTTGAAAATTAATGAATCGGCGTTTGAGTTTTTTCCATGCATTGTTACGGATCAAAGCCCGTTTGGATCTCAAATAACCAGAGATTATTATTTTCATATAGTTTTAAAAGTTATTATTAAAGGTAATTCGTATTAAAATTAAATTTTTAAAAATACGATAAATCTAAAGCCAGAATATCGTTACAAACTCAAAAGGAGGTATTTCGCCAAATCAATTTTTGCTCGCAAAATTTTAATTTTTATAGATATAAAATTATTTTTTCTAATTAGGATAGCGAACGTCAAGACAAACATTTAATCGTATTTTAAACTTTCCAGCAATTATATATATGTCTCAGCATATGGTGATTAAATAATGTTCGTGTGACTTATGCACTCAGCACACTGATTATAATAACTTCAAGAAGTATCAAGTCAATAAAGTGCCTAAAAATTTACTATCATAAGGCCCTAATTACTCTTTGCGTTGGTGACATTTGGATTTCAAAATTGCTTTCTAAACATTTATTATATAAAATATTATTTTCCTAATGTTTTCATTTGTGGAGGTTTTTCGGTACTGCAGTATAAAATCTTGACTATAAAGAAAATTATAGCAATTGTAAAATAATACTTTATTTGATTTAAAAAAAAAAGTTTGAAAACATATTGAAAGTGGTAGATCAATCAATTAGGGAAAAAATACCAAAGGTTAAGTTTAAAATAATTTTTAAACAATATATTTTTTTTAAAACTTTTGCAATGAGTCGCAATTTGTCTATGAAAATAGTTGTTTTTCAATATTGGCCATCTTAACCTGGACAAAATAATAGTCGATTCAAAAATAATTGAATCAAAATAAGTCAATTAATTTATCGTAATAGGTGGACAAACTAAGGGCGCCTCAGCCGTTCATTATACTAATATTGAATGATATTGTCACGTTTATCGTTCTAAAATATTTGACATTTCTAAAAAGATAATTACATTCACAGCCGTTCTTTCAGAGTAACTGTTAAACTCATCCCTTAGCATGAGGATTATTTTCAGAAACAACTTAATTACGAAAGTCTAATAATTCATCAGTACAATATGAAAGATTAAATCTTATTACACTCGATGGTGATTCTTCTCAATGGAACGAAATTTTATATATACGGCTTATTTTTAAGAAGATTTTGCAGCCTTGCGCCAGTTTCAACTTTATTATGACACTAAAAATAAAAAAAAAACAATGAACTATACAAATAAACGATTCTTACAAATTCATTTCTTAATTATTTTCTGCTTTATCAAAACTTAAACTTTACAATGTATATATTATCGACTTTCCAAAATAATGAAGAACTACGTACTGTAATTACAGAGAAAGATTTTCCTCTTTCTGCATTTCCCCAATTTAAATCAGCACTAAAGTTATGTTAACCAAAGTTGTTAGCATAAAATAACAAGAAAACGAATAAAAGAAAGCGGAAAAAAAAATCGAAGCTTTTTAAGTAATTAAAATGATAGTCACTAAGATAGGAAACTTGAAAAGAAACTTGAATAAAGACGGCGCGATTTGCGATACGAATCGTAGATTTATTGCAAGTTTTTAGCAATTTTACAGCCTAAATTTTTTTGTTTACTGTTAATGCAATTAATTGGCGATATTTTTACTATCCGCATTAAACATTTAAAAAACTTTTTTTTACTTAACCACGATCTCCGCTGCCAGATGTTCCACAGGGGTTGAATGAGAAAAGCTTTAGTCCTCCAGCTGAAAAAAATAACTCCGATTCTAGATTCTAAATAACAACACCTGTGCTTCCAATTTAATCGATTTTTAAATCCTAGGTGCATTTTATTTAATTGGGCTGTTACTCTTGATGTTAATGAGAGTTCTACTCGTAGATTTAATGTTTTGGAACATCTTTGCGTAATAATGTGTTGTCACCCGGTTTCAATGCCGACTGCGTGCTTTGTGTTGTACCAAACGACTGCTCTAAGGGCTCTTTGGATGTTATTTACGCGCGTTAGCACACGTGGCTTGTATTCCCCAATCACAGAGCTATGCAATTTGCGTAAATAACGTGCGTGTTGAAAGGGCTTAAGAGAGAGTACCAATTATTTTGAACATTGTGGAGGGCTATGTGCCATTGCCCCTTTATCCGTCATTTTCCGGGCTTTACGCAGCGTGATGACCGATATATTCAGTGGCGCCAGCTGGTGGATTTCGTTAAATCATTTCTGCTTTCAAAAAGGGAAGATTGGAGAGGGGGTGGATCGAAATATCATGTAGACAGTGACTTTCCTCATGTTTTTGAAGGTCAAATGTGCAAAATTTCATCATACTCAGAATAAAACTATATATATCAAAATAAAACCATGCATACACGTCTTATACATGTAGAAGTTTACAGACATGCGAATGACACCACTTTGAAGTTAACATTTATATTGCGTAATTGAAATAATGAAACAAAATTGAGTTCTCTCTCTCTCAAATATGAATGACATCTGTTGATATCGTAATGTAAATATGAGTACGAAAGTTTTAATATAATTACGGATTTAATGACTTTAAAAGTCGATTAAACCGAAAGGTGGCTACTCAGTGAATGTGTGTCGTTACTTCCAAATACATTATTTCGTAATTTAAAACTAAAATAATATACGTATATTTATAATATTCTTTTAAAGAAATGGATACACTTCTTATTTTCGAGATGGATAAAAAAAAATACTGAATCGCATCAACGGTGTGGGACACAATGTAACTGAAGTGATATTTCATTCTTAAATATCGCTAACTAAACTTTTTAATGTGTGAATGATGATTTTGTAGTATTTATGTCAAGGAATTGATAATGAACATTTTTGTGTACTAGCAATTGGAATAACAGATATATTATTACGATAATATATTACCGACTTCATTAAAAAACAATCTAGGGACAAGATATCGGTGGTTGCGCTTTTTTTAGCCACTTCGAAACGTTAGATTTTGTAGAAAATATTTTCATTCTATATGTTTTTTTATTATTATTCATTTCTTAGTTTCAATTAGGGATGAACCGGATAGTGGTTTTGCCGGATATCGGATATCCGGCGCACATTACAAACCGGATATCGGATATCCGAACTGGATTTTGCCGGATATCCGGCAGTTTCTTTTTTATGAAAATATCTTCTCATACACACTAGAAAAAACGAAAATCGGTCAAAAATTACAAAATAATTTTTTTCATCTATAATATTCCCCAATTCCTTACCTTTAAGGTGATACCAATCGATTGAATAATCATTCAAAAAACTTTTTTTATTTACGTTTGAACGTTGCATGTTCAAAATCGATTTCCCATACTTAACGATTTCTACGACTTCGAAAGTTTAAAATACTAGTTTATCGCAGGATTTTTACGCAAATGGGCAGCCTTTATGCCTTTTATTAAATATAGTTAGTTTTTTTAAGCAGCTAATCTTGCTCACAGCAAATCAATTATCTTAGATGGGCTAAAAATTGACATTTTTGCGCCGCAATTTGATTTTAAAAATGAAAATTTCGAAATCTCCAGGAATTTCACATAAGTTTAATAGTCTACTTATTAAATGTTCTGAAAGTTTAGTTATCTAATTTTTTCAGAATCGAATGTCTTCTGCAAGCTTTGCAAAATAATAGGCATTTTGAGTTGCAATTTATTCGCCTTTGAAATTTTTTGGGGATTCTGAATGCTTACTTTACTTAATCCCTTTTATAAATTTTGATAGAATTATTGTCTTTATTTGTCATGGTTTTAAAAATTTAAATTTTTACCTACTTCAGAGCATATTTTAAGGAATTTTAACTGGTGGGGCAAAATTAAATTCTACAGAAAACAGAACCCCAGCAATTAATGAAAACTTTGTACTTAAAATAGTAAATTTTAAACTAGTTTAATAAATTTATTTTAAAATTATATGTTCTATAAAAATTTTATTTAAAAGAAATTATCGAATTCATGAAATTTTCTAATGATTTATAAAAGTATGTTTTATTTGTTTTCATAATGTAAAATGTTATTTAAAAAAATTAAAAAAAAAATTAATCATACAATTTTTTTGTATTTTAAAATATATATTTCCTACATTTCTGCCATTTTACTTTACACAAATGTAAAGATTTAAATCTATAGCATATATACATCTAAATCCGTATACTTAGGTAAATTTTAAACAAATACCCGAGCATATTACAAACAAAATGTGCATTAATAACATTACATAAATAAGTAGTATTTACTTTTATAATTATTATTTATATTATAATATAAACGATAATATTCTTTTTATTTGTATTCGGAAAATATTTTATTTTACAGCACAAAAATGTAGAAAAATAAGTAGTTTTAAGTTTTTAAAAAAGTTCTTATATTAGAGTATTGTAATATACGTTAGCTAAAGTTAGCCATAATACTTTCTTAAAACTTGTTATATCATTCCTGAAAAGTGTTTTTACATAATTTTTGCCCTTGTAAATTGCTGCTTCTGACAACTTTTGTCGCCGTTCCTACAGCTGCAGAAATTTTAGCACTGAAGGGCGGTGATTGAAAAATGTTGTTCCTTTTCCATTTAAGACTGTGATGAGTCTCTTATTAATTGTTTCGAGATTATCTGACTGCCTATGATCTGACATCAACATGTTGTAGCAGGAAATTATCCTTTCCAGATGCATGGAATATGGTGTGGCTACGAGTTAAAATTATATGAATGGAACTCCACTTCCCTTAAAGCCCACATTTTTAAAAAATATTTGATCCCTTTTCGATCATACGCAAGTAACGAAAAAAAAAATGATTTTTTTTCAAATAAATTATTTTAACTTTATTCTTGCTGTCGTTTCACTCTAGACATTTAGTACAAATAACTTATATATGCTAATTTTGGTTACATAAGAATTATACATCCATGATATATTTTTCTCATACAGGATACCAATCAAAATTTAAAAAAGAAACTAAAACATTTATATTCATAAGTATAATCTTGTATAATATTTTGAAAAACTGGCCTAATGTCTATATAGTTTATTCATTTTTTTTTTTTAAAATTAGAGTTTTAGGTTCTCCCCCCAATAATTTTGAAAACTTTAAGCCTCTGATTATATGTATTAAAATTCGTAAATAATAATCCTTTCAAAATGTTATTAACCTCGGGAAATATATTTTCCCCCAAAAGTAAAAATCTCTTTTAACTGTAGAAATAAAATTTAGTTAAAATACACACCGTAAAAGAAATCTACAGAAAAAATAAATGTAATTTATTTACTTTTTGTAGCTGTTTAATGCCGGGTAAAAATGTCTATTAAAATTGAAGTAAAAATCGGCCTAAGGAATGATGCTAGTACGTCTTGTTTGTAAACAGTTTCTTCTATACTAAACATTTCAAGAAAACAATTCCAAAAGGATCCATTGAAAAACTTTCCATTCCCTTATTTACTACCCCCTTTCTCCCCTCCACACAAACCTCCAGGCCATATATTTCTGCCCCAATCCCTTCAAATTCCCGACTAGGAAAAAAAACAGCTGGTGTCCACTTAAGAGATCATGCAGATAAAGGAGGGGTGCAATAAAACGATTTTGAACAGTAGGTATGCAATCCGAAATATATTGCCAACTACTGGACCACATGAACTTTCGGAAAGAAAATTGCGTCGTAAAATTGAAGAGCCTGTGTAATTCATTATCAGCAAGTCAGACTTGACAGTTCCTCTCCACTAATGAGGCAATTCTCAGTTCTGAACAAAATGATTTTCGTGGTTGGGAGGGAAATAGGTAGACGGGGGAAGGTTGTGAAAGCTTTTTACAATAGTCGTCCCCGTATTTTTCCCATAAGTTATGGGACATCTTTAGGAATGGGGGGTCTGAGAAAGTTGAGTGTCGAAATAGGGCCTTTCCACATGAATGGGGATCTGTCTCTGCCTAACGTCATTATTTCCTATGCCCCAGATTTCCATAATAAAAACATAAACTTAATTTTTTTACTATGGAAAATGGATTAAACAAAAAAAATTCCGGTGGGGCAAATCTGAATGACTGGTGGGGCATTTCTACACACTGGTAGGGAAAAATCCCCACCAACTCTATGTTAAAATATGCCCTGACCTACTTAATTACCAGACAAGTTTTGGGTGTATTTTTTTATTGTGGATTTTACTCCCATTTTAATACGAATACTCTTTTGCTGCAATTATCAAGTTTTTGGATATACGCAACTTATCATTATTACTAAACTTAGTGAAAAAGATGGTGTGTTTGGTGAAGTGATTTTAGTTCGATTTTAAAGTTGAAAATTCTTGTTTTTTGGGGGTAAATTTTTTGTACTTTTTGTTAAACTATTGTTTGGTTTGGCAATCTATTTCTTATAAACTAATAATTAATACCAAGCTTAGTAACAAAAAAAACCATTATGATTTTGTGATTTTTATGTAACCAATGCCTTCGGTCATATTTTATTACGTTTGGCCTAAAACGAGGCATTTAATCTTAAGAGTTTAGGGTAGATGCTTTTAATATGTTATTTTTAAAAGCAAATGTTGGTGCAGTAACGCACTGGATTACTATAGTTGTGAGGTTTGTAAATGGATTTTATTCAGCATGTGAATATATACGAGTAAATTTATGACAATGTGAGTTTAAGTAAATATTTAGATTTGTTTAAAATATGTGATATAAATAAGAATAATATCAATGTGTAATATTTCTTGCATTTATTATACTGCGTTTGTCGCAATTTGTTTGACGTTTGTCACAAATAACTGCTTTTTGTAATCTTACTAAAGCGTGACTTGCTGTGCATAGAAAACATATTAAGATGGGTTAATAATAATGGAACACATTCACATGTTTCGTGTTTGAGTAAGTTTATCGGATTAGAACCGTAATAAAGTGGATATGACCTGTAATTTTCGACGGATTTCGGGGGTTTAAGGAGTAAAAAAGAAAATGAAACGATAAGCAACAATTCAAATGCCGCCCCCCAAATTACGACTATGTATTGTGTTTGTTTTTTACGTTTTACCTCCCTCGCACGCAAATTTTGATTAATGACTTTCTTATATTTAGTTTGTGAAATAAGAAATAAAAAAAAGAGGAATGACGAGCTGTATTTGACGACAGCGACCGTTACTTGAATTATACATTTTCTATTAATAATAATTCAAAATAAATTCATTATGATGCGATTAGTTGTTTTAAAGATGATTAAACGTTGGGTCATTTGCAGTTTGTAATAAAAAAAAAATATATAAATCTGTTCTTTCATTGTCAACGAATTCTTTGAACAGCAATTTCTTCCTAAAAATGTTGATATTTGTTTCAGGTAATTTATCTTAATGTAGGTTTAATAATTTCAAGAGTAATAATTTTCTATTAAAATTTGAAATTATGCTAATGATAAATAAATATTAGTTTTCTTGATATTTAGTCCTTTCGATAGTGGAGTATTGTTTCATGTACTCTTGTTTCAATTATTTTAACCCTTATTGTAATATTTTATTACTGTAGTTGTTGGGTCATATTATTTTTCAAAGGGAAGGTTTCAGTTTTCGATTGAACAAAAATAGGAGAAAAGATGAAACCGAAAGTATAATAATAAGCTTCAAATATATAATAATAAGCTTCTAATATGGTCCTATATTACAAAACTAAACTACAAAATTTATTAATTTGTTTGGATATTTTTTATAAAATTAGAGAAAATTTGGTAGTAAGTTTTTATTTAAAATTTCATAAATTTAAAATTCACTATGAAAACAATGTTTAAATCGTTATTTGGAGAAACTCTTCTAAATTGATCTAATAATTTATAGTTGCGTCGTCCTAAAAGTGAAACTAGCAATGCTTTCTATTTTATTTAACTGTTCTCTCTTTCCCTAGTGAACATTTTCGAAAGATTATAAGTGTCCGATCCTTCATTATTTTTTTTTTTTTTTTCGTTTTCTGTCGCACCTTCATACAATGTTATTCACAAAGATGTGTTAGTTTATTCTCTTATCTGTTTTACTTCATATAGTATTTATGAAGTTAGAATAATTACCTTTTCACCCTTCATAATTCTTTTATTAAAGTTTGAAGTTTATTGTTTAAATAAGCTTCAAAGTATCATACGAAAAACTGAAGTTGCATAAAAAAAAAATTCGTTTTTTTATTTTGGACATATTCTTGAACATAAAACAATGTACCAAAGAAACCGGCTGGTGGAAACACACAAAGAAAACTATCCAATCTGACTTTGAGAGTAACTAAAAATAATTATTTTTAGAACTAACGAATCTCGATTCGGTTAGGGCAGTTAAATAAAATAAAATAGAACATAATGAATAATAATACTTCCATTGTCTCAGTGGCGGCTCGCCCACTACAGCAAGTACAGCCAGGCTGCACCTAAATTCATCATATCATATTTTACTAATTTTCTTAAATAAAGATTAGAATTGAAAATGAAATTTCTACGGTATTAAACAAAATCTCCAATAAATAGCAAACCTTTTTGCCGTAATGCACAATTCAGAAGGGAAAAAAAATTCAGTCAATAAAAATTGCAGCCAAAAAGCGAAGTCAGAAATCGGCTGCATCGTTGCCATGACAACCTTACGTGGTATGACTTCCCCTTCACGCTAAAATGAGGCTGTGACGTCACAAACGCAGCTCAAAGGGATTTTTTCAACTCGAGCTGTAGTTGGGAATTCTGTGAATTGATTGGCTCCTGTGTTTGAATCGGCGGGACGTGTGGGAAGGGGACAGAGTATTTTACTAGCATCTCCTTACCGCTTTGCCTGATGGAAGTGTAAATAATATTTCAGAGTGTCGGATTTTTTTTGCAAATTTAAGTGGTATTCCTTCATTTTTTCATCATTCAGCAAAGGGAACATATGTACTAAATTCAATAATTGCACGGAAAATACCAACTAGCACTGACACTCGATGGCATTCTCACAGTAAAATTTTAAGAGTTGTCACTGATGAATGGGATGGCTTCAAAGAAATTTTCGAAAACATTTTATCTGATCCAAATTTAGATGAAACTTCGATTCGACAAGCATTTGGATTTCTGAATTATTTTAATGATTTTGGATTCACCCTTTTATCTTTAATTTTTGATTTTATTTTTCAACAAACAGATGTTCTATATGACATTCTTCAAAAAAATCTTTAGATATAAATTATTGTCTTCAGCAACTCAAGGTAACTTAGAACAATTTAAGACAAAACCGTAATGAGAACACGTTCAAACGTTTTTTTGAAATTGCGAATTTGAAAACAGAAATTGTTTTCAAAAGACAAGATGACTTCCGAATTCACAAAGATGTGTTTAAGAAATATAAAATGTTATATTTTGAAATTCTCAAATACCATAATAATGGAATTTGACGTAAGATTTAAAGATAGCGAATGTCTATATTTTTTTTTGTCTCGCCGACTCCTCAAAGATTGAGGATTTTTCGATAAATATCCCAGAAATGGCTTTTGATCTTCAAAAAATAAGTAAGTGTTTTCTATTTTTTTCGCATTTTATCATTTCATAAAAAATTGAAAGTAAACTTTGATTTGAGTTTGAATAATAAATATTAAAGAATTTCCGTTCATGTATGGTTGTGGAAAGTAGAAAGTAGAGGGGGGGGGGGGGGGGGGGTCACATGATTTCGGCTGCACTAACATTTTCGACCACGGGCCGCCACTGCATTGTCTACACTTTGAAAAGAACGTAAATTTTTGCGTTTGGATTTCCTGTTAAAGAGAATGTGACTATACATCATATAGTATTTTTTAAATAAAAGATTATATTAGTATACTTTCTTGAATGAACTTTCAATTTAGAATCCATAAATTAAAAAAAAAACTGTTTCTGAGCGAGTTGTGTGTTATTAAGGTGTTTGCAAAATATAATATATTTTTGGACCCGCACATTATCAATTGCCAATTATCTAGTGCTGCCACTTAATGGTACTAATAAATAACATACCTTGAGAGTTTACTCATGGATCATAAAAAATTTTGTGAAAACGAACGAACGAAATCACATGGACCTCTTGTTTATAATTAAGTGTGCAAAATTTCATCAAGCTCCGAATGAAACAAGATGTGTGTAAAACACTCACAAAAAATCCTTTTTATATATAGATGTTGCATGGGTATACTTTCTAATTTTTATTTAATTTCAGATTTTTAATTAATTTTATATTTTTATTTAATTTTATATAATATTCTGAGTTACCAGAACGAGAAATGCATGCTCTTGAACATAAAAAAATCTGTCATTACCTTTTTAATCCAACTCCATTTCAAGTATATAACTTAATTATCAACATATTTCATTAACCATTTGCACTCGAGCGTCGCGTTTAAGTCACCAAAATAGAATTGGCATGTTAGTGGCATGTTCTCAATGCCATTGTTATGATTTCCAAAACGTCTTCAATTCGAGTTTTGCTAGACGTTTCATTGTGAGAAACTTCCTTTCTTAATAGGAAGTCATTATTAAAATACTTTTTATTGATATATTCAAAAATAAAAGCCAGCAAGTGTCATCAATTTAAGTCATTTCATTAGTTTGCTGGCTAACCTAAGAACAATTCTGTTTAACAGAGACAAACTTTTCTTGTGTAAATGGGTGAAAGGGGTTTTCAGAGAAAAGAGGTACTCGTAAATGAAAAGTTTTAGGGTACGCAGAGAAAAAGCTACTAAGCTACAAAAGCATTTTCTACAATTTTGTGAAGATTTTTAACATGTTTCATTTTGCAATATTTCTAAAATTGTTAAAATCACCTCTTATATTAAATGGAATTTTACAAATCTGAGCCTCGAATGCTCATATTGAGGATAAATAGTACTTGTATGTAATTTTTCAGCCTTTATGCGCAGATGTTAGGTGTTTTGCGATATATATAGACTGAGTTTTTTTTATTATTTTTGTAGATGTAATTAAAACTGAATATGATATTAATTATTTTGTATACAAGAAAAATGTAGTTTATAAATAAAATAATTTTTAGTAACTTCAATGAGTTACCAATTGGAAGACCGCGTGTCCTTTCCGGTTGGGCAGGAAACGGCCGGCCACGTAAAAGCCATTCGAGTATATAGCATCCAATAACACATGCTGAAATACAGATTTTAAAAGAATCCCATTCTTATTGTTACGATAAATTAAAAAAAAAATCTTCAACTTTGTAACTAACTACCTGACTGTTTGTCACAAAAGAATATTAACGCATTGATATTTTTTCTTTTTTAATTTTCCATTAAATAGAATAATTTGGTTATTAAAAAAATCCGTTGCAAAACTTGTAAATGAAAAATATTTAAAGGTTGATTGGTAAAATTGACCGCTTGAGTAGCCCGAGATAACTCGTATTGGTGTCTATGGCAAATACATGTTATCCCAAGTTAATTGATAAAAGAAACGGTTAATTAACTGAGTAATTCATAATTTAAAAAGATTAAAATTATAATTAGTAGAAAAGTACAATACATCCGTATGTATTCAGTGGATAAACAGTGATTATTGTTCAAAATAACAACTATTGTTTTGCATATATTAATGACTGACTAGTTTTTTTTAAAATTTTACTTATTCCTTTTTATAAGACCGTTTTTTTTTTAAACACAGGCAGAACAGGTAACTGCGTCGATGTCAAATGCAACGTTATCCAAGAAATAACTAATGTTAGGCAATAATCCGGGAAATTTGTTGGACTGGCATCCGCATCTGGAAGATGCCGCCGGTGTTGAACTTGACAAATCCGATGCCGCAAAATTGACAAATTGAAAAATTAGCAAATTGGATTTCATACGTTATCAGTGTCGAAAAGGTTGTGTTTTTTTTTCTAATATTTATATTTAACTTTTGGATTAAGATTTATTGTGATTACTGTTGTTTTCGAGTATTTCTGTTATTGCGAAAATTATTATAGAACGATGTTGTGATATTAATAGAAATTAAAAAGAAATGTCTATGTATTGAGATAAAACCACTGACCTCTTTACTGTAACATCTGGAACGCTCATAACCAGTTCCTTCTATGGGAGCGGTTGAAGCCACACTGTAAGCCTCTGTACCCCAACTTATTTAAAAGTTATTTTGTGTGTTTCTTTTCATTTCGAACCGTTATAGAAATGTTAAGTACATTTAGATATTTTATTTTTTACGTGTAGAATCAATTTGTATATCGCCAAAAATAGTTTTTCTTTTTTGCTGCTTATCCACTTATTGGTTAAAATGGATTTCAAATGTGACGGATGGATACGTGACTATTTCTATCACTTTTTCGAAATGTCCAAGAATTTCATATACGTTTGCTGTTCTACTTATTAAAATGCCAGGAAAATGTTTTTCAGAATATAATATCTTTTGCAAGTTTTTCAAAATAATAGGCATTTTAGAGTTCAAATTTTTTGCCCTTCAGATTTTTCGGGGATTTTGAATTGTTACTTAATCCCTTTTATAAACTTTGATATAATTAAGTAGATGTCTTTATAAAAACTACTAAATTATTCAGAGCTTAGGAAAAATTTATTTTTACCTTCGTGATTACCGGACAAAAGTTTTGGATATATTTTTCTTATTGCGGATTTTTAGCTGCAATGATCAAGTTCTTGGATATAAACAACTTATCCTTACTACTAAACTTGGTAAAAAGGACTATTTAGGGAAATGATTTCTTTCGATTTTGGAGTTGATTAAAAATTCTTGTTTTTTCGTACTTTTTATTAAACTATTTTTTAGTTTGGCAAGCTATTTCTTATAAACTGATAATTATTAATACCAAGCTTAGGACGACAAAAAAAATTGTGAATGCGGTATTTTTGTAATCAATGCCTTTAGTCATATTCTATTATGTAACGAGGCATTTAATTTTAGGGTTTGGGGTAGATGTTTTTGATGTTATTTTTTTAAGTCAATGTTGATGCAGAAATGCATTTGTACAAAGGAGTACTATTATTGTAAGGTTTAAAAAATAGACTTTATTCATCCTGTAAATATATATATATATTTAAAATTTCTGAAATATATCTTTAAAAATTAAGTTTAAGTACATATTTAGATTTGTTAAAAAGAACCAACGAGATAAATAAAAATCTCAATTTGTAATATTACTTTCATTTATTATACTGCGTTTGTTGCAATTTGATCGTTTGTTACAATTAACTAATTAATCTTTGCTAAATATACGCATACTTGAGGAGTCTGTTTTGGCTACTATTTTTCATGTCTTAGTGTATACTAAAGCTACTATTTTCAAAGGTATAACACAGTGGAAGCCCTGCATTCGTGATCACTTGGAACCAGTTTTTCGCCGGGATGTGAGGAAACTTTTGTAGTACAAATAATTACATTTAAAAAATGGGATAATTCTTCAGTTCTGCCACACCTATTTACGAGCAGCCACTTATCCTTTTTTTTCAAACTATGCAGAATAAATACGTAAAATAAATGTACTCCCCCTGTAATTCCCCTTGCTATTGACATACCGTTTGACATTTGACGGATACCTGCAACTAAACATTTTAGTTGCATGCAACTGGAAAAACTCTTAATTGTACCCGCTCACTCAGTAACTTTTATTAACTCGCCACCGCGCTTGCAGATTTGGGGCAAATAATCGGCAATTTGAGGATTTTGTATGGATTGTGGTAATACGATTTTTGCTATTTTTCACCTTCACATTGACGATTACGAAATCTGAGACCTGCCTTCCCCGAGTAATGAAATAATCAGCATTAGTTGGTGTGACTTTTTAGCTGCTCATTCGATTAAAAGTTGCATTGCAATTATTGTTAGTGACTAATGACTAGTGTGTAAAATGTACCTAATATGTATGGGTTTTACTATTGTTTGGTAGAAAGATTAGCTTAAAAAGTTTAACTAATTTCACGTTAAATTTTGTTTTTCTAAAAAAACACTTGTCACGTTTTTACTGAATATGGCTTAAATTTGTTATAAAAACAGAAAGTGTATAAAATGTAATTTTTAAATGTTGACAAGTATGTTACATGGTCACACAAATTTAAGCGTTATTGCCACTTAAACTTTTGTTATCAATCGTTAATAAGTAATGGTTAATAAACCAATATTAACGTGTCTCGTAAATAAAAATAATTTTAATTTGGTTATGAGCTTCTTAAAAATTGCCTTTTATCGAAGTTAAATCGAACAATGGATTTGATTAAACGGTTTGATACAAATTGATAATCAAGATAATTATTGCTATAAATAATATATAAAATATTTCCTATAAGAAGGTTGTTTTACCCTTAATCTATAAACATTCACACTTGCGGTTTATTACATAAATTATATGCGGTTTGGTACTTCTTGGTATTCTACATTAATCAAAATGGAAAAAAAAATAGGACAATAAAATTACAACCTTAACTCGCGGATCCTAATTGCAACTTGATAAAAAGGTTAAAAATGCGAGGTTTGTTGATTTTGCCAGCCCTTAAAAAGGACAGTTAATTCGACACCTGTGTTAAATAAAATCCGAAAAGATTGCTTCCACAAAAAAACTAGGTTGCCACGCAACTTGGAAAACAGAGAAAATCTAAAATTGTCAAGGATTTTTTTTAAAAAATTTGCTTGGTTTTCATTTAGAGACTTCATTTTTCTTCCGTCTACGTGGTTTGTATCCACAAATTGCAGCTCGCGCGCATTTATCACGTCCATGTAAAATAGGTCTAAAGTTGTCAATCATGCGTCGAAGGGTTTTCAGGTATGAATTATGAAGATAGATTAAGAAATTTGAATATGTATACTCTGGAATGGAGAAGAGTTAGGGGAGATTTGATTCAACTGTTCAAATTTATCAGACAAGGGAATGTGGAGGGTTTAAATTTTAATGAGTGATAGAACGAGAGGTCATGGGTTTAAACTAAACAAATTCCATTTTAATCGGGAAGGGAGAAAACACTATTTCTATAATAGGGTAATAGACGAATAGAACAACTTGCCAGTGAATATTGTTAATTGTACAGGAGTAACGGATTTTAAGAAGAAGTTAGATATTCATTGGGGAATACTTAGGAGATACTAGCTGGACCAACACTGAGTCGGTGTTGGCTGGACCGACCTTGTTGAGCCTTGAGCCCGTTGTTGGTCGTCAATATTTGTATATCTCCTCCTACGCCGATTTTGATTTTGTCTGTCCAATTTATGCTTTAGTATGAAGCATATTGCATTATTGTTCCGGTTTTATATTTTTTTATTTTATTATTTCCGGTTTTATATTTTAATATTTTTTGTCTCTATCAAACATTTTTTGACACTGATTATTCGAAATAAAATAAGCAATACGTTCTCGGTGAAATTAGCTACGAATATTCGTAGCTGCAAGAAATATGTCTGGGCGAGATATTGAATGATTGCGAAGACAACATGCATGACACATTCCGTAATTTTCAAGTCAGTTACTCGGACGATGTCGATCCGGTCTCTATTTATTGTCCGATATATATATAAGGCCTAGCAGCGGTTCAGTATGTGCGGAAAACTGAAGATGTCACGTGTGACATCACCTGCCCAAGCTGAATTTAAAACGGAAGCGGGAAAAACGCCAAAGGTAACTAATTTTTGAATTTTCTTGCAAGTTTATTTCATTAGTGTGTTTCATTTCCTTTTTACTTGTAACTTACGTTCTATTTAGACAACAGTTGATACGTATTCCCTTTTTTTTAAGGACTTTTGATATGTTGAACTTCTTTTTATTGACATCGGTATAAAATCTGGGGACTGAGAATAACGAACCCTACTGTCTTGGCCACATGGCAGATTGCATACATAGATGTACTATAAATAAAATATCATAAATGTACTATCAAATACAATTGCGAAACTTAAGTAGTAAAATGTTATCTGCTATAATGGATTTCGCTTTTGTGCCTTTCCTGAAGACTATATTCAGTTCAGTTATACACTAACTAATCGTGTCTGTTTTGAGGTTTTTGTAAATAAAGGGTTTGGGAGGTGATAGGCTGAATTATTAAACTGAAAACGGAACTGTGGGCCTTAGGTAATGTGCAGAACAACCCCCACCCCCTCCTCTTAGAATCCGACGTGGAACCCAAGGCATCAGAGTTTGTGGGAGATCCACGTAATTTGGAAATCTCACGCAACTTGAAATAAAATACCACAATTCAATGCGAATGTTAATATATGTATTTGTCTGTGATATACATTTATTAAAAAAAATTTACTATATGTCACGCAACATAATTTTTTCTCCAAAAGTTTCGCCTCCTAATATTCGTCTGTATTCAAATTATTCTGTACTTTTATAGTCAATATTAAAATCACTTTATTCTTTATCTATAAAATCTCATTTTAAACAATTAAAATAACTTTATTCTTCTTTATCGGTAAAACCTGGATCTAGATCGATAAAATCACACTTCAAGTAATAAAGAACATATTGAGAGATATTTTGGAAGATTACATCATCGAGCATTTTTTTAAACAAAAAAAAAAGTTTTACTGGAATTGAAAAACATTTTGTTCTCGTTTATTTTGAAGATTAGTAGGAAAACATGTTCTTTCAACTTTTAAGTTTCCAGTTACAAGCAGAGAATTTAAAAGTAATTTTTAAACATAGTGAAACACATTTTTTTAAAAGAACTTTTCCAATTTGTAAGCTAAAAAAGTGTTGTATCGGCAGTGTTCTTAAAATTGATTTTAATCGGTCACAGTGAAAGATTGTGAAAGTACTTAAAAATTACGATAATTTTTCGTAGTGTGTGTTGTTGCTCACTCTTTGATTGCTCTTCATCATGCCTATCATCAATTAAAAGTTCATGCTTATTATCATGTAGGTAATTGCTGAAATATTTTTTTAACATGAGATCCCCTCTTTCTTTAATTGCTTACCATCGCACCTTTTTTCACTTAAATGTTAATTCATATTAGGCAAGTTAAATATTTTTTGAAAATCAACCGATTCAAAATAACTACTCGTTAAATACAGCACAGGATTCTAATTAATAAATGCTCAAAACCATTTGCTACCACGAATAAACCAAATTTCAATACCAGTTTCGAAACAACTACCTCGTTGAATACAGCACAGGATGCTAATTAATAAAACTAAAGTTTATAACAAAACAGTTTTTTCCTCTTTGGACAGACAGAAAGGCGCAGAGATACAAACACATTTCTTGCTCTCACAAAAAACAGAAGTGCTTCTAACACATATACAACTACACTACACTACTCTATGACGCAACAACAGCGGTCCCAGATTGGCTCGCTCTTGCATCATGGGTTATTACAAATTCATGGTGTCGCAAAAATATTCGCTTAATTAATTAAATAAAAAAGAAAAACATGGCCCCTTGATTGCTTACCATCATAACACCATCCCACCTTTATTCATTTAAAAGTTTGTGTATGGTTAAACTAAAAATAAACATCTTTGGTTACTCCCCATCGCACCTTTCTGGGTTTCAAGATTCCGAATTTGCAGTTTTTAATTCTCGTTAAGCAAATCATTAGTAAGCTTTTTAATGACAATGAAGGTATAATAAACATTTATCCTCAAAACGACTAAGATTTCTTGTGTGGCAAATTAGTCCACCTTGAACATGGAAGAGCAGCATCAAACAAATCGCGATCTTTATATTTATACCAATGTCTGTGTGGATTACGGTTTTTAAACAATCTGAAAATTTGACAATTAAAAAAGGGAATTTGACATGTAACATAGCACTTGCAAGTCTTTCATTCTTCGGGTTAGAGATGAGCTTATTGGTTAATTAAATTTATGCTATTTTCCTTTTACAATCCAACAAGGAGTACCAAAGAATCGCTTTCAGTGAACATCATTCAACTAAATGCGAAATGCAAGCAAAATATCTTTCTCCGAACCCCCACTTACCCAAAGAATTTCTATGAATGAAATACACTGGGAAAACTGATTCACACATTCATTCATGTCAACCAACTCCATCTTCCCCAAACCAAATGAATTGAACTATCCCACTCTGATCCTTCACCAACTAGAACGCTAAAAAAATATCCCGATTCAATCATAAGATAAACGATTACAATATCGATATCCTTCAAAAAATATATTTGGAACCAATGAGTTCTGATATTAAAATATTTTTTATCGTAATAATATTTTGAAATGGTTTGAATCGCAATTTGGACACGTGCCAATAACGAAGTGACGTAAACATCACATGTGCGATCCTACTGCGATTGACGAATTTGAGAAGTTTTATCACGGAGTATGTTTGTTTTAATTAAGGCAGTCTTGTATGTGGGAACAGATCGTTCTTCCGTTTCCGTTCCTTTTTAGTAACTTGGGAATCTTTTTTTACATGCACTGTTTCTAACTTTTTTTTTTTTAACTTGCTTTTTGTTTCTGGATAAAATTAAACAGCGTATCTATTAATTGTTTGAAGAATATATTTTTTCAAAATATATTTTTAAATATTGATTTTGAAATACTGCTGTTTTTAAGCAAATAAGTCACTTATTTTTTTTATAATTTTTTTTTTAATCATTGAAAATTGAAATGATATTTTATAACTTATTCAAATATCGCTCATCACTACTTATGGTTGTTTGTATGCATCAGTTAGCCTGAAGCTCAACGCGAACTAAATTAAATTCAGTATACCTGCTGAGCTATGCTATTTGGTCATTTTTTTGTTGTTCAAGGTATAAAAGATATTTTTAATACTCGTTCTGCAGCCATGCTCGACTTTCTAGGCATAAGACTAAATTTGCAATATACAGAAGTAGTGCAATTTATATTTTATACGGCAGTTACAATAAAAGTTACGCCAAAAAATATGCTATTAATCCTGATAATAACATCCTAGGCTTTGAGCTGTAACACCCCCCAGGGCCTCTCTTTAAAGGCCAATTGAGAAGACAACGTCCCTCTCTCTATTCGGATAAAAAACGATTGGAAAAATGCTTAAAAAAAGTTACGCTACTGTAAGTGTTTGAAATATTAAAATGCTTTTAGCTAAAACTTTTTCAAAATGTGTTAATTTAATCCACAATTCACCACGAACAATATGTAGATCATATGTGATCAATTTAAGTTTGCCAAAATATGAAGTTCTTATTATTTGATTCCTTTATGCATTGTTTTTTTATCACAAACTGGAAAACATAAAACACTCTTCTTTACTCGATTAAAAAGAAAAACACCCCCTCAGATTAGGTCCGGATTTTTTAATTTAATTCAGATACACAATAAATAAAGAGTTGGCTACCAAAGTTGTAAAAATAGAAAGATATAATGTATGCTAAGTAAACTGTTTTCTTAAATTATCACGTCACTTCGGCTATTCAACCAACAAACTGGCTCAAAACGTGAGATTTATTGTAATGGCCTTTTTGGTTTTATTATACGATTTTTTAGAATTTTGCTATATAGTGTTTTAAGAAAGTAATATTAGGCTTTGTACAGTTTACAAATCCTAATTGTAAAAGGTTAAAAGAAGGGTTTAAACATATTTTATAATTTGGGTTTCACATTGTTTATTTCAAACTGATTCTTAATATACTCAGTACTCTTTCATCAAGAAGCCCGGAGTAGACCTTTAAACAAAATTTCTCTCAAGTACCAACTGAAAATTATTAGTTTATTTTAAAAGTTTATTAAAGTTTTTATGTATTAAAATAACAATCGACAAAAGACAGTCAGGGTTAGTACCTCCAAAATAATGCATTTTATAGTAAATATTATTGTCTACTTCATCCTATACTTTAAATATTAAATAACTTGAAGTATTGAATAAAATTCGATTGCTTTTGATAAAATTAACAAATGCACGCGTTCTTAAGAAACAATCTTAATTTTGTATGTGAACTTAAGACGTTAGCTTCCGCTGTCCGTAATGCATTAAAAAAAAATCAATGGTTTAATCTCAAGAATAGTGTTGCATGGCTTGAATTTCACTACTGTGTTAATTGGGAAAAGAATACGTAATATGTCAACCGGAGTAGAAATTCGCAAAACTGCAACCTCAAAAAAAGAAGAAAGCAGCCGAACTTCTCACTTCAACGTACTTCAACCCCGAAGAAAATCTTAATAAAAGGAAAGGAATAGATTCAGTGCATTTTAGAATACCATTCTTCAAACATCATAGAACAATTGAAATGAAAAAGAAAAATGTTGCCAATGGCATCATTATACAAAGTTCGTTGACAGACTATCATTATGAACTCAATTGAGAAAGAAGACTCATTTCAACCGGAATATAAGAAGACACAATGTCTCAACAGCCATCCCGCCTGAAATCTGAACATTTAAAAAAAAAAAATTACGAATTGATTCAGTGCATTTTAGACTTAAAACCTACTTGAATCTAAACAATTGAAATAAAAAGAATATTCCAATTGCGTCGTTTGCCGAAAGTTTTTTGTCAGACTACTATCCTGAACTGAAGAAGTCAACCGGAACAAAAAAAGACGCAATGTGTCAACCGAAAAAAAGACTCGATCCGGGAAAGACAAAGTGTCATCCAGGAAGGAAGGATCTAAAATTACAACCTGGAATCTAAACATTTAAAAAAAAAGAAGGTAAAAAACCACATATAGATATAGCGCATTTTAGACTATTCTTCAAACCATCTTGAACCTGAACAATTTAGAAATAAAAAAAATGCCAATGCCGTTGTTTGCCGAAAGTTAGTTGCCAGACAGTCATTCTAAACTCGATGTGTCATCCGGTGAAGAAAGACGCATTATGCCAACCGAGAAAAAAGACATGGCAGCTAACTTCTCACTTCGCTGTAATTTCAAACTCGCCTGAAATCTCCAACAGTCAACCGGGAAAGGACGAGACGCAGTGTCATCCGGGACAGACCCATTGTGTCATCTAGGAAGAAAGGCTTTCAAACTGCAAACACGAAAATGGCAGCTAATTTCTCACTTTCCCATACATCAACCCCGCCCAGACTCATTTTGGGAAAAAAATAGATTCATTGCGATTTAGACTACCATTATTCAAACGTCCTTAAACAATTGAAATAAAAAAGAAATGTTGCCAATGGCGTCGCGTGTCGAAAGTTCGCTGACACACTACCATTCTGAACTCAATGCTTCATCCGGGAAATATGAAGACACAATGTGTGTGAAAGAAGGCTTGTCAACCGGGAAAGAATCCTCCTCCTGGAAAGAATAAGTAGCAATGTGTCATCCAGTAAAGCCGCAATGTGTCATCCGAGAAAGAAAACGCAATGTGTAAACAGGAAAAGAAAACGCAGTGTCATCCTGGAAAGAAGACGCAGTCATCCTGGAAGGAAAACGCAGTCATCCTGGAAAAAAGACGCAGTGTCATCCGGGAAAAAAGACTCAATGTGAAAGATAGCAGCTAACTTCCTGATTTCACCAAACTTTAATACCGCCCAGAATATGAATAAAAAAAACGGAATAAATTCAGTGCATTTTTTACTACTATTCTTCAAACATCCATGAATCATAACAATTTAAATGAAAATAAAAATGATGCCAATTAGCCTCGTTTGCCGAAAGTTCGTTGTCAGACTACCATTCTGAACTCAATGCGTCACTCGGGAAAGCTGAAGACGCAGTGTCATCTGGGAAAGAAGATGCAGTGCCATCCTGGAAGGTAGACGCAGTGTCATCTGGGAAAGAAGACATTGTCATCCTGGAAAGAAGGCGCAATCTGGAAGATAACAGCTAACTTCCTTATTCTCACCGTACTTCAATCCCGCCCAGAATCTGCACATTTGAAGAAAAAAAACACTGAACAGATTCAGTGCATTTTAGACTTCTATTCTTCAAACCCCCATTATTCTTAGTAATTGAAATGAAAATGATACCAATAAGCATTGTTTGCCGAAAGTTCGTTGTCTGACTACCATTCTGAACTCAATGCGTCATCCGTGAAAGCTGAGACCCATTGTGTCATCTTGGGGAAAAAGACGCAATGTCATCTTGGAAAGAAGACGGTGTCATTCTGAAAAAAGACGCAGTGTTATCATGAAAAGAAGGCGCAGTGTCATCCGGGGGAGAAGACGCAATCTGGAAGATAACAGCTAACTTCCTCATTTCACCGTACTTCAATCCCGCCCAGAATCTGAACATTTAAAAAAAAAAAATGGACCTGGAAAAAGGACGCTGTGTCATCCTGGAAAATGGACGCTGTGTCATCTTGGACAGAAGACGCCGTGTTATCCTGGAAAGAAGACAGTGTCATCCTGGAAAGAAAGCAGTGTCATCCTGGAAAGAAGGCGCAAAGTTATCCGGGAAAGAAGACGCAATCTGGAAGATAACATTAACTTCCTCATTTCACCGTACTTCAATCCCGCCCAGAATCTGAACATTAAAAAAAAAACACGGAATAAACTCAGTGCATTGTAGACTTCTATTCTTCAAACCTCCATGAATCTGAACAATTGAAATAAAAATAAAAATGATGCCGACAAGCATCGTTTGCTGAAAGTTCGTTGTCTGACTACCATTCTGAACTCAATGCGTCATCTGTGAAAGCTGAAGACCCATTGTGTCATCCTGGAAAGAAGGCGCAGTGTCATCCTGGAAAGAAGGCCCAGTGTCATCCAGGAAAGAAGACGCAATCTGTAAGATAACAGCAAACTTCCTCATTTCGTACTTCTATCCGTCCAGAAACTGAACATTAAAAAAAAAACACGGAATAAACTCAGTGCATTGTAGACTTCTATTCCTCAAACCTCCATGAATCTGAACAATTGAAATGAAAATAAAAATGATGCCGACAAGCATCGTTTGCTGAAAGTTCGTTGTCTGACTACCATTCTGAACTCAATGCGTCATCTGTGAAAGCTGAAGACCCATTGTGTCATCTTGGAAAGAAGACGCAGTGCCATCCTAGAAAGAAGACAGTGTCATCCTGGAAAGACGCAGTGTCATCCTGGAAAAAAGGCGCAAAGTTATCCAGGAAAGAAGACTCAATCTGGAAGATAACAGCTAACTTCCTCATTTCATCGTACTTCAATCCCTCACAGAATCTGAACATTTAAAAAAAAAAAAGAAAAAAAAAAAGGGATACATTCAGTGCATTTTAGACTTCTATTCTTTAAACCTCCATGAACCTAAATGATTGAAATGAAAATAAAAAAAATTATGCCAATAAGAATCGTTTGCTGAAAGTTCGTTGTCTGACTACCATTCTGACCTCAATGCGTCATCACCGTACTTCAATCCCGCCCAATCTGAACATTTAAAAAAAATGGACCTGGAAAATGGACGCTGTGTCATCCTGGAAAAAAAGACGCAGTGTCATCCTTTGAAAAAGACGCAGTGTCATCCTGGAAAGAGGGCGCAAAATCATCCGGGAAAAAAGACGCAATTAGGAAGATAACAGCTAACTTTCTCATTTCACCGTACTTCAATCCCGCCCAGAATGTGAACATTTGAAAAAAAAAAACACGGAATAAATTCAGTGCATTTTAGACTTCTATTCTTCAAACTTCCATGAATCTGAACGATTGAAATGAAAATAAAAATGATGCCGACAAGCATCGTTTGAGGAAAGTTCGTTGTCAGATTACCATTCTGAACTCAGTGCGTCATCCGTGAAAGCTGTAGACTCATTGTGTCATCTTGGGAAGAAGACGCAGTCTTATCTTGGAAAGAAGGCACAGTGTCATCCTGGAAAGAAGAAGCATTCTCATTCTGGAAAGAATACGCAGTGTCATCCGGGAGAGAAGACGCAATCTGGAAGATAACCGCTAACTTCCTTATTCACCTTACTTCAATCCCGCCCAGAATCTGAACATAAAAAAAAAAAATCAGTGGATCAGTCAGTGCATTTTAGACTTCTATTTTACAAACCTCCATCAGTCTGAGCAATTGAAATGAAAATAAAAATCATGCTAATAAGCGTCGTTTGCCGAAACTTCTTTGTCAGACTATCATTCTGAACTCAATGCGTCATCTGTGAAAGCTGAAGACCCATTGTGTCATCCTGGAAAAAAAGACGCAGTGTCATCTGGGAAAGAAGATGCAACCTCGAAAATAGCAGCAAACTTCCTCATTACTTCAATCCCGCCCAGAATCTGAACAATTGAAAAAAAAAACAATTAATAGATTCAATGCATTTTAGACTTCTATTCTACAAACCTCCATGAGTCTGAGCAATTGAATTGAAAATAAAAATCATGCCAATAAGCGTCGTTTGCCGAAACTTCGTTGTCAGACTATCATTCTAAACTGAATGCTTCAGCCGGGAAAGCTGAAGACTCATTGTGTCATCCTGGAAAGAAGACGCAAAGTCATCCTGGAAAGAAGACGCAAAGTCATCCTGGAAAGAAGACGCAAAGTCATTCTGGAAAGACAGTGTCATTCTGGAAAGACAGTGTCATCCTGGAAAGAAGACAGTGTCATCCTGGAAAGAAGACAGTGTCATCCTGGAAAGAAGACAGTGTCATCCTGGAAAGAAGACAGTGTCATCCTGGAAAGAAGACAGTGTCATCCTGGAAAGAAGACAGTGTCATCCTGGAAAGAAGACAGTGTCATCACGGAAAGAAGACAGTGTCATCCCGGAAAGAAGACAGTGTCATCCCGGAAAGAAAACAGTGTCATCCCGGAAAGAAAACAGTGTCATCCCGGAAAGAAAACAGTGTCATCCTGGAAAGAAAACAGTGTCATCCTGGAAAGAAAACAGTGTCATCCTGGAAAGAAGACAGTGTCATCCTGGAAAGAAGACAGTGTCATCCTGGAAAGAAGACAGTGTCATCCTGGAAAGAAGGCGCAGTGTCATCCGGAAAGAAGACGCAAACTGGAAGATAACAGCCAATTTCCTCATTTCACAGTACTTCAATCCCGCCCAGAATCTGAACTTTTTTTAAAAAAAATAGCGGAATAGAATCAGTGCATTTTAGACTTCTATTCTTCAAACCTCCATTTTTCTTAGTAATTGAAATGAGAATGATGCCAATAAGCGTCGTTTTCCGAAACTTCGTTGTGAGACTACCATTCTGAACTCAATGCATCATCCGGGAAAGCTGAAGACCCATTGTGTCATCCTGGAAAGAAGGCGCAGTGTCATCCTGGAAAGAAGGCCCAGTGTCATCCAGGAAAGAAGACGCAATCTGTAAGATAACAGCAAACTTCCTCATTTCGTACTTCTATCCGTCCAGAAACTGAACATTTGAAAAAAAAACACGGAATAGATTCAGTACATTTTAGACTTATATTCTTCAAACCTCCATGAATCTGAACAATTGAAATAAAAATAAAAATGACGCTAATAAGCATCGTTTGCCGAAAGTTCGTTGTCTGACTACCATTCTGAACTCAATGCGTCATCTGTGAAAGCTGAAGACCCATTGTGTCATCCTGGAAAAAAAGACGCAGTGTCATCTGGGAAAGAAGATGCAACCTGGAAAATAGCAGCAAACTTCCTCATTACTTCAATCCCGCCCAGAATCTGAACAATTGAAAAAAAAACAATTAATAGATTCAATGCATTTTAGACTTCTATTCTACAAACCTCCATGAGTCTGAGCAATTGAATTGAAAATAAAAATCATGCCAATAAGCGTCGTTTGCCGAAACTTCGTTGTCAGACTATCATTCTAAACTGAATGCTTCAGCCGGGAAAGCTGAAGACTCATTGTGTCATCCTGGAAAGAAGACGCAAAGTCATCCTGGAAAGAAGACGCAAAGTCATCCTGGAAAGAAGACACAAAGTCATTCTGGAAAGACAGTGTCATTCTGGAAAGACAGTGTCATCCTGGAAAGAAGACAGTGTCATCCTGGAAAGAAGACAGTGTCATCCTGGAAAGAAGACAGTGTCATCCCGGAAAGAAGACAGTGTCATCCCGGAAAGAAGACAGTGTCATCCCGGAAAGAAGACAGTGTCATCCTGGAAAGAAAACAGTGTCATCCTGGAAAGAAGACAGTGTCATCCTGGAAAGAAGACAGTGTCATCCCGGAAAGAAGACAGTGTCATCCTGGAAAGAAGACAGTGTCATCCTGGAAAAAAGACAGTGTCATCCTGGAAAGAAGACAGTGTCATCCCGGAAAGAAGACAGTTTCATCCCGGAAAGAAGACAGTGTCATCCCGGAAAGAAGACAGTGTCATCCCGGAAAGAAGACAGTGTCATCCCGGAAAGAAGACAGTGTCATCCTGGAAAGAAGGCGCAGTGTCATCCGGGAAAGAAGACGCAAACTGGAAGATAACAGCCAATTTCCTCATTTTACAGTACTTCAATCCCGCCCAGAATCTGAACTTTAAAAAAAAAATAGCGGAATAGAATCGGTGCATTTTAGACTTCTATTCTTCAAACCTACATTTTTCTTAGTAATTGAAATGAGAATGATGCCAATAAGCGTCGTTTTCCGAAACTTCGTTGTCAGACTACCATTCTGAACTCAATGCATCATCCGGGAAAGCTGCAGACCCATTGTGTCATTTTGGAAAGAAGACGCAGTGTCATCCTGGAAAGAAGGCGCAGTGTCGTCCTGGAAAGAAGACGCAGTGTCATCCTGGAAAGACGACGCAGTGTCGTCCTGGAAAGAAGACGCAGTGTCTTTCTGGAAAGAAGTCGCAATGTCATCCTTGAAAATAGACGCTGTGTCATCCTGGAAAAAAAACGCAGTGTCATCTAGGAAAGAAGATGCAACCTGGAAGATAGCAGCAAACTTCCTCATTTCACCGTGCTTCAATCCCGCCCAAAATCTGAACATTTGAAAAAAAACCACGGAATAAATTCAGTGCATTTTAGACCTCTATTCTTCATGAATCTGAACAATTAAAATGAAAATAAAAATGATGCCGATAAGCATCGGTTGCTGAACGTTCGTTGTCAGACTACCATTCTGAACTTAATGCGTCAACCGGGAAAGCTGAAGACCCATTGTGTCATCCTGGAAAGAAGACGCAGTGACATCAGGGAAAGAAGATGCAACCTGAAAGATAACAGCAAACTTCATCATACTTCAACCCGGCCTAGAATCTGAACATTTGAAGAAAAAAAGAAAGATTAATAGATTCTGCGCATTTTTGGCTACTGTTTTTCGAATCTCCTTGAACCTGAATGCTTGAAAAAAAAATGCTAATGGCGTCGTTTGCCGAAAGTTCGTTGCCAGATTACCATTTTGAACTTGTGTGTCATCCGGCAAAGAAGTAGCAATGTGTTATTCGGGAAAGAAGAATAGGAAATGTGTTATCCGGGAAAGATTTTCAAATTTGCAACCTGGAGAAGAAAGACCACAGCTAACTTCTAACTTCACCGTACATCAACCCGGTCTGGAACCTGAACATTTGTGGAAAAGCAACAACGAAGTTTCAGATAATTTTAGACTGTGAAAAGCTTGACTTAAAAAAATAAAATTGGAAATGGCGTCGTTTACCGAAAATTTGCTCTCACAGACTACCATTCTGGACGCAATGTGTGTCAATCGAGTAACTAGAAGACGCAATGTGTTAATCGCGAAAGAATACCTTAAAATTGCAACATGAAAGATAGCAGGTAACTTCTCTGTTCACTATACTTCAACACCGCCTTAAAATCTGAACATTAAAAAATATATATATATTCATTGAATTTCAGACTACCATTCTTCAAACCTCTGTAAATCTAAACAATTGAATTGAAATAAAAATCCCAATGTTGTCGTTTGCCGATAAGTCATGGCCAGACTCCCATTCTGAACACAATGTGTCGACCGGGAAAGAAAAAATCTTCAAATTTGCAACCTAAAAAAAAGAAAAGATGGCAGCTAAATTCTCACTTCAGCATACTTCAAACCCTCATATGGAATCTGAACATTTGAAAAAAAAACGATAGAATATATTCACACGGTGAATTTTAGAATAGCATTCTTCAAACTTAATTGACCAATTGAAATGAAAAAGAAAAACAAGTGTGGCCAATTTCGTATTTTGCCGAAAATGCATTGCCATGCTGCCATTCTGTTTGCCGTGTGTTAACCGAGGAACAAGAATGCGCAATGTTTCAACCGGGACAGAAGAAGATGCTAACGTTTCACTTCACCCTATTTACTGGAATCTGAACATAAAAAAAGTAGTAAAAAAAAACCCGAATAGCTTTAGTTCATTTTAGACTACCATTCTTTAAACTTGCAATTCAGCATTTTCAAATTTCAGCAATTGGGGAAAAAAAGGTTTCCAATTGCTTCAGTACACTTCAGACAACCATTTTAGTATGTAGGTAGCAGTAATAACAGAAGCGTAAAATATGAAGTAGATTATTTATTTCAGAGCGATGTTTATGTAATTAGGTATCCTCAATTCTCTAACGTCGTTACGTGCTGAAGTTGTTTTATAGTGTGAAAGGGTTAAGTTAGATTTGCTTGAAAATATATTTTGTAATTACCTTAAAGTTTTTAAACTTGTGTATTAGAATTTTTATATTTCGGTCTACTACACATTTTAAGCAAATTCAATTTAAAATTGCAAATCTTTTATTTTATTTATAAATTATAAAATTTAAAAAATATCAATTTCTTTTTTTAAAAATTTTTTTTTTATAAAATATTATTGACGAAGTGGAAAGGCAGGCCTAATATATATTTTTAAATTACATATAAATGAATTTAATATTAATAAATATTTTAAAATTTTGTTTACCTAATTCTAATTTAATTTTTTTATCGTTCTCCGCAGGTATTTTTTTATAATTTATATGAGATAAATTTGAGCTCCGGCATGGTGAAAAGGTCAATTAGTAAATTAGGGGAATGTTAGCTTGTATAAAAACTATTTATACAATATAGCCAAATTCCAAAGAATATATAATAAAACCTGCAATACACTTACATTACAAAAATAAAACGGGGATATTATTATTACTTTAATTTTTGTTTGTTGTCCTTGGTAGCCGACTCTCAATACGTTAAAGAAAACTTTTTTTTTTAAACATCAAATATATTGAAAATATATATTTAAAGTCCCCGATTTAAATTGTCTATTTCATAAAAATAACATAACAAAATTCCTATTGTTTTTGAGATTTGAAGCTTAATATATAAAGAACTAATTGTACAAGTAAGAAAGTAAATTCAAACAAGGAAAACTTAAGTTTAAATAACTCAATTTATAAAATTTAAAAAGTACGCAACCTGTCTATATATAATTATCTTGTTAAAGTTTAAATTGTTAGTGTATTATAGAAACTTATTCTAAGAATCAACAAACTAAGTTTAACAAATTAAGTTTTTAACCTAAAATTTGTTTTCATCTCATATGTGTTAAATTTTTAGCACTTAATAAAAATTTAACATGTATGTGATCTAATCAAAATTTTGAAAGGATGACACAAAAAAAAATTGTTTTTGTAAAGCAAGTATGTAAGTTAGAAGACTGCATAGCATTCGCAAAAAGTATATTTTTCTGTCTTATAAACTGCTCCATGCATTAAGGAATCAACTTGTTGAACTTCATAATGCTTTTTATAATTACACATATTTTGATTTTCTAGTATTGACAAATTAATGTACGTCTCTTGAAAATCAGTATTAGCCGTGAAAAGATGTTTCATATATATTTTTTATATTCTTAAAGATTCTTTTTTTTCTTTCGAAAATTCTCTTCTTTAGATTGTTAGCATTATTTTGTAAAGTTTCACTGGAAAGTGCAGTATGCTGCAGAACAGTAATCAACTGATGTCAATTGTCAAATATTATGACAAAACGGCGGAAAACCCATTTTTTTTAAATTCTAGGATGAAAATAAATTTAGAATTAGAGATATTAATATAATTAGGGATCTAAACAGAAAATTACAAATGTGTAGTATTTGTGATATATTGTTTAACGATACACACACGATTTGCTGAGCCAATAATAACGTTGTAAAATAAATAACAATTGTTAAAATTGAGTAGAGGAGTTTTTTTTTTATTTTATTCTGGATTTATTTTATAGAAAAAGTGACATGGAAAAAGATTTTTAGGCTTCGAAATTTATATAAATATAACTTTTGAGTTCTAAATTCAACTTATTATAAAAAAATTAAATTTTTTTTTAAACATATTTTCAAAATTGTTCAGAAACGCAAATTTTTATACATATAGTCTTTTTTTTTGCCTGTTTAACATTTTGTTAGAACTAATAAAAATTTCTAATTTTGCTGAAACCGTTGGTAATTATCCATATTTTTTACTTTGGACATAATCTGTACTGAGCCATTTTCTTAAGCTTTTATTAAAACGAAGAGCAAATGAAATGTTATTCATTTTCACCCCAGTTAAGGTCAAAATAATTTTGGACTGAGAGTGGGACAATTAAGCACCTTTTTTAGGATACTTAATTTATTAAATGTTTAAAACTTTTATAAAAAAAATATAATTACAATTTTTTTTAAACAAACGAAAATGTTTGAAACATGCAAGCGAATTCAAATTGCTTCAGTTTGCCCTTTCAAGCAACATAACAAAATTCCTCGTTTCTAGCAATATTAGTATTTCCATATTAATAAAAATGTGTTGCAATATTTTTTAATTTTCAGAAGTTGTGGTAAAAAATCAAAAGTTGGTGATGGTTGGTATGAACAATAATCAATCTGTAGGCCATGTTCAAGTTGTACAATCTAAGTTTAAAAAAAGTCACACATATAAATATTTCAGTGAAAGAAGATATTACTAATTTGATCAAATGCTTAAATGAATGAGTTTCAGATAAATAAAAATAGTCAACCGCAAAAGGCAGAATATAAAAGGCTAGGAACTTGCAGGGGCCAAAGAGTAATTCTTTACCTCATGTACTTGGTTTGTGTACCTATTTAAAGAATTTTAACGAAGTTGTTATTCGGCTGCCGAAATAGCCTCAAAATTGACAGAATATTCGATATTTGGATAAATAACATCCCTACGAGTCTACGATCCAAACGTCCATAAGAAAAATTATGTATAAAACTAATAAAGAAGTGGATTAACTGGACCAGTGGTCGGCAAACTCTTTAGTCAACAGAGCCAAAAATTTCTTTTGAGAGCCCAATTTTTTTAACTTAAATTATATAGGTAAATTAAGGTACTCCTAAGCTGCCCTTTGGTAAAAACATCCTCAATCTAATTAGGTGCGTTTGCTGTGGTCGACCCCTTCCAACTCTCCCAAACATTTTCGTCTTGTGTACTTGTTTTGGCTATCTACTTTCGTTCATCCTCTCTATATGTCCAAACCATCTCAACATTTCTTTCTCAATCCTCGACACTACATCTTATTTAACTCCACAACGCTTCCTAAAATTAATTTAATAAACTTTACTTTAAAGATTTAAGTGTTAGTTAAACTATAGGTACATTGAATAAAACTTGATATCACACTTAATAACGATATTATTTATTGATAAAATTAAATTGTAAGGCATCCATAAAATTAAATCAAAACGATGACTGACAAACATTAATGGGAACAATGGCCTTGCATCTTCTTGGAAAGTTTGGTTAAGGTATCCGTACACGTTGAATAAGGTGATTTTGACTGAAATTACCAAATTTTTTTTATTTAAAAATATGATTTTCTGCACTTTTAACTTTCTAAAACAGTTTTTACTTTAGTTGTGCGTCAATTAGAACAAAAGTTATAGTAATTTAAAGTTCAAGTGGACAAATATTAAATGAAAACGGAAGTAGCATTCCGAAACCGGAAATGAGGCAGAAACATCGTTTTTTCCTTAGTTTTCAACTTTTTCTAATTTTTAATTGCAATATTTATTATTTTAATGTTGCTATAATCTAGCCACCAGATATTTTCATTTATATCAGAAGATTTTGTATTAAAAATGGTAACAACTTTACCCTCTTGTTTATTTCTTTACAAGCAGCGTTGTTTTTTTCGTATAATCTGTTTAATAATTATTTTTAAAGACCTAACTTAATTAACTCGCCAAATTTGATTTCATTTATGTTAAAACACCATGGGAAATTCGAGAAACCGAAGTTTTATTCGTAAGAAAAAATTCCGAGGAAATAAATGTTACATGTTCCACTGAAACCGATTCATCTGCGTCGAACAACGTGCCTACGGCAAGTGAAAAGAAGCTCACTATGACTTCTTATTTGGACAATTACTCTCGAACTGAAATCAGTGGAAATCAAATAATTAATATTCGAATTCTCTCCAATGCGATAAAGAGTTTGTGCAGCCCCGATTGCTTTAGCAGTAAACTGTATCTTCTACAAGAGTCTGTATTTGGACTGGCATCAAATATGACAGTGAAATGTCAAAACTGCGAATACAAAAATACATTTTGCGCCTCTGAAAAATCAAACAAATTACATTCTGTAAATATTTCATTTGTATTTGGACTAAGACTCATTGGGAAAGGTCATTCGGCTCAATCCTGGTGTTCACACATTAAAAGATTTTTCAGAACTGGACATCGAACGAGTGAAGGATTTGAAGCGCCACTCTTTACCTAATGTTAAAGTTGCCAGAAAAAAAATAGATTAGCTAAAAAAGGGAAAATGACTAAAGATAAGCAAGAGGAGAGTATAACATATAAATCGGGGGGATTTTAATTGCGTTGAAACTTTCTTAATATTAATAATAGATACATTTATACTTTAAAGGCATTTTTCTCAGAATTGATTTTTATTCAAAAACAGCAAATTTCAAAAATCATAACTCAAAGTATTATTGTTATATTGTCTTTAAATTTTGTGTCCATATTTAGTAGAGTGTATTCTAGTGCATGTACTAAAATTGTTGGAAAATCGTTAATATATTTTTATTTATGGACTAAATATTGAACTATAAGGTTGTGAAATTGTCAAAAATCTTATAATAAATTTTCGGCGTGTCACCAAAAATTTAATTTTTTATATATATGTTTAATTTTACTTGGAACACTAGATAATAACATGCAGTTTATTTTAATAGTAAAATTTTCCATATGAATTGATTTGTATGTCTTGTATAAGTTTTCAAGTTTTTGAATAAAAACTTAAAATTTTCAATGATTATTTCATTTTTTTAATAATTATAATAATAAACTTTAAATATTTAGGATATATAATTAGTTTTTACTAACAAACAATCTAAAAATAGCATTAAATAAATTTTATCTGACACATTTTAAAAAAAGTGCTTCGAACGTGTTCGGATACCTTAAGTCAAGTTTGTATGTAGTTGTTTTAAATTTTTGTCCGACCACTGAACTAGACCATGGGTCTATTCACGCAATTCGCACAATGCCGACCAACTGGTATTGTGTGAATAAATTTAAAAATGAAAATCTTTGAAAAATGTTGCTTAGTTAAATTGTCCGATTTTTTAAAATGTTGTTTTTCCCGAAGTGTTTTTTAATTTAATTAATACATAATTTGCATTTATAAAATAAAAGAATTAACTCTAATTTATGAACAGATTTGTAGCTGAAAGGGAATGTATTTTTTCGGATGTCAACCAATTCAATAATTAAAGAGGAGGCTTCATGTTAAACAGTTTTCGGATTTGAGTTACCCGAAACTGTAATTTGTTGGTCGGAAAATACTTTAAAATTTATTTTCATTTAAAAAAAAATTGAGCATTATAGCGTTTTTTTTTAAATAAGACAGGTATGCTTATTAATGTCTTTACATTTGGGACCATTCAGCAGTTTTAAAAATTATACTTAAATCCACCACATTTTATAATAGTTTCGATCTATTAAAAAAATATATATTTAAGTAACAATGTGGTGAAAATATTTTTTTAATGTTTAAATGTCGAGTTTAAAGAGATGTAAACTTCTGAAAGAAAGAGAAGGATCATATTTATGCTATTTATGGGTTGCTATTTATTGTTATATTGGCTGATTTTATTAAATTGTTTTCTCGAAATGCTTATAATACATACTGCATATGACATTTAAATAGCCTAACAATATTTAGCGAAAATATTTTTAATTGTAAATAAGAATTCCTTTTTTTTTATTTAGCACAAAGTAAACTAAGATGTTTAAAAAAGTAGGATTTGAATTTTTTTAAATATTGGCAGTATGCTACGTAATTTTGGAAGTTTTAAATTGAAAACAGATTCATTCCTGTTTTTGCAATGAAGAAAATTGAATTTTTTTTTTCAAAACTGCAAATTGAACAACTTTTTCTGCTATCCTTCAAGATCAACGAGGAACAACCCACGTTAAATTTAAATGGATATCTGCTTTTTTGCTAATCTAGTATTTTTAAACTTTACTTTCAAACCCAAAAGTATATTATTATTTTTTTGCCATTAAAAATATAGTTAAATTATATGAGGTATTTTTAAAAAATATTCTTGGAACTGAACTTCAGAATAATATTAGTTAATGCTCTTACCGCTTTAATTATAAAGTACAGAATAATTTAGATAAATATTTACATATCGTATAAAACAGATTAATAAGTATCTGCTATTTTGATTTTTTTCCCCCTTTTCCCTTGGTGAGGTTGTGATTTGTCATCGTTCTGCATTCTCAAGACCCACAGTTCTATTTTCCGTTTAATTAGTCAGCCTATCTGGAAAAAGGGGTGCGGTGACCCAGTGATAAAGTATATCTCGTTATCGGAGGATAGTGAGTCTAGGGGAGTTAACAAGTTGTAGCTGTCTCGTAATCAGAGGGTTACCAGATTCGTATCTGAAAGTCACACATCACAGTTTCCATCGCCATGTACATGGAACTAGTGCACTATAAATCTTATAGTTGTCCAATTTCCTGACGCCTATTGAGGTTGCATCGGGTGCTAGCTGAGATGTAGTCCTTGTCATCTGACCGTGGTTAAAAAAATGCACGGCAATGTTCCCAAATCTTCCTTTTTTCGATAGACCCAAAACCGTCGCCAATAGAACACTATGCAGCTGTATTGCAACGTTAATTCAACCAACTAACGTATCTGAAAATAATAGTCCTTAGAAAAATCGGGAATACAATACTGTTGTCTAAAACATACTTGTCAACTTGTACGAATTGTCCGCATTACAACCATTTTGTATCGTTATAATAATTAAACGGCTAAAAAAGATTAAAATACTATAAAAAAAAATAAAACCCTTGAAATTATTTAGTATTAAATTGTCTTGTTTCTTTAAATTTTCTTTGTTGAAAATTCTTCTTTTTAAAAATTCTTGTGTGCTTTTTACACCAAAGCATATATTTGAAATGATAAGCAAGGTTGTATTTAAATAATAAGTAACTTTAGTATTTCAACATTTTGACAAGACATACTAAAAAAATATATAAATTTTGTAAATTTAAGTAGAAAATTATTGCAAGTTAACATGTCTTATTGCGCATGACCGGCATCTATTCTTGATTAAATTTGTAGCCAAACCCTATTCTTTTGACATAGGGGTATACTTCTATACTTCGTAGGTATACTATCTCTTTCTAATCCAAGACAATCTGATTAATGGCATGAAACCGGTGTTGGTTCGGACCGATGTCAAATCCGGATTGGATCGATATCTTCAGAGTATTCGACTTGAAAATTACGGAATAGGTGTCATAATAATAATAGTGCCCTGCTAATAGAATGTTGCCTTTGTTACTGATATTTCGTGTGAATCATTAGGGTTAAAATATTTTGATTGCAATAGAAATATAACTTGAAATCTAGTGCCTAATGTCATGGTGTTTTTTTCCAAATGCAGAGGAATGTTTGATGATTGATAGTTTAAACAGACCAAGTCCAATATTTCTAGGTTTGCATACTATTTGCAGGCCTTGCAACAGGTCCCTTTTTCCCCTAAAAGTCCTTTTTGTTACTTGAACTCAGTGCTGCCACGTAAAAGTCATTTTTTTTCAGAATATGGTCTCTTTTTCCCTTATTTTAGCACAAATATTTTTCCCCCTGTATGTATATGATAACACATTTTTGGCCCTAATCTCTCCCCTCTATTTAACTAAAGATGATTTTTTTTTTTCATTTTGTAATGGCCATCACCATAAATCACCATTCATGTTTGTATTTGTGTTGAGTCTGCTAATAGAATGTTGCAACTCTCGAAATATCACTAAACTAGGAGCAGACTTGTTGTTTTTGTCTTTACAAATGTAGTTAATCAATCGTTGTAGGCCTACGTGTGAACAATTTTTGTCCTTCCAGGACCACCGGATCTTGTGTATGCATTGTTTCAAAAACAAAATGTAATGAAAACCTTGTTCAGGGGAAGATAGATAAATAGCATAAATAGCATGTGCAAGTGTAAATTGTAATTATATATATTCGCAGTATCTCGTATTGTAATTAGGAAAATAATGTTTGATTTACATTTTATTTGTAAAATAGACATCTTCTGCAGTAAGTGGCATCCCTGCTAAATTTGAATTCGGATCATAATTTAAAAAGTTACCAAAAACGTGAGATTATCACAAAAATATTAAAGTATTTTCGCACAAATTTTAACTTTTTTTTTTATTAATATATTCCGATTTTTTTCACAAATTTGGTTGGAATAATGCTTAAAATAGTAGAATGCTATAGTTAAAAAAAACATTTAATTTGATTGGGTTTTTTTTTCTTCAAATTTTTACTAGGGGTACTAGAAAAACGAGTGAAAGGAGTCGAAACGATTAATTGTGTGTTCTTAAACATAGTTTTATTGTTGCGATAAAACGCATGTGCTGTCCGTTATTCGTTCATTCACTGATTTATATGAAATGTATTTCTGCCAAAAGTAACAAACAACTTATAATGCATTCAATGATGGGAAAAAAATATTACGCATTTATTTAAAACGACTTGTGAAGAGTTATACTCAATGCAAGATCATCTCAATAATGCAGCTTTTGAAGAATTTCGAATGGAATTGATGTTATAAAACTGGAAATGAAATGGTACATTTTTTCAGTAAACTGATGTTTATGTTACTATGATTTAGGAATAGGGATGTTTAATGCATAACCTTTCACTATTTAACCAATAGTTATTAAACTCTTGAATTTGGTAAGGGAAAAGTTACCGACTTGCGACTGATGTAATCAAATCTGATTATAAATTATTTGCCTGGTACAAGCAATAATTGCACTACAATTTTTAATCAGCCGAGTGACTAAAAAAGCACTCGGCAACTGTCCGGCGATTATTTTAATTGTATTCAACTCAGTGCTGCCACGTTTCAGATTCGGAAATTGCCAAAGTAAAGATAAAAAATATTCCAAACTCGTATTTTCACAATCCATACAAAATTGCCAAATTGTCGATTATAGTTATACGATAGTTGTGATACGATAATTGTGATGACACGATATCGATAAATGTTATACATAGAAAATATAACTTTTTTTTTATTTGAAACTCTTTTTGTTCTTTTGATTTTTCCTATAATTTTGTCACTCTCACATTGATGACTTAAAATTTAATTAGGATTTAAATTTTGTAGGTCCCCTTTTATCCACTTTTTTAAGATGTTTAGTCCCTTTTTCCCTACGAACAGTGTAGTGTATTTGGAGAGAATGTTTAGTCGGTGTCGTACATGGTGTCGGGCGTCCTTACCACCGCAAAGGAAAAAGTAGTAATTAACTTCTTAATTACTTTAAATTAGTTATTTCTATAAACTGGACGGGAAAGAATACAAAGGCTGGGTGGTGGTCTAAAAAAATCATCTTTTATTTACAAAACTTGAACGATGAAATAAAAGTACGTTTTAAAAAAAAGGCGCAAAATGTTGCGGTACATGCAGCCTCAAGCCCATTACAATAGTTGCACCACTGAGAAAGGTTGGTCGCATAAACCTTGCTCAGTGTGAGAGGAGTGATTCTCTCGGAGAGGAGTGATCTGATTGAGTGAAAAGTTCGGAGAGGAGTGATCTCTTCTGAAGGTGGATAAGAAGCAAATAAGTGAATAACAAGCAAAAAAGTGAATAACAAGCAAAAACAAAACTATAGTTTTGGCGATATACAAATTAAATATATAAGTAGATTTTTTTAAAATTTTTTTATTATATATCTATCACTGGCTCTACAATATCTAAACACATTTAGCATTTTTATAAACTGATGAGGACTCTTTACATTTTTTTTTACACAAAACCAAGTAATCTTTATATGTTTTTACATCAGCTAACCATAGTGTGATGAGATTCTCGTCATGATGGACATGCGTCATAAGACATGTTATTATTTCATGTTTTTTTTAAACAAAATTTCAGTTTGAAATTTCACGATTTACTCTTCCTTTTACGTTTTTTTTTTTTTTTTGATGCACCACTGGCTCTACAATATCTAAACACATTTAGCATTTCTATAACGATTTGACATTAAATATATCCCCCAAAATCACTTTTAAAAAAATTAGTTGGGTTACAATATGGCTTCAATCCCGCTCATAGAGGGATCTGGATATGAGCTTTCCAGAAGTTACAGTAAGAGTACAGTGGTTCAGGCGTTGCCATCTGGAAATGTTAAGTGGGCGTCGCCTGATTGGCCAGGATTGGGCTAGTGGTCTGGATTGCAGATACTGAGCTGTGGTCACTCTGACAACGCCGGTTTGGATGGCGATGTTCATAAGGGATATGTTCATAAGGGACCTTAAAAAAGTACTTGTAACCTTATTTATTACCCAAAGAATAAGAAGTCCTTAGAAACTCTTAAATTACTGACGGAAAATCCTTAAAACAACTATCATTTAAATAATTTTTCTAAACCTCAATTAAAAATATTAATGTGCATTAAACACAACTTGGTATATATTTAGGAAACCCAGGCTTCCTTGCCGTCAATAGCTTTTAATTGATTGCACCTGTTTTCCTCTTATATTCATTTAAATATTTAATTGTTTATGTATGTTTTATTAACAAGTTTATTTTCGACTTTAGTGCTAACTTTTCGTTACAAATGTTTAAATTTTTTATGTATAATTTTTAAAAACGTTATAAAAGAAATAAGGTTTTTATAAATTGGTTTTACGGTCCTTAAAAATACCTTATTTTTATTTTCTAAAAATGTATACAGACTTTGTATTACAGTTAAACCCCGATTTTACGTTTTTCAGGGGACCAATAAAAAAAAACGTACGATGCGGGAAAACGTAAAAACGGGGTGCGCTGAAATTCAAGCTTCCAAAAAGTTGAAAATAAAGATATACATACTAAGTCACATTTACATGAAAATATCATACATTTTAACTTGCTTATCACATTTTTAATCATTTTATTTTTACCAATCACATCTTTTTTACAAAAAAATCAGTTATTTCCGATTGCTTTCGATTTTTTTAGTGTAATTCTAATAAGGCATTTTCGATTACTGACAAGGTTTGCAACTGTTTTTCTTGTGACTCGTGTCCAAGAAAATAGTTCCTAAATAAATTTAATCCATTCTTTGCGGCATTAAAAGAGGGAATGAGTTCCGAGACCTCGTCACAAGTATCGTCATCCTCTTCTGACGAACATTCCATGATTTCAGCTATGGATTGAATAGCGTCGATTTCAGAAGTCATCACGTTCTCATCACATGTCACATATTCTTGCAAATTAATGGCAGGGTCATTAAAGCAATCAACAGGAACATCATCACAATCAATCGGAACATCACGGCCATCACTTGCATCGATATCTGTTCCTTTGAGTTTTTTCAGAAAGCCGCCTTCCGCAAATGAGTGCGAAACACAATTTTTTGTGACACTGTAATGCAATAAAATGCATTGCTTCCAAAACATTATTTTTTTTGTTTCTACGCATCTTTTAAGTTGCCGTTGTCAATTTCGGATAGAAATCTCCTCAACAGTTGTTTTCGGTAAGCAACTTTAAAAGATCGTATAATCCCCAAGTCGTACGGTTGCAGCTTACTTGTACATTTGGGAGGGAAAAACTCAATCCGCACATTTTTCAATTTTAAGTCCATGAGCAGTACATTGGTCATTAGCATTGGTTATGAGCAGTACATTGGTCAATAAAGAGAATGATCTTTCTATTTTCCAATCGCATTTTTTTGTCGAGTTTTCGTAAAAAATCATTGAAAAGAGCTTGGAAAAAGTTTTATCTGGCAGTAGATTGAAAAAGAGCCCAGTTTCATCTGCATTGAAAATGTCTTTTTCTTCATAGCCATCAATTAAAGGTGGAAGAGTTTTGTTATTCCAATCATCAATTATTGTTACATCGACACTTGCAGATTCCCATCAAAGTGATCGGTGCACGAGATTGTAGCCTTTCTTTAAACGATCTATCCTGCCGTTAGAAGCGTTAAAATTGTTCAACTCAAGCCGAGCGGCAATTTCTAAAGCTTTTTCCCTCAGTATTGTGCCATTTATTGGAGCATTAGCGGCGCGAGCTTGTTTAAACCATTTTATCAATATGGTTTCAAGTTCATCATATGGCGAACTTTTCATAGTTTTTCTCTTCTTAGCATTGCCGCAACCCAAATTTTCATAGCTGGTCTCGATGGCGTCTTTCTGCTTCAAAATTGTTTGCAGTGTTGACACTGCTAATCCAAGAGACTTTGCCAGTTCCACCTTTGTCCCGTGAAATGTGTTGGCCTTTTCTGTAATGTTGGCTTTTTCTGCAACCGAAAAGCTTTTGGGTTTTTTCGATGTCATTTTTATTGCGTCTGAACAAAACGAAATGATTGAGAGTCAGAAAGAGCGTAGGGACTCGCTAGCCCTTCGTAGTGGCTGCTAGTGGCGCCAAGGCTAAACTAGATGCGCGCGCATCCAGTTTTGCCTTAGCGCTCCGCACTTGGGTCATCACGTGACAGCTGAGGAATACGGAAACCAGTGATCAAAACCAGTTTCAGGTGCCTTTGCGTCTGGAAACATGACTAGACGTTGGTTTTACAAATGAAAGTGAAAGAATATTCTAAAAAAAAAAAAAAAATATTTGGTCAAAACGAAAAACGGTCGATCCGGGAAATCGTATAAATGAAAAACGTATAATCGGGGGAAAAACACATTATCAATATAGAGATTGTTGGAAAAAAACGTACAAAACGGGAAAAACGTAAAATGGGGGGACGTAAAATCGGGGTTTCACTGTATTTGTTTTTAAGTATTTTATCGAATAGTTACAAAAAATAACTAAAGCGTTTTTTGTTAATATAATGATCACTAGTCATATGCAAAGCAACAGCTGTCACTGTGAAAAATAACTCCTGAACATATAATTAATTTTATAATTTTTAAAAAAAACATACTTGTACTGATAAGGATCTGCAAGAGAAACAGGTAAACCCGGCATTTTCCGGGAAAATGTAAATAAACTAAAATATCTAGGATAACCCCCAATTTCTGCAGAAGTTGGACGGAATGAACTTTTTCTTGGAAATTTTTGGATGTGTTATCCAAAAATCCTGTTTTATATTATTTATTTTCATCATAAAGATATATGAATTTGTAAAAAATCCTGTTCTTTAATTTATATACTTCAGCTTAATTAGAAACAAACGTTTAATTTTTGTAAGTTTCAATATTAATACATATCCGAAAAAAAATAGTTTAATTCTGCATGTTGTCAGTCTAGAATGGTACAAAATGAGAACACTTTGCAAAGTCGGGAAATTTTTAATTTATTCTTGAGTAGTAACCCTTTTATAGAGAATTGTTTATTAGTAAAGATTTGGCCTGCTGGCTGCACACCTATCGGCTGCACACACTGCAAGAACATTCACTTGAAGTGTACTTCGAATAATTAACTAGTAACGTAAATATTATGAATTTAACCGGCTGTGAAGACTAATTTATATTTTGCATTAACAAGTTTACAATGAAAACGTGAATAAAATGTGACCGCACTACATAATTTTTTTATGGAAAAGATGCATATTTCAACGGATTCCAAATGTGCGTGCTTCTAAATTTTTTATTTCAGCATGGATTTCAGGTTGTATATCGAAATGGATTTTACGTGTAGGTAACTGTTTTTTTTCTGTTAACTAATTATTTTTCTTAAAGACGTTTTTTAAAAAAATATTAAAAAAGATACATTTTCATTCACAGATTGAATGTAATAATTTTTTTTATAGCATATATTTAAGAAAATAGTATTTTAGCATGTGTTATTTTCATGATAAAGGCTTTTACGTATTCAAATCTATGGACAGATACCGTGTTAACGTGGTATACCGGTTGCTTACTAATTGGAGTAAACACACGATCGGATTTTAAGAAGATGATTTTTCTAATCTTGTGTCATTGAGAACCAGAGACATAAAGTTGAGGGTATTTAGTAAATAACTAGTGTGGGTGTCAATTTACAAAAAATAAATTTCAATTTTGTTGTTTTTTAAATGAATTGACAGAAAATGGAATATTGCCATTTAAATTTCCCTGACAGTCTATATTTCTGTTAGTTTACCCAAAGGTCTTATGAATATAGACTGACAGGGATATTTTAAACGAGTTTTGCATTTTTAAGAATTAGGAAAATATGTTTTCCACAATGTACTCCATCTAATAATAATCAACCGAGTTAATATATTTTTCGTACTCAATTACAGTGAGTGCTTGCATTAAAGTATATATTCTTACTAAACGTATATTTAATTAATAAATCGTATTTTAGTTTTTTTTATGCCACAACATTTTATGAAAATTTTCAAATAGTTCAAATTAAGTTTTAAATGCATGTTCTTTTTCAAAAAATAAAAGTCAAGCAGTTTTCAAATTTTTATTATCCCAGCTCTGCAACGCAATCGATGGCCGTTTGCCACAGTTTTCAAAAGGAAATAAGTTGGAACATGAATAAAAATAATTCTCAGCTATGTTACTAAGTCGGACTTGTCTTCTAGTAGTACGGTTTGTCTCCGTATAATGTATGGATAATTATAATTTTGCACGATTAACTTATAAAACTTTACTGACTTAGAGGATTTTTTTTCGCTTTTACAAAAAAAAATTATTTTTGATCCTTCGAAAATTGTTATTTAGTAGGAAGCAAAATAGTGTTTCCCTTTTTTTTTCCTAATAACTCAAGTTTTAAGTAACTCAATTTCCATTTCGACACAGATCAGAGAGCCTCGTATCTAAGGTTTTCGTCCTTCTGTTTTATCTGCGCCGTTGTATAAGTCACATTGCCTACATCAATCAAGAACATGCATTTTAGCCAAAGAACTGGTAGCGAACACAATTTAAAGAAGTGGAAAACTTTCCATATATAAATCCTTAACGACTAAAAAAATTTAACTGAATAAAACAACACTAAAGTAATACATATTAGTTATTTGAAGTGAGTTCTAAAAAGTACTCGTTTATTTCTAACTTACCTTGAAGTTAATTATTATTACACACCTCCACCAGCAGTTTAAAATCCCTTATACAATTTAACAGTGAATAATTATATAAACATCATATTTTAGTTCAAGCACATTTTGATGGAGACCTATTATTAACTCAAACTCTTCATTTTAACTAAGATTTCTTTTCAGAAATGTACAGGTGCGATTTTCGTTCAGTTTCCTAGTCGAGATCAAGTCAATTAAAGTGGCATCACATCCTATGCACATTTATCTGTCGGTTTCTTTGGTGATTAGTTTTATGTTCAAGAATGTAATGAAAATTGCACAGGAGCAAAATAGATAATTCGACACATGCACAGTCAAAAATGAATATTTAGTTTCTGAATTTGGGAAGTGTCAGCTGAATCTTATACACCGAACGATAGTCTATTGCCATACAAATACAGTGAAGAGTGGCTCTCGTCATTGTATTACTTTCCAAAAATTTTATCCAATCCGTTCTGAAATTTTCAACCAGAATATTTCGGAATCAAAATTTTCGGAACTCAGAATTCCGGGAGTATTAAAAATTTTAGAATGCAGAATTCCAGATTTCATTTTGATTATTATAAGCACTTTTCTAAAGTTTAAATATTTGTTGAAATGTAAGGTACGTATGGCGCACTTTTGAACGTTATACGCATGTGTAAATAGATAAGGAGGGGAAACCGTGTAAAGAGGGATTTTGAGTTAGAAAAATGGTAAAGTTTTTATCTCTATTGTCTGATTATTTAGTCACTGGCATTTCATTATTCTTCATTGAAATATCCCTGCTAGTTGTTTTGTGAAGAATGGACATTCAATCTAGAAAACTAAGAATTTCTTTAACATGTAGAAATATTTGCGATCTTGTCAAACGGGGATAATATAAACAATATTTTTTATTGATGATATTAGTAAGAACGTCGCAAGTATAGTTAGAATCTTTTCGGACGACTTAAAAATCATGGGCATCGTAAATAGCATAGAACAGGTAGAGCAATTGCAGGTCGATATAACTAAAATTTCAGAATGGGCTGTTTGTTGGGGTATGTCATTTAATATTAAAAAATGTCGGGTCTTGCACATGGGACTTAAAAATGGAAAGGATTCTTATTATCTGCAAAGTTCTGAGATTAGTGCCAGTGACATTGTTAGTGATCTTGGCGTTTCAGTAACTAGGGATTTTAAATGGGGACACCATTGTGGGACAGCCAGTAAGAAGGCGAATAAAATGCTGGGATTTATTAAAAGAAATGTATCATCTAAATCTAAGGACATAATTTTATCACTTTATAGGAGTTTGGCTAGGTCCCATCTAGAGTATGCAGTACAATTCTGGTCATCTTATCTTAAAAAGGATATTGATTTATTAGAACGGGTTCAACATAGAGCTACAAAAATGATTCAGGGTACTTCAGGAATGAAATATGAAGAAAGGCTTAGAACTCTAAATATGTATACACTCGAGGAGAGAAGGATTAGAGTGGATCTTATTCATTTATTTAAATTTATCAAATTGGGTGATGTGGCGGGATTGGAATTTAATATTGCTAATGTGACTAGAGGTCATGGATTCAAATTATACAAGTCACAGCTTAATCTGGATGTTAGAAAGCATTATTTTTTTTAATAGGATTATTGACAAATGGAATGGTTTGCCTGAGTATGTTGTTAATTTTTCAGGGGTGGGTGGTTTTAAAAAACATTTGGATCGGCATTGGGGAATTGTGAGGATGATAGATTGACCAACATTGCTGGGCCTAGAGCCTGTAGTTGGTCGACATTATTTGTTGTTGGGAAAACCTACCTTCTCACAAAGTCTTACCACGATCCTTTCCGGCGAGATGCCGATGTGTTTATTTACGTTTTGGCTCCACGAGCTCGCGGACTATTATGACGTCATCGGGTTGATGCGTCGTACGCATCGGATGGGTGTTTCCGTATGCGGACCTACTCCGTGCGGGACTTCATCGAGACTTTTATTATTCTTTGTCAGCCCGGTGCCTTATGCTAATTTAGGATTGTTTAGGATAGATATAAGGCGATGTTTCAGCGAGTTATCATTCTGTAGCAATGTAGAAACTCTGTAAATATGTAGTAACTTCCTAATAACTAGCTGCGATAACTAGCTGCCTGACTAGTTCATCTTTTTAAATCTTTTTGTTAAATAAAGTGTCAACAAGATCGTTGAAGTGAATCCTGCTATGTTTTCACCATATCACGTAAGAATGTTCTGTTACTTCTATTCAACATTTGTAAAATTTGTTCTCAAGATTGTACATATCATCTTCATTGTTAATAAAGAAAATTGAAGAAATTACAAGGCTATTTATTAACTTCTATCTCTCTCCACATAATAAACACGTTTTCTTGAGCCAGGCTACATCTGCAAATTATAAAAATATATTGGTGGTTAACCCTAAAACCTAATTTAGTAGGACTTAACCCCATTATTTGTATTTGTATAGTTGAGATGGGTTATAACTTTAAGTACCAGGGGACCGAGCCCAGCTCGTTTACATATTTTATTACTCAGTAATATTTCTAATGAATCGAATCAAATGCAAATGCTTTGAAATGTCCATATCAACGGTAAGACGTTTCATGATATTTTTTTTATCGTCTAATAATGTATTTTTATCAAAATATCTTTAAGTTCTTAGAAATATGCTCGTGCAACTGGTTATACGTGTCAAGGTTGAAACGTTACCGTATTAATTTTGCAAAAGTAACTTAAATTAATATTATTAGCGATTCTGAGCGGCTAAATACAACCATTCGCAAAATTGTAGTACACACTTTTCGTTTGCATGATTAAAACGTGACAACATTCTTGATTTTCAGTAACCATTTGTAATGATGTTTGTTCAGTCTAACTCTGGAGTAACTGAATGGACTTTTAAATACTATGCAAAGTAGTTTTGTTATTAAGAAGATTATGATAATGGAGATCAAATTATTTTTTGCTACTGCAAAATTATTTCGTAATTTTTTTTTCTTCAACCTGCATACACAAATAATAAGGAACGAACAACGTTTTATATTCTTATTAAACGTTTAATCAATAATAAAGATTTTTACTTATTTCGAATAATTTTATGTGTAATTAGGAATTAATCGTAGTGACGAAAACAAAGTTTTATATTTAATTCAGATGAATTATTAATTTAATGAATTATATAAAATCTAGTTACTCATCTAATTATCTGCTTGAAACTAAACATATCCACGTGTAATACGAGAACATTATTCAGTATTTGGTTATTACTATCTAATGCAATTTAATATCGACAATAATTTCATATTTAATTAAGCAGGTGCAAGGTTATTTCGGACAAACCTTTAAATAAAGAAGAAACTTATTCGAAGTAACAAAGTAAATAAATTTTAAAACACGTTTATAGTAAATGATGTAAAATTTATATTTACAAATAGTTTTAAATTTGTTAATGAAAAATTTAAACTCCTTTGCCGTTGTTCTATTGTAAAAGCTCATTTACTCATTTTCAATCACTCTCTAAACTAAACTTACTTACGTAATTCGAGAAACAGTTCATTATTAAATTGTACAAAATGTCATAGGAATGTTGCTTTTACATTCAGAACTTTATATGACAAATTTACTTGTATCACTTTTCCAGAAATAAAATATAATTTGAAACAATTTAACGTTTTTATTAATTATTTACTCATTAGAATGTGGAATTAATACCAAACCAGTTTTACAGACACTATGCATGACATGGTCTCGAGATTAAAATTTTGACGGAATAACAAAAACGCATGGTCGATTAGCCTCTGTGATTGGTGAATACCAAACCACGTGGTTACCATCAACCAATAAAAAATGCGCGTGAAGTCATTTATATATTGAAATGAGGTCATGTAATTTCCACACAAATCAGTGCAAAGTGTCTATGGTAAACAAATGCGAATTTTTGAAAACACTTCTTTTTTTCACAATTTTCAAAACATATCTTGAAAACTGGAAAACTCGGAATTTTTCTCTGTTTCTTGTTCAATATTTAATTCAGTTTATATAAATAAGTGTATTTATGAACAATTGGTAAAATAAAAGCTATAAATAATAGAACAAAATAGTTTTTTAAATGTATAAAATTATATATTTACCCTTATAAATATTGCTTAAAATTAATTTAATAAAACTTCTTTTAATTAATTCCATTAGCATATAAATTCTAAAATAAATATTTATAAAAAATAGCAAAAATAAAACTTATGAAATAAAAATGTACAACAAAGTTTAATTTTAAATGTAAATAAATGTATATTTTATAAACAACACTTAACATTAATTTAATAAAACCTTATTCAATTGATTGCATTGGAATATAAATACTTAACAAAACAAACGAAATTACTTCTAATTTTTGTTTTCAAAATTCCATGTTCTATTTACAGAAATACATAATCCATTTTACATTTAATAAAAAAATCTATTTGATTTTCAAAACGATATTTTCTTATATGGAATTTTAAAAACTTTCTCTTGTGAATACAACTTATGACGTCACGTGCAGAAACAGTAAAAAATCGCAGGGAAAAAATGGTGCCAACTTTGATTATTTTAAATACAAACGATTTTGTTCAAGTTCTTTTTAAATATTTATTAAAAAACTTATAGCATTTAGTAGACGAAATAGTCACGTGATTAGAATGTGTATTTTGTTTATTTAAAAACGCAAACGATTTTTAAATTTTAATTTTAATTTACTGATGTTTAATTTACTGATAGTTTATTTATGAGAAAAAAAAGTTTATTTTAGAATAAAAACTATAATTAAAATATATCATTAAAATAATTTACACGTTTTAAATTAAAATAACGTATGACGAATTAAATAACATTTAACTGCTATTGCCACATAACCTATTAACTCATACGCGATAAATAATTTGCAATGGAAAAAGTTAAATGGAACTTTTAATCTACTTATTTCACCCTCTAAATGAAATTTTTCGAAGATGAAACCTGTCCCAATCGAATTTTTACCCTAAAAATCGGTAATACATCAATTTTCGTCAAAATCGTTAGAGCGGATTTAGAGATTGTGCAAACAAACAAATATAGTGACATTGCTCGTTTAATAGTATTAGATAGATTAGATTAGATAGGTTAGATAGATTTCGTTGCAACTTCCAAATGGCACTCTTTTGAAAAAAAAATTCATTCGTGAAGACCTTGAAATTGTAGAAATTTACTAAACGCGCTTTGCTACGTTGAAAGACTTGCAATCCTTTGCATCTGATAAATAAATGCTTATACTTGCCTACTTCATATTTCCACGAGATTTTATTTGCACAACTTAACAAAACTGCATTAAATGTTTCAAAAATATTATTTAATTTACGAAATTTAAGTTTAGGATTTGTCTTTTTGAGTAATAAAAATTGGATTTTTTTTTTAAAGGAGCTTGTTTCTTACTGTTTGGTGGCGGTTGGCATTAATGTTCCATTTTTTTTTCTGTTTTGTTTAAATGTTCATACATTTTATTCAATTTAATATTTTTTTTATTTTAAACTTCTCCCCTCCATTGGACTTTTCCTTTAGATATATATTATTTTTTAAGTAGGGGGGGATTACATTTTATTTAATTACATTATGTTTTCGCTACAATGGGTATCAATACTTATATATAAGAATGGAGTGTCTGTCAGTGGAATCGAACAAAACTCTTCATTTTGTGTTTTCTCCACGAATTACGATACACTGATTCCGAATATCACATTAAATTTTTTTTTGTCTGTCTGTCTGTTTGTCCGGATTTAACTCAAAAACTACTGCAGGGATTATTATGAAACTTGCTCCATGTGAACAAACTTTTCTTAGTTTAAAATCTGCACTTTGATTCATGTGGATATCTGCAACCATTCAAAAGTTATAGAACTTTTTCCATTTTCTCTAACATTACGCCTGTGGGCAGTGGCGGCGATTGGGTGGTAAAAGTGGGGGGGCAAGACGAAACATGCGGGAGGGGGGGGGGTATAAAAATGTTGACCGCCAAAACAATAAATATTGCATATTTATATATTTACTCTATATTGAGTTATTTGAAGGAAAGGATACTAACTTAAAATAAGTGCGAGACGCCCAGGTCGATTATTAACCCATTACCGATTATTTCCCAATTTTTTTTGGAAGGATACGGACTGTTGCAAGAATTTAATTAACATATTTATTGACCGACTTCCAAAGGGATAGGTATCTTTTCCATTTGTATCAGTATTGAAAAAGAAATGAAGGAAATTTCCCATCCTCACCCTTTCAATCCCTAGGCATCTGGCATCTATCCCCCCTCACCTAGAGGGGGGAATCCTTAACCCCACAAAAATCAACAAACATCTCTCCCAACCCACCACCACTTTTTTTCTTAAAAAATTATTAATTTTCGTTCACAGGAATACGTTGGCAGATAAACAACATCATCAGTTATCATTGTCATTAATTATATTTAACAATTGTCAATAACTATTTTTAAAATTAATAAATCACTCCCTAATTATGAAATAAATTTAAAGAACAAATTTAAAGTTTGAGATTCTTTGTAATATCTGTTTGGTAACGATTAAGAAATTTCCCAACTTAACGATTCAAAATTTCCGGCTTAACGCCGCCGGATGCCCAGCTCAGGTGTTGTTCTCGTTATCTGATCATTGTTCAAAAATATGAAGCATTGTTCCCGGGTTTTTCCTTCGAGATGGGCCCCGAATCGTCGGCAAAGCCCAATATGCAGCTCTAGTGCGACGTTATTTAACCAAATCAAACTTAACGATCGAAATTCCCAACTCAACAGCGCTAAAAATTCCCAGTTCCAGCTTATCGACATTTTCAACTTTTTTATAAATTAGGTAATATTAAACAGTTCTCTCAAAAGTATTGGTTTATTGCACGCATGTTACAATGCAGTGTCCGTTCAGAGGTCTGATATAAATTTAATCTTACAAGTTGGACAATTTATAACCTTCCCTATCATTTGCTAATAATATAAATTTTCTTTAAGCATAAATTTTTCCAACTCGGGTTTGTAAAAATCTAAACCAAAATCATAATAGCAAAATCATATAACAAGATCTCATTGTCGAATTATTATTACTATTCTTTTTAAATGAATATTTTGGGAAAAGCAAAAACATCTCATCCGTGTAGGAATCAATCAATCTTTAAACAAAAGTTTTCAAAATATATCTATTCACGGTTAAATTAAACTGTACCCTCGTTACGCATTTGATGAAGTGCAATAATAGTCGAAATTTACGAATATCAATGATTACTGAAATTCGAATTAATTTTCCAATAATAATTTGAAATTAAATTATAAATTGAACAATTATGCTAAATTAAATTGAAGTACAATCGCATAATATGAATGATGTAAAAGATTTCGAAATATGATATATAAATGTTACAACTCAAGATAATGGTAATTTATCAAGATAATGGCTTTAAACGTATACTTGCGCGATTTTGAAAATTCCGTGGCGTAGATTGCAAACAGACAAGCTTTCTTGAATGGAAACGGTAGTGCTTGTGTTACTGCTGCTGTCATGTTCAACTTCACATTTGTTCTTTTTATTAAAGTAATTTAAAACTGAATTTTGCACAATTCGCTTCATTTCGCTAAAAAGCAGAGCCGACGAAGATCAAAACAATGACATTAACGGCAAACTCATGACAAACCCTACCCACCTATCTACAGGCCTATGGATTACGCAATTTTTCGGCGCCAATATTACACAATAAACATCTCATTTAACGGATTTTATTAAGACCGAATACTATTTTAATGTATCAGATAAATAAAAGCAGGGGATTTGATCTATTTTTTGAATTGAAGGTCAAACAGTTGCATTTTCTATGTAAAGATATGCTATTTCTTTTTCCGAAAAAAAACCAGAATGAGTAAATGTAAGGCGCCAATCAATGAATTATTGGAATACTGTCTGGAAATCTGAAAACGACGCTGCTCAATTTAGATAAAGAATTTATTATAGTTTTAAAATGAGGAATTATTTTTAAAGAATAACGATACCACATTCGTTCAAAATTTTTTTTTCACTTGACTTTCAATGAAAGGGGTTTGAAACTCCTGACCCCCCCCCCCCCCCCCCCCCTTAATGCCTGTGGTGGTGGGAGGATTGGGTTCAAAAAATTTCCTTGGTTAGGCAATGCCGTAAAACAATTGACTTGTTATTTAGTTTTAAAATGTGCAATATTAAAAAAGTGCGGGGGCAACATCCGAAAAAAGTGCGGGGGCAACCGCCCCCCTTTGCCCCCCCGAATCGCCGCCACTGCCTGTGGGAAATTTACATCTCGGTATTCCCCTCATAACATTATTGTTAAAAATCACCTTGGCGACCAAAAATATTTTTCGGCAATACTGGGATAAACGATTTATTTTGATTGGCTGATGAGTAAATGTCGCCAAATGAATTAAAAATGTCGCCAAATAAATGAAAAATGTTGCCAAATGAATTAAAAATGTCTCCAAATCCTATGGGAAATTTACATCTCGATCTTCCCTTCATAACATTAGTGTTAAAAATCACCTTGGCGACCAAAAATATGTTTAGACAATACTGGGATAAACGATTCATTTTGATTGGCTGATGAGTAAATGTCGCAACATGAAGTAAAAATGTCGCCAAATGATCTAAAAATTTTACCAAATGAATTAATGTCGCCAAATGAATAATAAAAGTCGCCAAATATAGAAAAATGAATTAAAAATATCACCAAATGAATATTAAAAGTCGAAAATATGGAAAAATGAATCAAAAATGTCGCCAAATAAATTAGCAAAGTCGCCAAATATTGAAAATAAATTAAAAATGTCGCCAAATTAATTAAAAACGTTGCCAAATTGATAAAAAAATGTCTCCAATTGAATAAAAATGTTGCCAAATGATTTAAAATAGAGGTCCTATATTTAAAAATATCATCACAATGGAGAAATTAGTGTCTAAAATAACAAAAATAACGTCGTTAACAAAAACCTCGCCTACTGAAGGTGGGAATTAAACCAGCTCTTTCGACTGACGCCATGTGTATTCATGTTCCGAACAACTTAACTTTATGACAATAGTGCTATTTGTTACGGAGTGGAATATTACTATGGTGTTGAAATGGGCCACCCTAAAAGTTTAACTTAAAGTTTTATATATTTATACCTCCATGTAGCTTATATTTTAATTTTCGCATCAAAAACATATTATTGGAATTCAAAAATAAATATTTGATAATTAATTTTTATAAGAAATATTGTCCGTAAATATTGACCCATATGAAATTATGTTGAAAGAGGGATATATAGACTCCGGTCGCCAATTGGCACAACAAAAAAAAACTTCACCAAATACAATAAGTTATTTTGATTTGGAAGAATGCAATATTGTTTCTTTGATATATTATTGCGTCGCCAATATTAAAACTAATGAATGTGAAGTTTACTACATGGGTTTAGTGTCACTAAATGGTTAATTTTTATACAAAAAATATGCAATTTAAAAAAAATGTTAGGAATTTTTATTTCACAAAAAGAAACATTTTACAAAAACATCAGTAGAAACAGTAGGTAGTCGCAATAGCATGTAAAGTCGTGAACATATAAAAATAGATTTAAGTATCTCAAAAAATACTCAAAGTAATTTAATAAATCTGGATTTGGATAAAGTTTATTTTTCACAGTGCACAGAGAGTGATATGCCATGGCTAGGCTGACAAGACAAAATCGCGCAGCTCTTACTGCGCAAAGTGACCACGAGCAACGCCGGGCCATATTGCTAGTATCAAATAAAACGGGTCTTGAAAAGTGTTTGGTAAAATACTTGATAAACGCTTATATTGCTCATTTGCTTTGCGTGGTATTTTAGAAAATGGGAAAAATGTTCAGAAAATTTCATGAAAACCCAGAAATTATTTCTGCATTGTACATTTGTAAGCAGAGCGAGTGGCGGATACTAATTAACTACTGTCAAAGCCGAGCGCACCCGCGTTTGCGACGTGATATTTACATAGTTGACGCAATCGTAAGGCAAACGTACTCATCGCTACTTATCATTTGCCAGAAATAATTCCATTTCAAATGTGCATTTATAAACACAATATTTCGAAATAATTTCGTAAATAACTTTGTTTGGTTAACGTTCCCATTTGACACTCGTCATGTAGAGTAATACTTTTTCCGGCGTGTTATACTTAACAAATCATCGTTAATTATTTTACTGGATTGGGAAGAGTAGATGTGGGACAAGTTTGGTTAAAGAGTAGATATCGCTCAAGTTTCTCGTGGTGGGCATTTATGGTATTTGTAACTTAAGATTGTTTATATTTCGAAGAGTCACCTTCAATATGTGCGAGGTGTATCAAAAAGTGCAGGGTTTTGATCCGGAGGGGCTAGGGACGCATCGACGTTTATGTTGGAATGACTACCAAACACCAATTAAATAAGATTAAAGTTTTATCTGAGTAGGTGAAATGGTATAAATTTACATTTTTAAAAGACGGGAGGGAATTCTAATTATCCAACTTTTTTTTACGTTAAAACTTCTTTCATACACTGTTTCATTGTTGATTGTTTTTCGATTACTTGCATCCTTTTTTAAATATTCCTATATTAAAAAAATGTCGTTATCCGCAATTGATAAAAACTCAACTATATGCATGCATCGCCCCTGACAATCGCCAGCACAAAACGGGTGTTTTTCTTGAGTACGATGCGATGGCGGCAAATGGCCGGCCAATCTCTCGGGTTTTAAAGCTTTCTCAATCAACAGAGGGAAAGGGATTTTAATTATGACTTTTCTAAATAATTTATGCAAATTTGTTGTGAACAAATTTGATTTTTGAAATTTTGCGCGCTCAATTGTATAGTGAACGTGACTACATGTTGTTGATCTCCTTTGTGACGACTAAATACGATGTTTTTTTTTTATTTGTTCTACATTATATTTATTTGCTCTTTTTATGTTCAACGTCTATTTAACTCTGAGAGGAACTCAGGCTACGAGTTTCAGTCAAACGGTTGAACTGCGAGAGAATCATACTAATTGCTTATTTATTACTTTTATTGCATCGCAAACTTTTTATTGCAAGAAAAGTATACAGATACAATCCTACATATTTAATATCGAACAAATTACTTATACATTCTAAAACAAAAATATAATATGCTATCTCAGAAATGAACAATCAATATAATTCAGGGAAATGTATCTTAAAAGATTTTACATGTTACTGTGTAAGTGTAAAAATCAGTGTATCTGAAATTCCATAATGAATACGCGGCTTTCGCACTTTCACGATAAAATATACAAGATTAGAAGTTGTTACAAGTTGATATGAATATACCACCCAACACGCCAAGAGCGGTTATCAAAACTTGTGGGTAAATGTGAAGTGATTGTACGCATTGGGAATAGCAGCTGCTGCAAGCTTTCTTAAATTAGAATATGTAACAATATTTGTCAAAGCTTTGATACTGTTAAGATTGAAAATATTTCGGATAAAACTGGTATGTAACTTTCAAATTCGAATAATTGTGGATTTGGGTTTAAGACAACGAAATAATTTAAGTTTACAATTTACTAATTTAAGTGCAATGGATAAATTTTAACATATTTGCTGTTGACCCTGCTTTTTATTTTACTATTTTTTTTTTCGATTCGAGATTAAAGAAGTGTTGCACAATTGACTTTCAAAACAAGAGGAAGGTCACTGTCTACATGAGATTTCGATAATCCCCCCCCCCCTTTCCAACCCTTTAATCAGGGCTGACACTACCAAAACCGCCAGATGGCCAGATCGACGTTGAAGAAATCGGCTAACACTGCGTAAAGCATTGGCAACGCTGGATAATATTGTGAATTTATTTATTATTAAAAATCGTAAAACAACATTTATAACACAACATATGCGACTTATTTGTTGTCAGAGACATACGTCGAATAATAAAAAAAAAGTATCTTAATTGAACTCTTTAAGCCAGTGGGAAGCTGGGTTTTCAAAATATGTTACGACAAAAACCAAATATCGTAACAGACTTGATGCTGCACCAGTTATCAAACCTAACGCCCAATTTTAAGAAAATCATGGAATCAAAGAAGCAGTTGCATTCTTCACATGAAAGATTTTCCATTTATTTTAGTTTGTTTTGTATTTTTATTAATTATTTCTATGATTTTTTTTTTTTTTTTGAGTTTTGCTTAATTTAATAAAATCAAAAAATACCTAAATAATACTTGCTTCAGTTAATATCAGATATTAAATTTTGAAAAGTCGTTGATTAAAAAATATTCAGGGTTCCGCGATCATTGGCAACAAATTTTGGGGTTCCACGACCAAAATAGTTTGGGAACCACTGCTTTAAGCCGACGATATTAATTAGCTAGATGAAGGAAGTTTTCATGGGTTAATTTCATCAACCACCTGAAGGGAGTTATGGATCACACACACATACTTGGGGCTTCTAAATGACAAGAATAATTTCTATTTAGGTTTGTGGGATTACTTTTTAAACTCAAGAACACTCGAAAGGGCTGTTAATAAAATAAACTTTGAAATGGAGTTAGATAAAGAACAATCTTACGAAATAAATCGGTTTTTATTGAGAAAATAGCATTTGAAAGGGAATCAACATAAATTTTATAAGATAGATTTTGTTTTAAAATACCATAATAATAATTATTATTTTGTAATGCTTGTAATTTATCTATGTATCTCATTGATCGTTTTTTTTATATTGTTTTTTGGAGCTTCGTTACGAATTATGTTTTCTAGGAACATATGTGCAACTTCCGTCAAAATAACGATACATAAAAGTTGAAAATAAAATTTGAAACAATTATAATATATCAATATTTTCAGAAGAAAATATTATTTTAGCTGCAAATAGGAGTACGTTCCCTAGCTTGTCTATAACAGTAAAATAAAGTGTCTGCGAGTGGATCACAAAACACCTACTTCCCCTGCGTATAAGTCCTACTGCTTTTCAAGATGTGCTCCTTTATTTTTTTAAAATATTCCTGGATAAAAAAACAACTTTCGTTATCCGTAAAATGATAAAAATGTCAACTAATTTTAAAATTTTTTATTCACACGTTAAAATTAATCAACCAAAGTAACTGTGACCTGATATGCCATTACAAACTTCATGGATTTAATGAAGAGACACATCACTTCACAAGATGGCGTCGCTTTGTATTTATGCATATCATGAAAGGAAATCACCAAATTAGCAATCGAAAGTTTTTAGTTTTTTAAATATCAGAATTCCATGTCGCCAAATTAAGATTTAGTTTTTTTTTGTTATTTTCCCTAAATAATTTCTGGCATTTGAATGTCAGAAATTATGACAACGTAGTTTGTACTACGGACTTAGTACCAATTTCTATTTATTAGCGCTAAAAATAAAATTGGTGTTACCTAATTTCAATATGAATCAGTTATATTTAAGACAATGATCTTCAAGGAGGAAATGCACTTTTGTGGTTAAGATGCACGGAAGATGTAGAAAACGAAGTCTGAACATGTAAACCTAAATTAACTGAAAATCTACTTTGTCCTTTCGTAGATCTTTGGAAATCTCCACAGTCTTTCAAGTTTGCGCGCAATAATTTTTCGTTCGTAGCTCTCTCGAGGAGCACCTACCCTCTTTCGGCCTGCTAGCAACAAATTCTAAGTACAACGATCGATTGCGATAAATCGTCTTTGTACAGCTCTTCGAGTGGGTTACGATACCGAAACATCTATCGCCGCGCACTTGAAAAAACTTGGCAACGATTGATACTGTAATTTTAGAGGATCTAAGATAATTTCCGGAATTATACTATACCACAAATGTGCATTCTATTTTTTTCGAAATGGAGAGAATCTTAAAGTGATAATTAAAAATTCATTTCAAATCAAGTTTTGAGCCAAAATATTTGTTTAGACATTATTTTGATTAAAAATATTCTGCCGTCATAAGAAAAAGTCCCATAACTCAAAAAAGCAAAACTTGACAGGAAACAAGAAAAACCAAATTTATCGCCTGCATCAAAGTTCTGATACTTTAAAAAAAAAAAGGCTTTTTATTGTCTAAAACTAGTTGTTTACGCGTTTTATTTCGGCTGTAGTTATATATTCTTTTATAATAAAAGTTTAACAAGTGTTTTAAACGTACAACTCGTCAAAAAAAAATATTAATTGGCATTTTTATCAATTGTCCTCAAACTGGATATATGGCCAATATAAATTCCATTGTAACTCGCCATTATACTTGATTATGACATATTATCGGAAATTATACAGTGTATTAAAAACTGTTTTGGGGATTTCCTTATTGATTATTAAGATTTATAAGTACTAAGGCAACACCTAAGTTTTCTAGTAGGTGATTCACGTACACACAAATTTCCCTTTTCTAAATAGCTATTGATTGCAGTTTCCCAAAACTGCATTGGAATTATAGCCAAAGATCACACTAAAATATATTTTATAATAGAATTGTAAACTGTAAACCTATTCTCTTCAAAAACTAAAAAAAAAAATCTGACAACCTGCCGCTCTTAGGCATACTAAAATCTACATTTGATAAGTGGTACAAAGAAACAACAATCTTGTGTTTCCTTTTTTTATATAAATGTAAAAAGTGTTAACGTTCGATAGAAGTGTAGGCTTGTATACCGAGAGAACTAACATTTTGTGTATGCAGAACAACTCTTATTTCCCTAAAAAAGTTATTGTTTTTTAAAACTTGATATATTACCTATTGTTGCATGAAAACATCATTAAGACTTAATAAATTAGATAAAAATGATTTTAGAAAGGTAGTTAAAAGCGTTAATTTATATTAGAGCAAATTAATTTATAAATAAAAGAAACTTCCTATTGGTCGGTAATTTTGTGCAATAGTGGTCGGTTATTGGCGATTTGGAAACTTATATAAAAGAAAAAAAAAATTTAAGTAATAAAAAATTAAATAAGAATCTACCCCAATTAAATATAAAGAAAATACTTTCACATTATATTGGAATTTTTTTTTTATAGTGGAATATTTTAAGCTTACTGCAAAATTTAAATTTTCAAAATGTCTAAACTTTATTGTAACTGGTGCATTCACTCTACATATAAATAACTTAAATGGCATAGTACTCCTGTACAGTGGTGGCGATTGGGTGCCAAAATTGCGGGGCAAGATAAAGAGCAGGACACAAGAAGTGTGTATGTGAAAAATTTCGACCATTGGCCGTCTGTAGAAGGGGGGGGAGGGGGGGTTATGTTTCATTTTTAAAAGTGCAATATTAATGCCCTGGTTTCTCGGCAACTATTTATTGTAGGGCTAAACTTTATATACCATTTTGTAGGGAGTAAAATCTACTACACATTGATATACAAAAAATTTGTATAGAGGATTATCTTCATTCTCGAATCCGCACCAACTTTAAGATTTTCAATAGCAACACCCTACTTTTGATATCGCAGAAATGTTCCCCGCACTCAAAATAATCTAAATATAATGTTTTGTTAATTTCCTACATTTATTTGCAGAGATATTAGACAATATGTATCGTTCTTATTTGAGGGGCTACATCCACATTGAACAAAGTACTAGTTGGACTACGAAATGAAAGACGCTTTTAGAATATGTTTTGGCGGCAGCTAATGTTCTTTATACATGGTCAGGCTCGCCTAAAATTGTTCTAATAATATGATACAGTATGTTTTATACTTAAAGATATGTTACTATTTAATGTAATTTTATATAGTATTTTTGATGACATCAAATTTTATTATTTGTATTCTTAGGATGTTCTGAAATATATATTGAAAAAAAATATTTGTTCCAGGTTTAAATTACATATACCAATGGTTTACTTTAATTTTAAAATTCAGATATAATATTTTTTAAATATTTTAATTAAGGTTCTACCAATACTTAGTTTCTCAATTTTAAAATTTTGTTTCGCAAAATAGTTCGCAGTAAACTCCAATCCTTAGTCAGAAAGTATCCGCTTAACCTTTTCATTTCCGCATGATGTTTAAAATAATCAAACGCTTCGTTTATCTTAAAAAATAAACCACCAATGTATCTTGAATAATCATCAAATTTACTAAATAAGTATCGATATCTGTCCAATAAGTTCGTTTAAGGAGGACCTACATAACTGAAATATTTCCGAACTGTTTATTTGACTTTGACCCCTAAAAGACGCCCTTTTATCTATACTTAAGTTACAAATCTCAAATTCTCGATAGTGTGCGCTGGTTTCTCAAGACCCATGACATTTTCCGTGATCGAGAATTCACACAAAAATTTGTGTTGACAGGAAAACAGAATGGACAGTGCAAGCAGAACGGGCGGTCAGGCAGAACGGGAACGCTAAACGGACAGGCACTATGGCAGAACGGGTAGACAGGCAGAACGGACAGGAAAACAGAACGGGAAGAGCGGAAAGGGCAGGCAAACAAGACCGGGTAGGCAGGCAGAACTAGCAAAACGGATAAGCAGGCGGAACGGGCAATGCAAGCAGGCAGAACGTGCACGAGCAGGCGAAACAGACAGGCAGGGCAAGCACAACGAGAATTCAGTGCGGGAAGAACTAACTTAAATATGAAGCAGGATGGCAGAACGGGCAGAGAAAACGAGCAGGCAGGCCGAACTGGCAGGAAAGCAGAACGGACCGGCAGACAGAACGGGCAGGCAGGCAGAATGAAAAGGAAAAACGGGCAGAACAGGAAGGCAGAGCGGGATCGCTGAAAGTGCAGGCAGAGCGGGAGCACAGAACGGGCTGACCGGCAATTCGGGGCGGACAAGTAGAGAAAACGAGTAGGCAGACCGGAACAGGCATTGCAGGCATAAGAACGGGTAGGTAGAACCAGCAGACATAATGGACAGGCAAAACGGACAGACAGGAAGTACGTGCAAGAGGCAGAACGCAGAACGGACAGGAAAACTGGAAGGCAGACAAAATGGGCAGGCAGGAATAACGGGCAGGCATGCCGTACGGGCGGACTGATCCAAAACGTGCAGGTAGAAATAACGAGCAGGCAGGTAGAACGGGCAGTTCGAAAACACAGGCTGGCAAAACGGACAAGAAAATACGGCCAGAACAGGAAGGCAGAGCGGGAGCGCTAAAAGGGCAGACAGAGCGGGAACGCAGAACGAACACGCAAGCAGAAAAAGATGGTCAGGCAGGTAGAACGAACAAGAAAACAAAACGGTCAGGTAGAACGGGCAGCGAAGACAAGCAGGCAGTCCGAACTGGCATGCAGAACGGGGGATACAAGCATCTAAGAAAACGAGTAGAACAGGCAGGCTGAACGGGCAGGTAGGAAAAACGAGTAGGAAGGCAGAGCGTTCAGGAAAACAGAATGGGCAGACAGGCAGAACCGGAACGCAGAACGAACCGGAGACAAGTAGAATTTAGAGCCAGACCAAACGGGCAATGCAGGGAGGCCGAACGGACAGGAAAACAGGCAGCAAACAGGGCAGGAAAACAGAATGGGCAGGCAGGAAAAACGGGCAAGTATGCCGTACGGGCAGACTGATGCGGAACGTGCAGGTGCAAAAAATCATTCAGGCAGGTAGAACGGCAGACAAGCAGAGATAATGGACAGGCATAATGCCAAAACGTGTAGGCAGCAAAACGGGCAGACAGGCAGAACGGACAGGTCGTGCGGGCATTCGAAACAGGCTGACAGGGCAGGAAAACAGAACGGGCAGGCAGGCAAAACGGGAAGGCGAAATAAGCATGCTGTACTGGCAGACACATGCGGAAAGTGCAGTCAGGCAGAACCGGCAGGAAAACAGAATGGCAGGCAGGAAAAACGGGTAGGCATGCTGTAAGGGCAGACATATGCGGAATGTGCAGGCAGGTAAAACGGTCAGTAAAACAACGGGCAGAAACGGACAGGCAGAACGGGGAACGCAGAACGAACCGGAGACAAGCAGAAATTAGAGCCAGACCGAACGGGCAATGCAGGCAGGCAGAACGAGCAGACGGAACGGGCAGAACGGCAGGCAATCCGAACGGGCAATGCAGGCAGGCCGAACGGGCAGAGAGCGGGCATTAAAACAGAACGGGCAGACAAGCAGATATAATGGGCAGGCATAATGCAAAACGTGTAGACAGCAAAACTGGCAGAACGGACAGGCCGTGCGGGCATTCGAAACAGGCAGACAGGGCAGGCGTAACAGGCAGGAAAACAGAATGGGCAGGCAGGAAAAACGGGCAGAAATACCGTAAGGGCAGACAGATGCGGAACATGCAGGTAGAAAAAACGAGCAGGCAGGTAGAACGGGCAGGAAAACAGAACGGGCAGGCAGGCAGAACTGGAATCTGATGATTAGCCGTCCCACCCGAAGGTATTCGGCCACACTGACGATCTCATCGCTGCGGAGCAAGTCCGAAAAGCACGAAGGGACAAGTTCCTTCATCCGGCCACGGCCCCTAGCCACAAACTTCGACACCCTAAATCGCATCAAGCGAACGGACGATCGCTATTAAGCCAGATCTCCACAATTAGGTCCCAGTCCTATGCCGCACACATCACAGCAGCCACCGCACCGCAACCACCAAGCCACACCTCCAACCTTTTTGGCCACGCCAACATCATTTTCTTAACTTTAATAGAAATCAACAAATATATACAGGGCAGAACAAAAGCGCAGACAACAAATATTTACATATATACAAACAAACACAAGCGGAAACACAGATAATAACAGAGCAAAAAAGCAGCATGACACCAAACTTCAATTTCTGCGTTCGCTATCAATGACAGGGCAAGACTTTCACCCATCGAAGGTTCCTTCTGAAGAAGAGAACAAAAAATAAGTAACAATTAAAATATAAGAATGTTACAGAGCAGTATAAAGAATCATTCAAGGTATAGTTCAATACATTTAGAAAGAATGTTATAAACAATGTTTCTTTTTGTCGTTTTTCTTCATCGACAAGAAGTCCTTACGGGCGAGTCCATTGAAATGAGCACCTCTCATTTCTCTCCACTTCTCGCAGGAGAAAATGATATGATCAAATGTGCACTTTGGCACAAAAGCAAGTGGGATTTTTGTTGAAGAAGCGCCCATTATAGGATCCTGATGCTCCATGGTTGGTTAGTAGCTGATTGAAGTAGAAATCTCCCTATACTCTCTTGGTGGACACTTTAGGGAATTGCAGGTGGGTAACCCTTCCTCTTTCTTCTCCGTCCCAGACCGTCTGCCACTCCGTCATCATTTGTTGGGCTGCCTTGGTCTTCAACTGCTGCCTTGAAAGTGAGAAGGAGAAATCAACTTGATCTTTATCTGTTGCTTCCTTGGCCAACGCATATGCTTCTTCATTCTTTATGTGCCCTACATGGGCCTTTATCCAATGGAGACCGATGTTATTCAAACCGAAGTGGAGCATGTTTTTCTTGATCTCATCAACGAACGAGCTCGAGAAACCCGAGCTTTGTATTGCCATAAGAGACGATCTTGAGTCTGAATAGACGTGGATATTTTCTATATCTCTCTCCCTGACGATTTCCAAACATCTATTTATGGCGTAAAGTTCGGTCATGAATACTGTAGCTTCGTCATTAAGACGCCATTTTTCTGTGAGGATTAAAGCTCCTCCATGGTAGAGTGCAACACCGCTGCCAACCTTGTCTTCCATCTTCGAACCATCAGTGTAAAAACTGAATAAGTTCCTATCATCAATATCAAAGTCCCAATAGATAGCTTTCCTCTCCCAAGGTGGACAAAGTGGTCGTTTAATTTCTTCAGTTTGTTCTTTCGGGATTACTTCATTGTCAAATTGGGCTTGCTCACCCCAATGAAGGAGCCTGTAGGTCTTAACTTCATTTCTCGTTTTAATATCGAGGGGAATGCATCCCGCCAAAGAGCAGTCCGGTGCAGTTCTATAACATTTGGTAATGCTCAATAATGGGATTCGCTGTATTTGCAGAAGTTTCTTATTCAAAAATTGCACATCCCGATACCAAGCGGGAGCCGCGTAGAGTATCATCTTTTCCGTTGCACGGAGGTAAATTTCTTTCAAGTACTCTGGGGCTAAGGCCCCATGTTGCCCTGGTAACCCGAACCAGTTTGTTATGGAATCCAAGTGTTTTTTCTTTTACTTCATTAAGGTGTTCGATGAACTTAAGTTTTGGATCAAAATAGACTCCCAAATAGAGGAGTTTGTCTCTACTTTTCAATGTGTGCCCCATGAGCTTTATTCTTGGTTCATACTTAATTGTCCCCTTTACGGGGAACATGAGGTATTGACTTTTGCCAGGGCTGAACTCAAGTTGATATGTCGTTGCCCAATCTTTAATTCTTTCCATACACCAGTTTCCCAAGGCCGTAAAGTGATAAGGAGCAGTAGCCCCAGTGATGAATACAAAATCATCCGCGAAGGCCTGCAGTCTTATATTTGCATTCAACATCGTAATTCTCAGGGCTTCATTTGCCACAATTAGCCATAGAACAGGGCCACAGCACGATCCCTGGGGGAACGCCCAGGTTATAGTTGATGAGCTGATTTTCATTGTCATCACAAATCGTTCTATCTGTCAGGAATCCCTGGACAATCTTAACGAGCTGAAGTGGAGCTTCATATTTCAGCAGCGTCCTAATGATATCGTTCCATCTGAGGGAGTTGAAGGCATTCTTCATATCCAGTGAAATCATGCAAGATACCCTTCCTTCCGATTTGTGTCGCTTGATGAGGTCAATAGCCTCCTTTAACGTTTCATTGGTACCTTCTGAATCCATATTGTGTATCTTGCAAGATGTTTTCACTCTCCAAAAAATACACCAATTTATTAGTGACCAACTTGTTAAAGAACCTTACCCCAGACCGAGAGAAGGCAGATCGGTCGGTACGACGAACATTCTTGTCTGTTTTTATTTTGTTTTGGAATGAGAACTACTCGTGCTCTCTTCCAATTTTCAGGGAATATACCCGTCCCCCAACAGTGATTTAGAATGTCCACAAACCAATCTTGTTTGGCATTAAATAATTCTTTAACAATCCCAAGGGTGAAACCATCAGGCCCTGGTGCCCTATTTTCCTTCATGGCACTCAGAGCTTCCTCTACTACTTCGCTAGTAAAGTCCTTTTCCCAGACCTCAACCTCGTTTGTCATAATCTCATCTTGGTCTGTTACCATGGGAATTTCCCTTCTTGATTCAACTACATCATTCGTAAGTTCACCATTCTGTTTCCTTACTCTTGTCGTGAGGAAAGAGATTTTCTTTTTGCTTTTAGCGATTTCATATGGTGCCCCGAACGCATCCGAGACAACGATTTACTCCAAATAGTTCTTAAAACTTTCTCTCTTCGCTTTGACTATCTGTCTCTTGAACAACGAAAGTTCTTTTTATAGATAATTTTCCTCTTCTCTCGAAGGAGAACAGAATCCTTAGTTTATTGAAATCTTCGTCTCAGCGCTCTGAGTTTACTTCTAGTGATAAAAAGTTTAGAGCTCCACCAAACCGCTGACATTCTCCTATTTTTAGGTTTAGAAATTTTATTTTTAGAGCACAATAGACTCAGTTGAGCTTCTGTTTCCTCCATGTATCTTTCAAATTCAACTTATGAGAATCCCAAAAGGTTTCTGTTTTTAATCAACTTAACCAAATCAGTTCTAAAAGACAACCAGTTTAGGTACTCGATATCCCACTTCGTTGATCTTATCGCCTCCAAGCTTGCAAATCTTATTTGGAACTTCATATACGAATGATCACTCATGGTGATAGTGTCACAAATTCTTCATTCCTGAACTACGTCATCTCCGACTCCTGATGTCAAAAGGAGATCTATCCAACTTTGTCCCAAAGTTGAGTTGTACGTTGGAAGAGAGTCAGGGTCATTGTGGACTATCAAGTCTCTCTTGGTTATCAATTCGATGAGAATTTCGCCCCGGGCGTCCGTTGGTCGTGGACTCCAAATGCTTAATTTCGCATTAAAATCTCCTGCAATAAATACCTTATTATTCCTGAACCTCTCCAAAACTCCCTCTAACAGTCATTTTAATTTCAAGGTCGTCCTCCGAGGGGGGGCAATAAACTGTAACGAACACGAGCATTTCTTTCACTTTTTGCACTCCAACGACCACAAGGTATCTAGACACCAAAAGCTCCGTAATTAAGAGCCTCTTATTAATGATTACAATCGCTGCCCTTGATTTTTCATCTTCAAAAATTGTTCGGTTTGCTGATTCCAATCCAACGAGCTCGTTCTTAAAGATATATGGTTCATTCAATAACAAGATGTCACTTTCCAACGCACCCATATCTGCACTAAGGATCAGATTTGCCGTAAGAGCATGGTTGAGGTTAATGAACGTACATCTATAAAGTCTTTCCATTTTAATATTGAATTCTGCTTTTCAAAATATTAAGCTATTTTGAGTGACGGACAGTCCCTAAAGAGGGTGTCCTGATTGGAATCAAATTGAGTTCTAAAACGATCGTTAGAGAGAATACAATTTACACACCTCGGATCGACTGTCTGACAGTCCTTCGAAATATGTCCTTCCTCAGAGCAAGTATGACAAATTTTTCTGTTGTTACAGAAATTGGCTATATGTCCGAACCTGAAGCAGTTGAAACGTCTTGTTTCTTTAAGAAATTCCTTGACGTGTAATATGTTCCAGTTTAGGAATTTTTTTTTTCTATATTAAACTTTCCAAACGCCTCAGGACTTGTCTCGAGAACCCAGTGAGAAGTATTAGGATTTCTGCTTCTCAGTGGAAACAAAACCTCAAAGTCTTCTTCCCCATAGACTGAATTTTGACTCAAAATTTCGTCTTTTAAGTTTCTCTTTCGGGATCTCTTTATTCACATTATACACAATGACCCTTGGCTTCTTAAGCAGAGGACGTTTGGTATCAACTTTATCCCTGAGGTTTACGTTGACCTCGATTGCCTGTTCAAGGAGGTCTATATCTTTCGAGGACTCGCACACAATCTTGATACCTCCACTATTCAAGTTTCGAAGGTTCTTAACTCGCGCTTTGAGATTCCTAAGATTGATGGAACGCACAATCACTTCCTCAGTATCTTTAGATGACACCCCTGATTCTTTGAGGTACACCAATAATGAGTACTCGGTGGTTTTACGCTGTCCTCCCCGAGGAATTCGGTCTCGTTCTATCTCAGGTGCACGAAGAGTTTCCGTAGTAACTGGTCTCTCCCGTAGGGTTCCAGTAATGAGTTCAGTATTCTCCCTCTTGAGGGCCTTAATCTCCGCTGAAAGCAAGCACACTAATGATAACAGAGCGGTCACCTCTCTTGCCACAGTCACTGTGTCTCCTGCAATCAGTCTATTTTTCTTACTTGAGAACGGGAAAGCGAAATAGGCATGCCGTACTGGCAGACACATGCGGAAAGTGCAGTCAGGCAGAACCGGCAGGAAAACAGAATGGGTAGGCAGGAAAAACGGGCGGGCATGCCGTACAGGCGGACAGATCCAGAACGTGCAGGTAGAAATAACGATCAGGCAGGTAGAACGGGCAGAATGGACAGTAAAACGGGCAGAACAAAAAGGCAGAGTGGGCAGAAAAACAGAATGGGCAGACAGGCAGAACGAACCGGGAGACAAGCAGAACTTTGAGGCAGACCGAACGGGCAATGCAGGCAGTCAGAACAAACGGACAGTAAAACAAAATGGACAGTGCAGGCAGAATGGGCAGTTAGAAAAAACAGGCTGGCAGTCAGTACGGGCTGGAGAACAGAACGGGCAGAGATAATGGGCAGATATAATACAAAACGTGTAGACAGCAAAACGGGCAGACAGGCAGAACATGCAGGCACGAAACGCAGAGAAAACGAGTAGGAACGGGCAAGTAGAACCTGCATTCAGACAGACCGAAGGGGATAATGCAGGCGGGCAGGCCGTGCGGGCATTCGAAACAGTCAGACAGGGCAGGCGTAACGGGCAGGAAAACAGAATGGGCAGGTCGAACAGGCAAGGCAGGCAGAACGTGCCAGCAGGAAAACGGGAACGCAAAACGGTCAGGCAGCCAGAACGGGAAGGCAAAAGGGACAGCCAATGCAGGCAGAACTGTCATGCTGTACGGGCAGACAGATGCGGAATATGCAGGTAGAAAAAAACGAGCAGGCAGGTAAAACGGACAGTAAAACAATGGGCAGAACGTGCAGACAGACAGACGAACGGGCAATGCAGGCAGGCAGAACGTGCAAACAGGCAGAATGCACAGTCAAAACGGGAATGCAGAACGGACAGTAAAACCTTCAGGCAGAGACAGAAAAGGCAGACAGGCAGAACGGACCCTGAAAACAGTACGGTAAGGCAGAGAAAACGCGCAGGCAGGTCGAACAGTTAGGCAGAACGGACAGAACGTGCAAGCAGGAAAACTGGAACGCAGAACGGACGGGCAGAACGGAAAAGCAGATAAAACGGGCAGGCAGGCGGAACGGGAAGGCAAAACGGACAAGCAATGCAGGCAGAACGGGCAGGAAAACAGAACAGGCAGAACGGGAACGGAGAACGAGGCGGAACGTGCAGACATACAAACCGAACGGGCAATGCAGACAGGTAGAAACGAGAGACGGACCGATAGAAAAACGAGCAGGCAGTTCGAACGGACCGGCAGGCACGGAAGGCAGAGGGAACGGGTAGGCAGAATGTGCAGGTGGACAGACCGAACGGGCAATGCAAGGCATAAGAACAGGAATAAAGGGCAGGTAGAACCGGCAGACACAATGGGCAGGCAAAACGGACAAGCAGGCAGAACGAGAACGGACAGGAAAGCCTACAGGCAGGCAGTCAGAACGGGCTGGAAAACAGAACGGGCAGACAGGCAGAACGGGGAATGCAGAACAAACCGGCAGACAGGCCGAGCGAGTTAGCAATGCAGGCATGCAGAACGAAAGACGGAACGGCAGAGAACTGGCAGGCCAAACAGGCAGGCAGAACGAACGGGCAGGTAGAAAAAATGAGCAGGCAGGTAGAACGGACAGGCAGGCACGAAAGGCAGAGGAAACGAGTAGGAACGGGCATACCGAACGGGCAATGCAGGCATAAGAACGGGGCAGGTAGAGCACAGAACGGGCAGGAAAATATAACAGACAATTCGGGGCGGACAGGTAGAGAAAACGAGCAGGCATGTCGAACGGGCAATGTAGACCGGCAGAACTGGCAGGCCGTGCGGGCATTCGGAACAGGCAGACAGGGCATGCAGAAAAGACGGGGCATGCGGTGTTAGAACGAATAAGCAAGCAGAACGGGCAGGAAAACAGAACGGGGGAAACGGGCAGACAGAACCGGGAGACAGGCAGAACGGACCGGAAAACAGTACGGGTTGGCAGAGAAAACGAACAGGCAATGCAGACAGGCAGGCAGAACGCGAAAGCAGACATAACGGGCAGGCAGGAAGGAACGCAGGCAAAACGGGTCTGAGAAGACCGAACAGACAGAAAAGGCAGGCAGGTACATCGAGCGGGCCGAACGAACAGGAAAACAGAACAGGGGGAACAGTCGGGCAGAATGGGTAGGCAAACAGAATTGGCAGGCAGAACGGGTATTCAGGCAGACAGAACAGGGAGACTGAAAGGGCAGGGCGGCAGAAAAAATAGACAAAACCGGAGTCAGCAGAATGGGAAATAGGGACAGGTGTAGTGCAACCTTCAATTAAAGTCATGCGAACCATAGAAACTAATTTATTTAAAACACGCATTTTTATAACACAGCTAAAACAATTTCCTTGTACAAACAACTCGCTAAAATCAGGATGCACAACAGCGAGAGCGAGCGGCCGCCATGCCGTCAGGGCACACCTGGGTCGGCTATTGAGTGCACGGACCTGCCCGACTCAGTTGGACACCCTCTGCTTCCACCCGGATCGGACCGTCCGGTCACCCCGCTGGGCCACTGACGGCATGCGTCCGCCGCCACACACTCCACTCTCAGTTTCCACCGGGAAACGAAATCTCACCCGCCGCCCCCTTCTGGTGTAATAGGGCCGCGACTGAGGAGGGCTGTCTTCATTGTCGCTATCGTGCGGCGGACCCACCGGCGTCGTGTCACTCACAGGATCTTGCGGAGCCACATCAGAGCTGAGAGCTCCTCGGTGGCACTGAAGGCGAGGCGGCAACGTCGCCCCTAAAAACGTCGGCTGAAGTGGTCTCTTGAACGGCCCACGACGGACAAACACGTATTCACACGTCTGTAGATCCTTGGGCACGTAGGTAGGGCTGTTCCCATGTCGAGTCACAGTTGCTGGCTTAATCTCTCTGAAGAGGTCAAAATATCCACGTGCGACGGCTGTCCACGAGTCTCCAGAAAAATATCTCCCGGCAACCTTAACGTGCTTCGGTATACTAACTGAGCCAAGGATGCCTGCAGATCTTGACGCAATGTTGTTCTTGGCCCCAACAGAACCAAGGGCAAGGCGTCGACCCAATCCTTGTTTGTGTGGCACATAATGGCCTGTTTCAGGGTTCGATGACTCCTCTCCACCAAACTGTTTACCCTTGGATTGTACGCTGCGACACGACAGATCTGCGTCCCAAGCAGACAGTTTATGGCCTTGAACAGTCTACACTCAAACTGTGATCCCTGGTCACAGATTACCTTCAGTGGAACACCAAACCTGGCCACTCAATAACCCAAAAAAGATCTTGCAACAGCGAGGGACTCGCTGTCTGGCAACGGCAAATCCTCCGGCCATCTCGTATACCTGTCGACTATAGTCAGGCAATAAGCAAATCCTTGAGACCGAGGCAAAGGGCCCACCAAATCCACATGAATATGAGAAAATCTCTCATCCGGAACTTGAAACTGTACCAAAGGGGCTCTTGTGTGCTGATGGACCTTGGTAGCCTGACATGAAAGGCAGCTGCGGCACCAGGTCTTGATGTCCTTCCTCATGCGATACCACACGTACCTGTCTGAAATTAACCCAGATGTTGCCCCAGCGCCGGGATGTGCCAAGCCATGTAAAGAATCAAAAATATTTTTTTGAAAGCATTTAGGGACATACGGTCTAACTCTATCACCAGAACTGTCACACCAAAGCGCGCTTCTAGTATTAGGTAACACAATCAGCTTTAAATTTAATCCTGATTTCGAAGGGTCACTTAACAACGAAGCAAGCTCGCCATCTTTCTCCTGTTCCTTAGCCCATTCGTGTAAACTAATCTCCGGCTCCAAGTTTATCTCGGAGATGCGCGATAAAAAGTCAGCTACCACCAGGTTATCCTTTCCACGAAAGAACCTGATATTCAGTTGTTAATTGCGAAATATAATCTAATTGCCTTAACCGCCTCGGTGGTCAAGAGGTCTAGGGCCCTCAGCGGTCTTCTCATGCAAAACAGCACCCATAGCAAAATCACTGCAGTCGGTAACTAAAGCCAATTCGGCGTCACGCGATGGGTGATGTAGCAAAACTGCATTTGCTAAGGCTTCTCTGCAGTCAGCAAAACTTTTTTCTGACCTCGACTCCCAATCCAAGACGCTATTGTCGTTCTTTTTTTAGAGCTCTCAAGGAATTTATCTAAAGGACCCAGAATAGAAGCAATGTTCGGTACGTATGTACGATAAAAGTTAACCGAGCCCAGGAACTGTCATTTGGCGAACAGTCCCAGGCCTAGGAAAATCCAAAATAGCTTTAACGCGCTCCTGCGTTGGTTTGCATCCATCTTTGTTTATGGTGTGTCCCAGAAAATCCAGCTGCGCAGCCCCAAAAACATATTTTTCCACCTTAATAGTTACGCCGTATTCACGAAAACGGCGAAAGACCGTCCTTAAGTGGGTTTTATGTTCCTCCCTGCTGCCACTAGCTATCAACACGTCATAAATATAAGGAAAGCAAAAATCCAAACCCTGCAAGACTTCGTGCATAAACCGCTGGAATGTTTGAGCAGCACCACACAAACCGAAGTTTAAAAAGCAAAACTCAAACAAACCAAATGTGGTTATAATTGCTGTTTTGGGAATGTCCTCAGGATTAACCGGGATTTGATTAAATGCGCGGACCAAATCAACCTTAGAAAAAATTACTCTTCTCTTAAGCTGTTGAGCAAAATCCTGCAGATAAGGTAAATCGAACGATTATTGCCGACCCACCCAAAGGCATACGGCGGCACTGACAACTCCATCGCCGCGGAGAATCCCGCTAAGCACGAAAGGACAAGTTCCTTCATCCCGCCGCAGCTCTAGCCCCACCTTACAACACCCTATATCGCACCAAGCGATCGATTCATCGCAATAAGCCAAAATCTCCAACGCTTAGCCCTGATCCTGTGTTGCGCACATCACAGCAGCCACCGCACCGCGGCCACCGAGCCACACCTCCAACCTTCCAAAATTTTTGGCCACTCCACCATCATTCCACATTTTATTAAACAATAACAAATACATTGATAGAAAGCAAAGACAGACAGTCACCAAAGACAAAGGTTATATACATATGTACAATTGACACGAAGCCCACAACGGGCAAGTCTTCAACACAGTTTTCCTCCACGAGCAGAGGAGAGGAGAAGAGCCCCGCAGTGTATCTTTCACTCTCACAAGACGATCTGGATAAAAACAATAAGGAATAAGTAACAAAGTAAAAGTATAATCACAAATCATAGGTCAAACCATATACAGTTCAATGCATTTAGAAATAATTGAATGCACAATGAGTCTTGTTTTTTCATTTTTCTTAATGAGCAGAAAGTTCTTCCTATCCAGTCCATTGAGGTAGTTTCCTCTAATCTCCTTCCATTTTCCGCATGAAAAGATGATGTGGTCGAAGGTGCCCTCCTCCTTTCCGCACAAGCAAGTCGAATCACGTCCGAAGAAGCGTTGCTGGTAGTCACCCGCCGCGCCGTGGTTGGTCCAAAGTTGATTAAAGTAAAAATCTCGTTCTGCTCGCTTTGCAGAAACTTTTGGGAAGTGTTGAAAGGTGACCCTTCCTCTTGATTCTTCCTCCCAAGCTAGTTGCCACTCTTGAAGTGACTGTTGAGCAGCTTTAGTCTTGACCTGTTGTCTTGACAGTGGAAAATGGAAGTCAATGTGTTTTCTACTTGTCGCCTCCTTTGCTAGGGCATCCGCAACTTCATTCTTTTCGTGTCCTGCGTGGGCCTTTATCCAGTGTAAGCCAATTCTAGAGGCCCCAAATGCCATCATCTTCTTTTTAATATCTTCAACAAAAGCATTAGAAAATTGCACGCTCCTAATCGCCATAAGGGAAGATTTGGATCTCATCCAGGTCTCTGACTTTGGCCATTTCTATGCATCTACACCTATTCCAAGGCTTATGTAGTGGTTTGTGAATGTCCTCCACCCGGTCCCTAGAGATGATCTGATCTGCAAAGCGGGTTTCTTCTTTCCAATGAAGCAGTTTATAGGCTTTAACTTCATTTTTGATCTTCAAATCGAGAAGAACGCATCCAGCCAGTACCGCAAGGGAACAATCCGGTGCAGTCTTGTAGCACTTGGTAATACTGAGGACAGGAATTCTTTGAATTTGCACGAGTTTTTTATTGATGAACTTTAGATCTCTAAACCAAATGGGCGCCGCATATGAGATCATCTTCTCTGTGGCTCTAAGGTAGATTTCCTTCAAAATCTGTACATTCAGCTGCCAAGTGCCTCTAGTCATGCGAACTAATTTGTTGTGAAAATTAAAAGTCATTCATCTCATTCAGGGATCTATAAATTTGAGCCTGGAGTCAAAATAGACTCCCAGATAGAGTAATTTCTCTTTGCTCTTGAGTGTTTGACCCATGAGCTTGATTCGGGGCTCGTACTTGATGACCCCTTTGCAAGGAAACATCAAATATTGGCTCTTGTCCGGGCTGAATTGCAGTTGGTACGACGAGGCCCATTCCTCAATTTTGGACATACACCGATTTCCCAAATCAGTGAAGTGGTACGGCGCACTGGCCCCTATTAAAAAGACAAAGTCGTCAGCAAATGCTTGCAGTCTAATGTTTTCATTATTCATTCTGATTCGCAACGCCTGGTTGGCAACAACAAGCCATAGCACCGGGCCACAGCACGAACCTTGGGGAACACCCAGGTTATATCCAACGTATTTGTTGTCCGAATCGTCGCACACCTCTCTCTCCGAAAGAAAGCCCCGAACGAGTCTGATGATCTGCAAGGGGACTCCATATTCAAGAAGCACCTTGATGACGTCATTCCACCGCAAGGAGTTGAACGCATTTCTCATATCAAGAGAAATCATACATGAGACACGACCTTCTGCTTTGTGTCTTCTGATATAAAGTCTGTGACTTCTCTCAAGGCGTCGCATGTTCCCCTTCCTCTACGGAAGCCAAATTGCGTTTCCTCCAGGAGGCCTCTACTTTTCAAGGTGGTACACCAATCTGCCCGTAAGCAGTTTATCTAGAACCTTGCCCCAGGTCGAGAGAAGGCATATAGGTCTATAAGATATCTCATGCTTGTCCTTACCTTGTTTGGGGATAAGAACAACTCTTGCCCTCTTCCATACCCTGGGAAAAATTCCATACCTCCAGCAAGTGTTGAAGATCTCTGTGAACCAAGTTGTATTCGCAAAGAAGAGTTCTTTGACCATCCCAAGAGTAAATCCGTCTGGCCCTGGGGCCTTGTTTTCTTTCATGTTCGTCAGGGCATCCTCCACTTCCTCAGTGGTGAAGTCTTCCTCCCAATTTGCAATCTTTCCCAAAGCAACTTCCTCTTGTTCCTCCACTGTGGGGAAGTGAAATCGTAAGATTTCGCTTTTTGATTCAATCAAATTACTCGTGTATTGTCCGTTATCTTTCAGGATTCTTGTTGTTAAAGAGGATATCTTATTTTTGCTCTTGGCAATTTGATAAGGCGTTCCAAAAGAGTTGGAAACAACCACTCTGTCTAGATACTCTTTAAACCTTTCTCTTTTGGCCTTCACAATTTGCTTCTTAAAAAGCGAGAGATCCTTCTTATATTGAGTCTTTCTTTCCCCCCTAAGCGCAATAGAGTCCTTGGTAGACTGGAATCTCCTTCTAAGCGCTCTTAGTTTGCTGCGTAAAATAGTGAGTTCGGCATTCCACCAGACCGCTGAGACTGCTTTCTTTTTGGTTCTTGGTTTAATGTTTCTAGAGCAGATAGCGTCTAGTTCTTTACTATTCCCTTCAATGAAATCCTCCATTTCAGAACATGACTCTCTAAGGATATTTCTTTCCTCCGTCAGATCCAATAGGTCTTTTCTCAACGCAAGCCAATTCAGGTTCTTAAGTTCCCATTTATGGGCCGCAATAACTCTGTGGGCCTCGAATTGAACCTGAAATTCTATATAGGCGTGATCGCTCTTGGTTATAGTGTAAATTATTTTCCAGTTATGAATAGTGTCCTCATTAACTCCCGAGGTTAACAGCAGGTCGATCCAACTCTGCCCCAAGGTGGAATTATATGTGGGAAGCGAGTCTGGATCGTTATGCACAGTTAAGTCCCTCCCAGAAATCATTTCGATAACCATCTCCCCCCCTTGCGTCTGTAGGTTGCGGACTCCAAATGCCCGATTTGGCATTGAAGTCACCAGCAATAAATATTTTGCTATTTTTGAATTTTTCCAACACTGACTCTAAAATATCTATCTTGATCTCCAGATTTTCAGATGGTGGGCAATAGATAGAAACAAATATCAACATTTCTTCATGATCATGTATTCCCAAAGACACAAGGTCTCTTGTTATCATAAGTTCTGTCACCGTTAGTTGTTTATTGTTAATCACAATAGCTGATCTCGAATTTTCATTTTCAAATATAGCTCGACACCCAGTCTCCAATCCCACAAGCCTACCCTTATAAATATAGGGCTCATTAAGCAGTAAAATGTCCGTTGCTTGCGCAATCATATCTGCACTCAAAACTAGGTTGGCCCTGAGGGAGTAGTTTAAGTTGATAAACACGCACTTATAAAGATTCATTTTTAATATTCGGATCCTACTCATGATGATATTCAATTCCCTCTTCAAAGACGGGCAATCTCTAGACAAGGTATCGTGCCTTGTGTTGAAGTCCGTACGGAATCTTTCGTTTGAGATGGAGCAGTTAACGCAATTAGGTTCCGAAGACTAGCAGTCCTTAGAGACGTGTCCCACGTCCGAGCAAGTGTGGCAAATTTTCTTGTTATTGCAGTATTTGGCAATGTGTCCAAATCTGAAACAATTAAAGCATCTTGTTTCTTTAAGGAATTTTTTAACATTAAGAGTGTCCCAGTTAAAGTATAGCTTTTTCGCTTTGATGAATTTACCAAATGCTTCAGTGGTCGTCTCGATAACCCAGTGTGTCTTGCTGGGATTTCGGCTTCTCAAGGGGAAAACTACTTCAAAATCACCCTCTTCGAAGTTCGAATTTTGTTCCAAAATTTCCTCTTTAAATTTCTCTCTCGTGATCCCTTGATTAACGTTATATACAATAATTATCGGCTTCTTCAAGATCTTGATCCCACCACTATTCAGGTTTCGAAGACCTCTCACTCTCGCCTTCAAGTTTCTTGGATTGATTGCCCGCGTAATGGCTCCTTCCGTTTCTTTCGAGCAGACGAACCGTCGCCAATAGCCCACTGTGCAGCTCTAGTGCGACGTTAATTAACAAAACCAACCAAACCTTTCGAGCAGACAGCCGAGTCCTTGGGATAGATAAGGAGCGAGTATTCGGTGGGCTTACGCTGGCCCACTCTAACATCTCTTTCTCGCTCTGGTTCTTGGGCTCTAGGAGGCTCAGCGAAAAGTGGTAAATCCTGAGGCGGCCTAATGGCAGAAGTTTCTCTTTCTCTCTTAAGGGACCTGTTTTCTGATTGAAGCTGGCAGACCAAAGACAGGAGTGCCGTTACCTTTCTTGAGACAGTAACGGTGTCGGTTGCACTAAGCCTGTTTTTCTTATTATGTAGGATGTCAAACACCCTTTTGTGAGACTGCCACGCTTCAGGGAAATCCCTCTCAACCAAGTCTAATGTTGACTCCAAAGGATCAGTGACACATCCCACGTCCTGAACCGTTTTTTCCGTTGGCAGACCTAGGTCAATAATGGTGCCCGGGCTACTTGCCCTTGTAATGACCTCCTGTCGTTCCTCAGCCTAGTACAAAACACTCCCCACTGGGCTAATCGGATACAAAATGGGATACAAAATAATCGGATACAAATTGTCTCCAGGCAACTGTCTTTCACTATCAGATCTTGCTGATCTAGGTTCAGTCACTTTCTTTATTGACGTTCTCCGCATTATAAGTCCTTTCGCCAACTCAAGGTTCTTTGCTATTTTTATTTGCACTAGTTTTCCCTAACTCCGCACGGACCTTTGGTCTTTTGTCACCACTAAAGTGTCCAGCCGGGCCACGTGGAGGCAACCAAGGTGGGCCTCCGTGAGGATACCTAACCGAATTCTAAGGGTTGTACACACTCTTCTGTTAACCTTTGGATCTTTCCTGATCGTGGGTACTCCGGTCAGTCGTGGTAATGTGGGCTCGCGGACTTTGAGGGGTCGAAAGATCTGTCCTCGTTACTTATTGGTCAAGTCAGTCGCACTAGGGCGGGCCGGTCTGCTAGAGGGGTCCGCAAGGATCAGTCCTTTTTGCAGAGACTCAGGTCAGTCGCTTTCGTGCGGGCTTGTAAGTTGAAAGGGGTCTTTCGATCGGTCCTTGTCATCCGTAGCTCGAGTCAGTCACACGCGCACGGGCCGGTCGCAGGGGTCACTAGGTAAACAGGTTTTCAAACAGCTTTCTCTCTCTTTCGCACAAAATTTTTTGGACAGGAGATATACTCTGGGCCGTTATCTCCTGTCTGTAAGCAAGTGTGTACTAAAAATTTGTCTAACAATCTCGGCCCCCGGCCTGCAGATTAGGTAAAGGGTACCTTTCCGGGCGTGTAATCCGGTTCAACGCGCGATAATCGCCGGTAGGCATCCAGTCCGATTGTCCCTTAGGCACCATGTGCAAGGGGCTAGCCCAGTTACTTTTTGACGGGCGACAGATCCCCCTATCCAACATATACTGAAATTCCCGCTTAGCAATCTGCAGTGTATTATGGGGCGGGATTCCTCCCGGCTCAGCATTCAATTAAGCAATCTCCTTGAACTCTCGCAAAATTCGATGAAATTCAGTATCTCCCGAAATAGTTCTAACAGCAGGAGTATCTGAAACTGCCAAACGTCTCTTACTGGAAATACCTGTACTAGGATCAATTAAAACGCGCTGTCTGACATCAATTACCAGGCCAAATTTGTCAAGGAAATCAACGCCAATGATTGGTCTATCAACGTCAGCAATAACGAACGGGAAATGATAATTGCGTCGCATTCCCAAATCCAATGACATTAGCTTAGAGCCAAAAGTGGCGATTCTTAAACCATTGGCCGCAATTAGTGAAACATCCGTTGGTTTCCGTCTCCCAGAAACGAATCTCATGGGAACACAACTAATGTCAGACCCCTTGTCTACCAAATAAGAAATCCCACTAATTCTGTCAGTCATAAAAATTCGGCGGCACCCGACCCGATGAGCAACTAGTTTTTTTTATAAGAGCATGGCTTCCGACAGCTTTCCGCTCTATTATTACCATATCTTGCGTGATAAACACACAATCCGGAACCCTCAAATTCTCTTGAATCGCGTCGCCCAAACCGACCTCCCGAGCGTTCACGCGAATATTGCATTTTCTGGACGTCGCTCGAAAGCTGAGCACATGTATCAGTCAGATTTTATTTAACTAGACAATTCGCAAACCTGCAACCTCAAAGTGTCTATCTTGGACCGCTCGGAAACAGCATTGGTCTGGAACAAGCTACTTCCACGTGAAACGGGGCCCGAATCCACAGGAGAGATCTCGCACAGATTCTGTCCGCCAGCTGCTCTAGCTCGTCGGAGCTGCCACTCAGAATAGCCTGAACGTTAACGGGTAAGCGACCCAACCAAAGGCCCTTCAGGAATGTATCATCTATTTGTATATTACTGAGTTCCCGCATCTCCCGCAAAAGCACCGACGGCCGCCTATCACCGAGCTCGAGATCATCCAACAGCGTTTTAATCCTACGTACCTGAGAAACTCAAATTCCCGCTCCAACCTATCACGCAAACTATCGTATGGGTTATCTTTAGGGGGATTAAAAACAAAGTCCGAACAATGCTTCAGTGTCTCGGAATCAAGGGCAGCAACGAGAGTATGACATTTAGTTAACTGACTCGTAATGCCAGAGAAAATAAAATTAGAGTTTAACTGAACAAAATAAAGTTTTGTATTTTCAGACCAAAAAGGTGGAACCCGCATTGCAATACGGGAGACCTGCTCAGGCTCGACCATGTCACCGTTCTCAAACCCGGAGGGGTTCTTATTATCTGGCATAATACACAAACTTTAATAAAATAACTTAAATTTGGCTATGAGCTTGACACAATCCGGGGCAATAAACGACAACAAATGAATCAAAATCCAAACAGGCACTCACCACGGCACGCTAGTAGTGTCACAATCCTCCAGAAAGCCAAAGAGGCGTATTCGTAAACCGGGTCACCACTTGTAGTCAACACCGACTCAAATACAAGGCCTTGCCTCTGATTTGTGACGTCATCACGAGTAGGCTGGATTTCTCCTTTCCCGCTCTGTTTCTTCGCTTGAACCGCTTTGTTTTTCGACTAGACGAATAGCATTTTTCTTTAGAAAATGAACTGTTATGTTGCCTAAACATTATTTACCGTACCTTTGCATTTCATTAAAGATTTTTAAATAAATATACCCAAAAAAATACTCACATTAGCATGAAAATAAAAGTATCAAAGACCAAATTAACAAAAATTCTTTATTGAACTGAGCGTTTATATACAGTTACGCAATTTTATATTTTTGTACCTTTTCTACAACTTTGATCCCTTTTTTCAATGCCTCAATTTTTTTTAGACTATTTTTCAATTTAAATTTTTTATATTTTTTTTTGCCTGCAATAGTTTTTTAACAATGAATTTGTAGCTGAAGTTAATATTAGTTTTAAAATACTCTCGGAACTATGGCCCGCTTCACATTGATCATCAACAACAAAAAAATTCATTACAGTTTATTAATTCCAAAGTTTTTTCAACCACAAATGAGCAGGGATCAGTTATTTATAAAAATTTGGTATCATTTTCTTTTAAAAGCAATTTTTGTATAACAATATAATTGTAATTTACAGCAATTACAATATCTGCAGATGGGTAAACTAACCACCTATATCCAGAGATTCAATTAATTTATATTAATAGTTAAATTTTAAGGTCTTGTTACTAATCATTTGTTTTGAACAATATTTACAATTTTTTTCATCGCCGAACGAGCACAATAGCCGGAAAGGTATACAATAATAGGTATCGAATTTTCAGTGCCTTTTAAATTCTTCTTCGGCAACATTTATGTAAATATCCGAAACACAAGGACTGTCAGTCTGTATTAGTAATAACGATTGTATTACAATAATAATTGTATTAGTAATAACGATGTCAAATACTTAAATGTTTTTTTTTAAACCAGTGATGTTTTAATCCAATTTAAACCTGACATCTGCATGCTATCAATTTACATCAAAGAACGCAGAAAGAGAGATTAAATTATAAGCATAATCACACATACCCGGCACGTAGGTATAGATATTTCATGGGGGTGGTTCAGTGACTGAGTAGCTTATTCCCCCCCAACAAAAAATACCCCCCCCCCCTCTCCCAACACCCGTTTTTTTTCAAACTTATTAATTTTTATTCAAGTAAACAGTAATACGTTGGCATATAAGTATCGAAACAGCTACATTTATCATTTATTTTTCATGAAATCATTACCATGAAATGCCATGCTCCCATATACATATTAAGAAAATCTAACCAACCCTTAGAACAAATCTGTAAGAGGGTTCATGAACGGAAATCGGAAATCATAATTGATCATTTTAGCTCCTAGACCCGTAGGTCCTTACACTTTCAGAGGAATATATGCAGGAATAATTTGCGGAAATAACTTATATAATACGATATATATACATAGAAATTTAAATATAAGAAGGTTGATTTGCAGCTACTGTGCAACAGATGGAAGTCTTAGATGATTTGTTTATATTTGGTGTTTTTGTGATGTATTGTTTTGTGTATTATAAGTAGGTATTGTTTATTATGTGTTGTTCGTTATCTCTACTACTAACTATATTCCCGGGGGTGTATTGGAAACCCCCGGACGATTTGTAACTAACCCGTTTAAAAAAAAAAAATGTCTGGAGTCGGGCGCGCGCTGCTTTGGGCTATTAAACGCTCATGGGCTTTGTTGACTGAGCTCCTTCCCTTCGGGGTCGGAGCGAAGTGCGCCCGTGTCTGGGTCTGCAAGATGTTCCCGGAGCAGAATTAAATGGGATATGCTACTAATTTGGAAATAAACCGCATTTGTTCAAATTAAGTGGACAATTTAAAGATTTAATTGTTGTTATAGATAATGGAGATATAATTCAAATTTCCAATTTTATTGAAGCAAGTAATTGGCCAAAAATACAAACAAAACAATTTAAAAATAAAAACCTTGAACCTTGCGAGTTTTTTTAAATGTTTTTAGAGTTAGTAAACATTTGAAGCATTATAAATCATATAACGTATCTAGAATATTTTCGAAAAACATTTTGCATACCTTATAAATACGATTTTATTTCTTTTGCCCATATTCATTTGAATAAGGAATTAATACAGTCAAACATTCCTTAAAGACCGCCTCGATAAACAAAATAAAATATACTTTCAGCATTCAAATTCCGAATGAAATCAATACTTATATATAAGAATGGAGTGTCTGTCAGTGGAATCGAACAAAACCCCTCATTTTGAGTGTTCTTCACGAATTAGGATACACTGATTCCGAAAATCACATTTTAATTTTTTTTTGTTTGTCTGTCTGTTTGTTCGTCCGGATTTAACTCAAAAACTACTGCACGGATTTTTGTGAAACTTGCCCCATTTGAACAAACTTTTCTTAGTTTAAAATCTGCACTTTGTTTCATGTGGATATCTGCAACCATTCAAAAGTTATAGAACTTTTTCCATTTTCTCTAACATTACGCCTATGGGAAATTTACATCTCGATCTTCCCCTCATAACATTATTGTTAAAAATCACCTTGGCCACCAAAAATAGTTTTCGACAATACTGAGATAAATGATTCATTTTGATTGGCTGATGAGTAAATGTCACCAAATGAATTTAAAATGTCGCCAAATTAATTAAGAATGTCGCCAAATATTGCCAAATGAATTAAAAATGTTGCCATATGAATTAAAAATGTCGCCAAATATTGCCAAATGAATTCAAATTGTCGCCAAATGTTGCCAAATTAATATTAAAATGTCGCCAAAGTCTGTCTGTTTGTCCGGATTTAAATCAAAAACTACTGCACGGATTTTTATGAAACTTGCCCCATTTTAACAATATGGTCCCAGTTTAAAATCTGTACTTTGTTTCTGGTGGATTCATTGCAACCGTTTAAAAGTTATGGAACTTTTTCCATTTTCCTATACATTATTCCAATTTGAAATTTACATGTAGATCTTCCCTTCATAACATTATTGTTAAAAATCACCTTGGCGACGAAAAATATTTTTCGACAATAATAGCTGCCTTCTATTATTGCGATTTTTCATTGAAAAGCACATTTATTAGGCAGCAGATTATAGGAATTGGTCGTTAACTTAAACCTCGCCAACCGAAGGAGGAAGATAAACCACCAGTTTTGTCTGACGCTACAGGTATCTATGCATGCCCCAAACATTGATTTGTTTCAAGATCTTAAAAGCGTCGGTGCTTAATTTCCTTTCTAACGCTATTACATTTATGTCAACAGTGCTATTTGCGAGGTGGAACAGTGCTACAGCGTCGGAATAGGTGCTCCTAAAAGTGAACTTAGGTTTTCTATATTTATACCATGCTGCTTATTTGAAATGTTTCACTTCAGAATAATTTTATTGAAATTCAGAAACGATTATTTGAAATGATTTTGATTTATAGAAAAGTATTGCCTGTAAATATTGATGCTGGCCTTTTTAAAAAAATTCTATTTAACAATTCTCTGAAATTTCAGGGTATACAGTTACAAAATAAAATAATTCTTTATTTTCTTAGAAATAGTTATTAAAGACGACACCAAATCTCCGGTCACCAATTGGCACCCAAAAAACTTCGCCAAATACAATAACTTATTTCCATTTGGTAGAACAGAATATTTTTTAGCTTCGATATGTTATAGTATTATCAGTACTAAAAATAATGAATGTGAAGTTTAATAATTGCATTTTTTTTTGTTACGGGGTTATTTTTTCAATAAAAAACATATATAAAACTTTTTTAATAATATGAGCATTCAACGTCATTTGGCATTCAAACAACATCGCCAAGTGTTTTATTTGCATTATCTGCAAAATGCATTATTTTTAAAGACATCATATTACAGGCTTATATGAGGAAAAGCGTTTTTAATTATTAATTTTTGGGATTTTTATATTGCAAAATATACGCGGTTTACAGTTTATACGCAATAGCATGTAAAGTCGGTAATATAATTTTTTTTAAATAATAGGTTAAGATATCTCAATAACTACTCAAGTTAATTGAATAAATTTAGACAGGGTATAGAGAGCGATTTTCGACTGGCTACGCTAACTAGAAAAGTCGCGCACAGCTCTTACTTCACAAACTGACCACGAGCAACGCCGGGCCATACTGCTGGTACCTAATAAGATTGCTTTTTTATTAATTGAAGTTTGATACGACACACAGTTGGTAAAATATTATAAAAATTGCAATAACTATGTATTAGTACCCACATTTTTAACCAAATTTTGTCAGCACTATAAGTAAACCAACAGCTGACGTCATGCTCAATAATTGCCTTTATTAGTTTTCAATAAATACAAAAAAGGATAAAAAAATATATATAAATTTTAAAGAACATTTTTAACTTTATTTTTAGCTCAATTTCACTTTTTGGAACTCCCAGGTCTTTTGTGTGATATCGATTTTAGTTCTATGTTGTCTAACACTAAAAACTATACAAAATTACTAATTCTTTTGATTTCGCTACCAATCTAAAAACTTTTTCCGTATAATAGTAATCCATAAATTTGTTATCCGAAATGGAGAATCACTAAATTTCATTGGAGTGACACTAGGAAATTATTTAATATTATTAGTAACTATTTTTAAAAAAAACTAACGTAATTAAATGTAATTTGTTGTTGAGGAAATGAAATATTGAGTGAGGAAAAAAAAATTATACATCAAATAATTATTATTATTATTTTTTTGTAAAAAAAAAACTACATTGTTTTTCTTTTATAATATATATATATATATATATATATATATATATATATATATATATATATTTCTTTACGTGTACATAAATCTTTGTATGCTTTAATAATTTCTATATAATATTTTGGACCCTTATTGTTTTAAATAAATAAAAATCTTATATTTAATTGCTAGTGTTTCAAGATATTTCTATGTATCCTACTTTTAGGCCAAAGTTCTAGCCTACAAAGGTGGAAATGACCACCAAGATGCAACTAGGAGAGTGCTGTGTGGGTTATTAATGACATTTAGCCCAAAAGCTAAATTGGAGAGACGGCTCAAACATCGATTCAAAACACCACAAAAATAGTGCAACTTATCATTGGTAACATTAAGTGCTTAGAAGGATGTAAAATATCTCTTTCTATTGACAAACAAATTCTAAATAACACTCACTCTAACTTATTGCAATCTTATATTATAGAAAAACTTATCATTTCTTGAACATGTATGAATTCTTGAACAGGTATTATTAAAGTTATGTAACATATGTGCTAAACAACTGTTATTTTACTTCGTTAAAACTATTACATTTTTAAATCGCTAAATCAAGCTAAATGTGAGAGTAAAATATGTAACTTCTATGCATATAAAATATATTATCTACAAATACAAATCTTGACGTCCAACAACAGACTAAGACCCAACATGATTGGTCCAGTCTAGTAGTCAGTAGTCTTAACTATTTCCAATGAATATCTAACTAATTCTGAAAATCAATTACTCCCCCTGTTTAATAAATTTGAACAGTTTTGAATCGAATCTGCCCTAACCTTCTCTTTTAAGAAGCTCTTAATAAATAACATAGTTTTTAATTTATAAATATGTCTATCCCTAATAGTAAATAAATTACATACATGTAAAAAATATACTCACTATATCATTAAAAATATACTCATCATGATGCATGATTCTTTTTTAAAATGTAAGATTTAACTACATCTTATTTCTCTTGTTATTTGGAGAAATATTCTTTTTTCGAATATTTGTAATTAAATATATCAAAGATCATTTTGTCACAATGAGCTGTCATTGGTTTTAAACGTATACATTTTATTTTGTTTTAAAATGTGTTTTGACTTCTAGTATCAGTTCGCCAAAATAAAGAATTCTGCAATACTTCACAAGAAGAAGATACTTTGAAAAAATGGTTTAGGAGTTCCTGTGACAGAGACGGAGGAAGGGTCAGGAGAAAAAAGTCCACATCTTTGATCAGACAACCCTTTTCCATCCAGAAGACATATCAAATGCTCAAAGTTATAATAAATATAAACTTTCGGTTACATAAGTTTCTTTCATATTTCTTTTATTTTTTAAGTATTAAAAAATAAAGTATATATATATGAATTTGAAAATGATGTGTATTGCAGGAAAAAAAAGTGGTGATCCCATTAGGAAAACATCTGGGATATCCGATCGGTGGGCTAGACGAAATGCGTGTACATTTTTGTAGTGCCTCATTTGTTTAGACGTAGATAGAAGAAACAAAGGAATTTGAAAATATTTCAATTAAAATGTAAGAAAATAGTCGGGAATATGTGTCTTACGAAGAAATTATTTCGGCTGTAATAAATACCTCTACAACGTGTGAAAAAAAATATTTTAATGTTTATGCTTTAAGTGCTGTCACCACTGCACAGTGGCGTCAGTTCCAGGTATATGTCGAAGGAGAAACCCGGGAACACTGCCTCGTATTTTCGAAACCGTGGTCAGTTTAACAGCTTCTGGAGTGCTGAGGGGGTCATACTGTACGCTCACGGCATTGTAGCCTGAGCTCCGGCCCTGAGGGAATGGGCCAAAGTTGGAGTGGGTCTGTAAGTTTACTGTAAGCGGTGGATATGGAATTTGTTCCTTTGGCCTAACACAAATAACCCTCCGTGTAGAGGACATGGTTGCACGTTAAATCCGCCGTGGTTCAACGTCTTCACGTATTTTGAGTCAAACCACTCAAAACTTCGTTTTCAAAGAAAAAATTCCTCGTGAAAATATAGTACTTGAACAAAAATAAATTATGCTTAAATGTATAAAAAAATATTTAAACAACTGTATGAACTTAAATATATGAACAAACAATGGAATTATTCAAGAAAAATAAAGTATGCTTGTTATTATAGCTACCTATGGTTATTCAAATAGAATCATCTCATTGTTTTAAATCAAAAACGAATGTAGGAGTTGGGCGCTCGTTTATTTGAACAGGTGGATTCAATTTTCTCACAATTTTACTTGGGTCATACCAAATTGAATCATCCTCGTCTGAGGGCCATCTCCAGTTTGTCCCCTTTTTGACCATGGTCGACACGCGAATATCGTTGCAATTGATTTCGACAATCGTTCCATTTTACTGGCGGGCGTGGTACTCAAAGATAATGGAGGAGAGAAGATAGGGCAATGTACATGCGCAGTAGTGCACAAATAAGGTACTCGGCGCAATGCATGTCGGGAAGCAGATAAAAGTTTCGTTTTCAGTGATAACCGGTTTGCACACAGGTAGCAAGCGACTCCGATACACTGAGAAGATAGGAAAGCGAAAAGCCGTTTGCTCTTGATGCGTGCTTTTATCTCAATCCCAGAATGCCTAGGGAGAATGCCTAGCGCTCTGTTATGCGCAGAACTTTGAAAACCGGTCGGCTATACTTCGTTTTCGGGCTGGAAGAAAGGCCTCTCCGTTCCCTCCTCCCTGGTCGTACTTCACAAAAACAGTCATTTACATGGTATTCAGGAGGCCGCAAGGAGTGAGTACGGGCTTGGCACATCACACTTGCGATTTCGCCGTCGAGTACGACTTACGTCTGACTGCTCTCGAGCTGACTGAACGAGCTACAATCATCTATCTCGGGTCCTTAATCGGCCCGAGGAAGGACGTCTGGACTAATCTTGGATTTGGCTAATTACGTGCATTATATGCTGGTCCTGTGCACAGGCCGTGGATTAGCCACCTAGCCAGGATTCAGTTGGATTTTCATAATGGAACTGAGTGACTCTCGGGGCAATGGAGTGGATGTGGAAACGGAGAATGGCCTTGAGCGGGCCTACCAAGTCTGTGAAGCCATCCATCATCAGGCTAACGAATAGGGTGGAAAACCTGGATAAGATATGGGAACTGAATATTATGTACAATTGAGGACTGTCCCCACCTTAACCCAATGACTAACAACACTGTCATTACGAGCAAAAAAGGCCTCAAACGGGGTGAAATTGAAACAGTGAAATTGACATGGACAAGTTTTTATCTAACCTAAGTAAGAGTTTTTTCTACCTAAGCACCTTGTTGTTCTAAATAAAAAGTTGATTGTATCTAAAAATTGTAATTCCCAACCGTCCATCAGTACGGAGAACAAGTTTGAGCCCCTAGCCGCCTCGGAGGAGGTAGATGGGGAGCTTTTAAATGATAATGATGTAAATGCACCTAATGCTAATACGGACGCAAATACTGTTGTCCATACAGTGGAACCAATAATGGTCAAAATCGTGGAAAACCACTTTAACATTAAAAAAGAATTAACCGAAATGATCGCCCCGGAGTTAAATTTAGAGACAGTAATGAGTATTTTAAAGTATTGTGCAGAACGGCCAATGAACACCGTGCTGTCACAAGCTACCTAGATGGGAAAAGGCTTGCATATTATGTAATACGGGGTAATAACCACCAATAAAGGTAGTTATCAAGGAACTGAATAGGGATACAAATCCAGAAGATATCTTAGTGAAGTTAAATGAAAAGAACTTCGAAATTAATAGCATTATTCAACTAAAACGTATTCGTTACAAACCCCCCCCCCCCCCCCCCTCCCCATATTTATGTTAGACCCAATGTGACGAAGATCTATGAAATTAATACTTTTCGTTTGACTATGGTTGAGATTGGGAAGTATGTCAGGCCGCGTAGGATCAACCAATGCTACAACTGCTACACCACAGCAATGTGTGCAGGGCTTCGCCCAAATGTTGTAAATGTAGTGGAGACCATCCCTCTAGCAGTTGTAGTAAAAACAAGGGTGATGGGGAAGACCCGAAATGTGTGAACTGCGGGGAGCCGCACGTTTCCTCATATCCGGGCTGCCTCAAATTTCCAAAAATCAAAAAGAACCCCCAAATGAGTAGGGAGCCAAATGTCCATACGTCAGGGCGTCAGCTACGCTAATGCCGTGACCCAACAGAGTGAGGACTTAAGTAATAACCAAACGGAAAATATAGCTCCGGAAAATATAACTCCCCCACCAATGAGAACGGACAAATTTTGTCCTAACAGACCTCAATGGTAATCAATAATGAACAAATGATCAGACATAATGAAGCAGCGGCTCAGATAGCAGCAGATAATACCATCCGAGAAATAGAGGATATGAAAGAAAATACCACGTATATGATCAGCCAAATGGTCTCTCAAATGAATACACAAATGGAAAACCGAATATCCAGCCAAAATGAATTGTTTTTAAAAGCAATTGCCCAAATATGTGATAAAGCCCCCAAAATGTCTAACACAACTTTCAATAATCTAAACTTAATCCATTGGAATGCCAATGGACTCTCCACGAAAATTGGGGAATTACGGGAATTTGTTGCACGTCACGACCCTGACCTAATCTTAATTCAAGAAACTAAACTTCGAGAAAATAATAAAATCACTATCCCAAATTACAAATGCTACAGAAATGACAAAGTACTTATGGGCCCCGATAATCCTTATGTTAGGCACGGCACTGCAATCTTTGTGAAGAGTGCACTGCCGCACCACATCATCCCCACACCTAAGATTAAATATATTGAGGCAACCATCCTAATGTTCACTATAATTAATATATACCCCCCCCGTTGCAATTGTATCTATTTACATTAAAAATTACCCAAATGCAGATTTGGTAAAGTATCTTAACCAAATTGAAAAAATAAATAATTCGCTAATCATCTCTGGTGACTTCAATGCCAGACATAAGAACTGGGACAGTAAATGTAATAATGCAGGGAAATAGATAAATGATTTTGCTATTCAAACTAACTTCGATATTTTGGCCCCGCCCACCCCCACTCGTTTTGGTAGACTGTCTAGCTCCATTGTAGATCTAACCATGGTCAGTGACTTTCCATTTCAAAGCAAGCTAGAATCTATCTCAGAATTAAGTTCGGATCATAATCCCATCTCCACCAAATTCTGGGTAGATGTAACTATTCCCATAATAAACAGGAAATTTAAAACTAACTGGGAGGGATTTCAAAATGACCTTGCACTAACTGATTCGGAAAATTACAGAAACATCAATAATAGTAACAAATTAGAAGCTAAAGTTAATGAATTAACTGGGGGAATTACTAGGGTGCATGAGAAAAACTCTACTGAAATTCAATCAGTCAATGACACCTATACGCCACGACTGCTTAAGCAACTAATAAGAGAAAAGAGATGCGCCGCCAGTGGCAAAGATATAGGGACCCTCGGGATAAAACTGAGCTTAATCAAATGCAAAAAAAAATACGTAAAATCTATCAAAAACAAATCCAGATAAGCTGGAATGAGTTTATTTCATCCTTAGACCCCCTAGACAAGTCATTATATAGAATGATTAAATTGTTCAAAAAAGATAAAGCCCCTATGGGCCCACTTAAAACTAATAACCAAATTGCCTATACTGAAAATGCCGAAGCAGAGTGTCTGGCGGACTGCTATGAACAACTAGTCCAGGGATCTCCATTTTGTCAAGCAGTGTACCAATATTTCACTCGTAAATATATTCCCTTGTACAATATTTACTAAATCTAATGACTTTGGGGAACAATATAAAACCTATTTCTTTAAAACGTAATAATTTTTCTTAAAGAAATATTAAAAAAGTTTGATTGGAAAAATATTAAATTATTTTTCAATAAAAAAATTACAATTGTGAAAACCTCTTAAGCGTCAGTTATACAGTTCGAGTAAAGACAGTTAGAAAACAATTACATTGCGACTTTGAATCAACTGAGCAACTAAAAAAAATCACACGCCAACTGTGAGGGATTATTTAATTGCATACAACTCTGGGCAGCCGCTTTTCAGATTTCACAATATTCAAATCGTCAAAATACAGGTGAAACATTGCCACTCGTAATACCACAATCCATACAAAATCGACAAATGGTTGATTATTTGCCAAAACTGCTGTTATCACTGTAGCGTGGTAAAGAATATGTTGCGCAATTGAAAATTTCTGTAAAAGCGGATATAATTTGATTTTCCAGTACTGTGCAACTAAATAATTTATTTGCGTGCCCGATAGATACCAAAGTGCGGCTAGCCTTAGACAACCCTTTATGAACCCAAATATGGGCTCATAAAATGGAAGCATTGGACGTTGCCGCCCGAGGCTGTAGAGGCCAAGGTTCATAAAGTCCAAAGTAACATTAAAATATTTTCAAGGGGCCTCAAATATTCCAATACAAACCATACTTACTACAAATTGAATCTGCAATTTAACTACAAAAACACTTTTATACTATTAAAAAAAATCGCATCATTTTATTAGCTCATTTTTATTGTAGTTTACATATTTTGACATTCTATTATTCATGCCAAAAGGACATATTTCCTTTTAAGTCTCATTGGAATTTTATTATCCATTTTTAAACTTATAGTATTTATGTGTAAAAGCCATGGTTAGATAAGTTTTACGTATCATAAAATATATTCTATATCGTATAATAGGAATTTTTTTAAACACAAAGATAAGATAAAGTTATAATCTTAATAATTCAAATATTATTCCCGGTTTGCAAGTAAAAAAGAGCAAAACGATAAATCAAAAAATGATCTAGGAATTTCTTTTACACTTCAAAATGTTTTTCTATTGTAACCCTTTCGCATCCGAGTCATCTCACACTAAAATCCACCTATTTACGAAGTAGTAGGATGCGACTTGGTGATTTTTCTTGTAACCATATGTCAAACCATATGACAAAATTTTAGTTTAATTTGTAAATGACAGTGAAAAGCTGAAATTTCACTCTCACAGTGAAAGTGAATCCGGTTTGTGTTTTTATTTTTGCAATTGTGATTTTTGTGATCTGTCAATATTTGACTATATTTTTTCATATATTTTTGACTATATTTTACTAATAAAGTAAGTATTTTCATTCTGAATTAAACCTAATGGTACAACATAAAAATGGATGCGGCAGGGATGTCTCAATTTATGCTCGAAATTATCTATTTGTTAATCTGAAAATTAAAAAAAAAATGAACTTACATAAAATATGCACATATGAAAACACCTACTCAATAAAAACAATTACAAACAACACAAAGCATCTGCATAACAAATATTTTATTGCCCATGATCATACGTTAATTTTTTTTTACAAGTTTCAGAAAATAATGGAACAATACAAGTAAACTTTCATCAGAAAACAACAAATTTTGATGTTTTGCCAATTTTTTTTATAATCCATTTAGAACTGTTCAAATACTGTTCAATAAACCCTCACGACCAGTGATCTTGCGTTTCAAAATTTAGCACCACTCAAACCTATTGATCTTGAACCTTTTAAGGAATCCAAAGTAAGAGTCCATTAAAATATTTAGAAATTAGTTGATATAGCAAGCAACACTCGAAGATATAACACTTGAGTTCTTGTGCTTCCGCTATCCATAGCTATTGAGCTTGTCTCTATGAATCAGGCCAAATTAAAAATAAATTTATCTTAATGGATGTAGCAGGTAACACTGGAAGCTATTATACTTGACTCTTTGTGCTTTCGCTATCCATAGCTATTGAGCATGTTTCTATGAAGCAGACACCATTAAAATATATTGAAATTTGTTAACGTAGCAAGCAACACTCGAAGATATAACACTTGAGTTCTTGTGCTTTAGCTATCCACAGCTATTGAGCATGTTTCTATAAAGCAGGCACCATTAAAACATATTGAAATTAGTTCATGAAGCAAGCAACACTCGAAGCTATAACACTTGAGTCCTTGTGCTTTAGCTATCCAAAGCTATTATTGAGCTTGTCTCTATGAAGCAGGCCAAATTAAAAATAATTTAAATTAGTTGATGAAGCAAGCAACACTCGAAGCTACAACACTTGAGTCCTTGTGCTGTCTATATACATCATTATTGAGCTTGCATTTTATAATGCTCCAAAAATTTCTATTGAAGCTTGTGTTAAGTAATGGCATGAACGAAAGTGCAAATCTTCGTAATGCAACAATTTCGGGGAGGGAGAATTAATTTTCTGGGGTCGACGGGTTCTTCCACCCGTCGGGATTAGATCCCACCCCCTGATGGCCCCGGGTTCCATCGGCTAAACCCATTGGCAGATGGGTTCCCGGTCGAGCCGACTGATTCCATCAGAAGGCGGAATCCTCTACCTAAAGGTTTCCGAACCTCTGACCTTACCAATCAATTCTCCCCCTCCAAACATTTCGCATTGCGAGGATTCGCCACTTCGATCTACCATTCCTTATCCATTTATTACAAAAAAAGACATTGTTCTATTCCTGAGTTGTCTCATTAAAGGCAACATTAAAATATATTGAAATTAGCTGATGTAGCAAGCAACACTCGAAGCTGTAACACTTGAGTCCTTGTGCTGTCTATCTCCATAGCTATTGAGCTTGTTTCTATGAAGCAGGCACCTTTAAAATATATTGAAATTAGTTGAAGTAGCAAGCAACACTCGAAGCTGTAACACTTGAGTCCTTGTGCTGTCTATCTCCATAGCTATTGAGCTTGTTTCTATGAAGCAGGCACCTTTAAAATATATTGAAATTAGTTGAAGTAGCAAGCAACACTCGAAGCTGTAACACTTGAGTCCTTGTGCTTCCGCTCTCCATAGCTATTGAGCTTGTTTCTATGAAGCAGGAACCTTTAAAATATATTGAAATTAGTTGAAGTAGCAAGCAACACTCGAAGCTGTAACACTTGAGTCCTTGTGCTGTCTATCTCCATAGCTATTGAGCTTGTTTCTATGAAGCAGGCACCTTTAAAATATATTGAAATTAGTTGAAGTAGCAAGCAACACTCGAAGCTGTAACACTTGAGTCCTTGTGCTTCCGCTCTCCATAGCTATTGAGCTTGTTTCTGTGAAGCAGGCCAAATTAAAAATAATTTAATTTAGTTGATGTAGCAATCAACACTGCAAACTATTATATTTGAGTCTTTTTTGTGCTTTTGCTATCCATGAGTTTTCTCCCTCCAACCTGGTGTGTTTCAGACTATTTTCAGATCTGCTCCAAAAGTACTTAAAATCTTGTATAACTAAGCAGTATTCCACTTGGGTTGAGAAAATTCTTTGTAGCTTGCATCCCACACTAACATAGCTTGAAATTTGATTAAATAACTTAAAGCTCCGTGACTATTCAGCTTGAGTACTGTGATCAAGAGTCACTCATTGCTATTTAGTTTGATTTGAAGTAACTTGGTTATTTCAATTTGTGTCTTTTATGCCTGAAACATTTATGAGTTTTTACTTTTACTCTATTTAAGTTGCAATTTTTTTTTTACTATCCAGCTTGAACCATCCATTACTTCAGCTCCTGCATTATACAATTCTATCTGACTTGAATATATGTGGATAATTTGCATTGAAGATCGATATAAAATACTATTTAGCTTGAATGTTGAGAACTACTTTTAGAAACGTCTTGAGTTTGTATTTATTCCAACCTTTTTAGACCCTAAAGGCAGACTGCATTTTGATTTGCTATTTAGTGGAAGTCTATATAATTTGATAATTAACAATTATTTAGATTGAGACTTTTTTACATGCAGCATTCCTAATTATATAACTGTTAAGTATGAGTCTATGATGCTTGAATAATTTAAGATTGTTGAATAAAAGCATTGGAATTGGTTTTTGACGTTTGAGTGGTGCTACGGCTGTTCAACGGAACATCTCATAAATAATAATAAGCATAAACAAGCTTTTCACACATAAGAACTTGTAAGCAATAACACGTATGTAAAAAATTCCGTTGAGGGTCAGAACAGTTTAAGCTTAAATGTCGGTCTGGGTCTTGTATTGAGTGGGTAAAATGAGCATAGCAAACTTCACCCCGTAATTCTTTCGAGCGTGGAAGAACATGAGGTTCTTTTGGTAGTCTTTGGTCTTCATGAACTTGCACAGGGGAACTGTTTTTCTAAAAGAACAAAATTATTATATTGATATGAACTGTTTTATTATGCACCATTACATATTAAATTTCAGATTGTAAAGAAATAACAGACAATACCTAATGTTTGTAAAAATGTAATAGTTGAAGTATTTGTACTATTGGCATTAATAATTGTTTTTATTATTAATTATTATATGACTTTACTGTATTTATTTTACAAAATTTTCTCCTTATGTTCTTTTGTAAAGTATGCAATGTCCTAAAATAAATATTTCGAAGGGTTCCTGCCAAGTGTTGTAAATTCAAAGTTTCGAGATAAAAGCTTTTAAAGATTGTAATTCGCCTCGGCTACAATACGACATGGAATGACATACAACTCATTATTGGGCCACCTATTGAACTAGATACAACACCACTTAGCCAAATGATAGAGCTAGCTGCCTGGAAATGCACAATGGTAGTTCATTTTCGGAATTTTGGGATTTGTACTACTTGATATAAAATGTTTAAGGAAGGAATACTTCTATTGCGGACAGTTAATACAAAGGGTTAAATTTTAAGAAACTGATAAAGTTTAGTTTAGTTACTGATTTTTAGTTATTTAAGTTTGAAGTTTTAATAAAACTTCTAAATTCAATTAAACAGTTGTTTATAATGCTTATTAAAATCAATTTGGAAACCTCTTAATTTAATATCCAGTCTCCAAACAGAAACAATTCCTGTTACTTATGACCTATCCGAGTGTACTTTTTCACAGCACATTTCCATCTCCAGGTTATTTTTTAAAAAATAATTGGGACATTTCCAAATACTGTTACTAAAATTTGTCAAAACCCCAACTTTTTAGCGGTTTTGTAAGTTTGGGAAATGCTTCGAATTAAGGCGTAGGCATGTGTACATTTAAAAAAACGAATTTAAATAAGAAAGTTTATTTAAATTTAATTTTTTGTAAAATGTTTGTTTTGGTATGTTTTGTTAAACCCAAACGGGTGTTGTGTAACCCTAGTTAAAAATGTGTAAATTCGCCATTGCTCGAATGTGACAAAAACACTGAACAAAAAATTTAATTTTTATCTAAAAAATCGTTTTCATGGTATCAATTAAAACTTACTTTTCTTTTTGATCAACGGCTTTTTTGCTCCGAGCTTCTGTCCAGACCGAACGCTTCTTCCAAATGGAGGATCTTGCAGGGATCTTGTTGCACTGGAGAATGGTCATCTCCTACAAACCAATAAGTAACATGAAACCAAGATTATAAATGTACAATTATTTACAATTTATTTTACAATATGCTTAAAATATTATACATTTATGCATTAGTTCTAGAAAAAGCTTCAGCATTTCGGGAAACTTAATATCAAGGAAAAACTAACAATTAAAAAAAAGACTTAAAGTTTTCGTTCCTTAAAAAAATTATCTTTCATCCAGCACAGAATCTCAAATAACTTATTAAAAAACATAGATACAATTATATTATTTTGCTATTTCATTATGTTTTGGGTACTGTGCCCCTTAAGAACGCCAATTAGAGGAAAATGTGTTTAACCCCGGAACTTTTCTCATGTCAACACAAGTATTAAAGAGTAACACTTATTCGTACCTCATCACACTTTGCAACCGCACTTGCAATCCCCAGGTTGGTGGAACCCCGGTGAATATCCTTGATGGTGTTAGGGTTGACATCCAAGATCCCACTGTACAGGAACACCATGATGCTCTTGAATACATCTGGACTAGGGGCACATTTATGGTCCAGCTGAAATATAAATACATATGGGGTTCATATACAATGAATAAAAATTACATTTAAATATTATGGCACTTATGTAATTAAGTGGGGGTTAATATACATGGGATCATATAAGATTGTGGTTGCTGTTTTTAATAATTAGTTGGAAATGCATAAAAATTGTAATGCAAAAATTACAAAGTAAAAATTTCAAAAATATTTTTACTTTCGATTAATATTTTTAAAATGAAAATAAATATTCCAAAATTTTAGAATAATAGCAGCTTTATAATTGAATTGTCCAATTTCTATAGTTAAAACAGATATTTTAAGGGGGGATAGGGAATTTCAATCACAGAATCCTTATTTAATTAGATTTAATGAAATATCATAGGTTTTTTTTAAGTTTAACAAACAAATAAAAAAATACCATTTCTTTTTAATTTTTTGCGTTTCAATTTCCTATAAATAAAAATAAGTTAAAATTTAATTTCATATTTGTTGATGGGTCATCAAAAGTGAAATTAAAAGTTGAAGTTGATGTATTACCCTACTGATGACAGAAATATATTTCAATTTTCAATCGTTTCTGTTGTGCCGTTATTTTATTTTCCGTTGTCCCTTTGTATTCTCAGTAAATATTGGACAAAACTGTAATTATTGAATTAGACAAAGAACAAATAATAATTATTAGCCATATATTTAAATAGAGAATTCGACAAAAAAAACAAATAGTTATTAGACAAAACTTTATATATTGAATTCATGAAACTCACTGCAAGCACAAGCTGTGTTGTGGAAGAACTCCGGATTCTGTTTGCAAAATATGAAGATTCCCGGCAAATGACCTCTTTGTGCAATCTGAACGCTACTCCTCCAACGATGATCGTTGTGTCTGGGGAGATGACATCCGCCTCTTTGCCCAGAACTTGCCTCGTGAGCTGGAAGCTATTCCTGAGATCTTTGGGCGAGAATTGCGTCTTCACAATGACATCAGGAGGCCGGATGTTCTTCGCCGGACGATGCTCTTCAGGCAATGCAGTGGACATGCGGGTTTGAGGACTAGAGACATCCGGGAAATCTTGCACTGTGTCTGTGGTTGAAGTTGCCTCGGTGTTGGTAGAAGGCAAGCAGAGGTCAGTGTCTCTCTTCAAGTTGCTCATCAAGAAGGAATAGAAACCTTTTGGTTCTTCTACCGAAGTTTTAACTTCTTCTGAAGTGCTGTTTCCTATCATCTGTTCAAAAGGTACAAAATAGTTATATTAAAATAACAGAATGGTTTGTAATTAAAGTTAATACGATTATTTAGAATAGATAATAAATTTTAATTATGTGTAACTCCATACTTAAAATTTTTCAAGTGATAATTGAAATTATATGCGGTTTAAATGAGATCAAATAAAAAGTTAAGCAATCGTAAACCAAATGGGTAATTAATAAATATTAATTATAACGTATGCATTAGAATTTGGAAAAGTATTTGTTTTAACCGCTGGTATACTTCCACTAAAAGCTAGACTGAACCCTCTGATGGAGATGAACGACTTAAGTTATCAATAATTTCCAGTTTTTCAGTACACATAAACTGTAAATTCATAAAAATGTTCGATGTTGCATATATTTCAATGTTAAGCAATAGTATATTTCTTGATAGCTAAATCTATTAAAATAATAAATATTTCAAATATAAAATGTTAAATATTTCAAATATAAAATGTATTACTCGCAATAAAATTTTAACTCTCAATAGCGCCATATTTAACAAACTTAATAATTGAAATTAAAAACTCTGCATTAAATGGTTTAGTAATTCACAAAGATCACTATCATGGATTCTAGTTTCTTTTAAAACACAAGCATGATCTCTATTTCGTATAGTCATATGCAAATTCTGACATTTTCTAAATATAATGATTGTATTTTCTATAATATGTAATATAAATGATTATTTTTGCTGTACAATAGAATAAATATTATGGGAATGGACCGTTTCGTATTTACAATGGTTGGCAACTTAACAATTTTTGCAAAGCGGATTCAAAATTAATAAAAAAAAAACACAAAGTATAAGTTAATACAATATTTCAGTACATGTATATATAACTATATGATTAAGTTAACCTATATGATTAAGTTACGATTATTACAAAAAAATCATATATTTTTACTTTCAACATGATATGCATTCAAATTAAAGGAAAACCCTATGGCAGTCGACAAACCAATTAAATAATGAAAAGACTCACCCCTTTATCCTTGCACGATCTTTTGCTTCTGCAGTTCAGACATCCCCTAAATAAATATATATATATATATATTAGAAAGATGTTTACAAAAAACCTACTAACTAATTCATTTACTATTAAATTAAAATATATATATTGAAAAATCAGAACAAAGTCTGAAGTCTCCAATAATCTTATTGACCTGTAACACCATACTCGTAAAGAATATCCTCTGCGAATCGTTTCATTAAAAAAGATTACAGAACCCTATGAGATATACTTAACTTTGGGTTTGTAAAAGTAATTATTATTTTGAAACAAAAATATCATGAATAGTATTCATTGCGAGTTTTTATTGCATTTGAATGACGATTTTGTTTAATACTTCCAATATAATATTCAGTTCTTTTTAATTTGTAAAAAGTGAATATTTTTTTAGTTCCCGTATATACGCAGTAATGACGCAAAAAAACTGCTTCGTTATTTTCAATCATGATCAAATGGCATAACGGAAAACTGAGTCGGCACTCCACTCTTCAAATTACCGCACTGCGTATCAACGTGAAGATATTCACATCATGAACAATTTAGCACTTCCGTTGCCAATACTATCGTGGGTTAATACAATATAAAATACAATGTAGTGCGAATTGCATACAACTCTCACGGCTGACAAAGTGTTAATGTTGAACAAATTCCTGTACACTGTGAATGTACTGTTGGGCGACGAGGTTTGAACTTGCTAACCACTTATTAGAGTATCTTCCGACCTGATTATTACTATAATTTTCGATTCATATGCTATTTAGTCGTACATTAATTTCTTTACAAACTCTGGACTAATTCGACTCTAAATTGTATAGAATTAGCAAAATAATAATTTAAAAAAAAACTGAAAGGAAATTTTGACCCAAAAACCTTGCTTAAATTTCTTTAAAATGTAATGTTTAAAAATTATTTTATACTTACAAGATGCGCATCATCATCATCTGCTGTATGGTAGCAGTTACTGAATATTTTTTTCGCAAAAATTCAGGAAAAGCCGATGTTTTAAATATGATAAAATATTTTCTCAACTTATTACTAACGAGTTGAATGGCTTCTGACTTAACAAATTAGAATATTCATTGTTATTCTTATTAATCTTTTCTATTATTAGAAATTTCCATTGTTCGTTTATAGAATAGGGATGTCCTATATTCATTTTGCAACAATGTATTTACAAGAGAAATGGTAGAACATATTTTTTTAATAATATTGTATATAACATTGTTGCCCTTTGCTATTAGGCTAACAACAATTGCGCTTTACATTTTAATCAACTGAGCAATAACCATTTTTATTTAAAAAAGAAAAGAAAAAAAGGAAACCGACTTTAAGAAAAATGCGCTAAAAAGTAAAAAATAATTTTTAATTTTACGAACGAGTTGAAAAAAATTTAATTATTTAATATCAATTGTATACTTATTACAACTTTTTTAAACGGTGCAAAAATGTATGTATGATTTTTGCAAATTGGCCCCAATTTCAAAAAGTTGTATTAAGTATAAATTGTACAACTTCTGTCAAACAATGAAAACATTTTGAAATTAGCGTAACTGTTAAAAGAATGTCCGGTTAATTCATGTTTCCGGATATATAACTGCCGGATAACCGAAGATTTTTTGCTATTTTTGTCAAAGTGGATTTCTCTCTATCGAACAAAAAAATAATTTTCGATATCGGACAATATTTATTTTTAAACGGTCCGGTTAATTGAGAATTCTGGAAAGTTATATGCCGGATATCCGGAATTGTTTTTCAAAAAGTTCCTCCCAAATGTAACATCCCAATACTTAACAAAAAAAAAATAGAATTTTCGAAATATCTTAATTAGAAATCTTGCCGAACATACATAAAAAAATCCTTTTGGAGGACTTTGGCGGTTTTATATTAAAGTTTTTGTTGGCCCGCTTTTCTGTCGGTTAAAAATCACAATGGCATCCAACTCAGGATAGCCAGGTCTCTGATTTCGAAATAGCCAAAGTGAAGCTGAAAAATCGCAATTACTTCAATCCATTCAGAGTCGTAAATGTTGTCGATTATATTTGTCAAAATTGCGAGTGGGGTAGCGCGAGGAAGCATTTATCGTGCAATTAAAAATTCCTCAGTAAACGGATACAATTTGAGTTTTCCCATTCTAATGTAACTAAATAATTTAACTGCATGTCTGATAAGTTCCCAGTGCCCGGCTAGCCTTATTTTTAATCATGTTTTAAACACTGACGCTAGTGAACTGGATATCGCATCCAGGTATCTCCTGTTTCTCCGGCAATGCACCCGATTATTAAATTCATGAAAAATACTCCATTTTACAATATTTTTCGATTTTAAAAGTATGAGACACTATAAACTATCTCTTTACGCTTAATGTTCAGTACAATATAGAAAAGTACGCTCATGAAAAATTCTTCAATTTCTATCAGTAAATACACCATTACAATTGAAAAATTCACTTGAGGTTCGCTACTGAACCTTGTATCTCCAGTTACTCTAGCAATACACCCAATTATTAAATTCATAAAAATACTTCCTTTTACAATATTTTTCAATTTTAAAAGTATTAGGTACAATTTACAAACTACCTCTTTACACTTAATTAAAAAAATCAATATAATATAGAAGAATACGCACAGAAATAATTCAACTTTTCATCTGTAAATACAACATTACAACTGCTAAATTCACTTGAGGGTCAATAAAGTCCATTAATACAAAAGGAAGTATTTAAAATTATTGCGAGTGAGTTTGTGAATAATTTAAATACCGATTGATACAGAGACCATCAAATTGGATGTAAAGTATGTTGATATTTGTATATAACTTGGATATAACTGTATGAAGGAGGCATGTGTAACAAAAGTAAACTTCTTGAGATATTCGACGTTAAAGTTTTCATTTCTAATTGCATTGTGGTCACACACATACCTCCTGTATGACTCTAGCATCTCTGTGAATGAGGTCCCTTCAGTGCTGTTGTCAGTGCCAAAAAACAGGTAAACACGCACCTCCTTCATCTATTTTGGACCGGGCGTGAGCGATGTCCTGTTATACCTCGACCGTTTAGCATTTTGTCTGTTTGTAAAGTTGTTTGTAACGCTGTCACTACCAAACTCGTTGTTCGAGTTTCTTCATGCTTAGCATGAACGTTCCATGAAGTCATTAAAACCCACATGTGTATTTTTAACACTGATCTCTAACTGTAACTTCTGGATAGGGCAAGACATTTTGTTGACTTGAAGCCGATATGGAGGCCGCCATGATGGGGCACACTTTTCTTGATACCGCAATATTTCGTATATTTTTCATGTTAAAATACGCCGACATATATTATTTTTGGGTAAGTTTTTTTTTATTTTCTTTTTAAACCCATTTTAAATGTAATCTGCTATTAAAATAGGAAGTCATTTGCAAGTCAAAGTAGAAGTAGTTAAAAAGCAAGAGCAAAAACTATCTGTTTAGCAATATAAAAATAAATTCTACAAGAAGAAAATATAATATTTATATATATTTAATACTTCTACAATGCTTTGGTAATAAAAAACACCACTAAATCATTTTTAAAAAAATGTTGGGGCACCGTATGGCAGCTTTCAATTGGTTTCAAAGCGCCCGTAGAGGAAACAAAGTTTGAGCCTTCCAGCAGTTACAGTTAGAGTTCAGTGATTTTTAAAGATATTTTATTCCGTTTCGAGATGGGGGGGGGGGGGGGGAGTTTTTAGTGGTTCCGTTTCATGTAATGTTCATCTTTCTCTTTATACTGTTCCCTAATCAGCTAGTTTAAAAATGTCACATGTCTTCTGGATACACTCACCCTTTCTTTTATGAGACATCAATTATAATTTCGTAAGAATACGCTCGAAAAGCAGGACTGCTTTAATTCTATTTTTTGGGGGATTTTCCCGGAAACGACTCTAACGCGTTTGGTCAAAATTGCATAACTGAACCGCTTCGAACCTGTCTGCAGTGCTCAAAAGTTGGAAACACATTCCTCGATACTGACACTTTCGAGTTCGCAGCAATCTCTCCACATTTACAAAGTGAAATAACATGCAGAAACCTTATTTCAATACCGAACTGTGAGAAGCCGAACAAATACTTTTAGGCTGTCCGCTCTTTAGCAAAAATTGCATTGCAACTTCTAATCACCTAAACATGAGCTACGTTATCACACGCCAACTGTCAGAGATTATTTAATTCGATCCAACTCGGGGCTGCCAGGTCTCGGTTATCGCAAACTTCAAATAAAAAAAAGGGAAAATCGCCAAACTCGTATAAGTACAAGTCGTACAAGATGGACAAATTGTCGATTATTTTCCAAAGCTGTTAACTCGGTAGCGAGTGAAAAGATGTTTTGTGCAATTAAAAAGTTGCGTTGTGAGCGAAAACAATTGGAATTTTCGAATTATGTGCAACTAAATAGTTTAGTTACATGTTTGATAGTTTCCAGTGCGCGTCTATCTTTAAATACAACCATGTGCAACTGGAAAGTGGTTGTTTTGGAAATGAAATCGAAAAAGAAACATTTTTTTGGCACATCAATTTAAGAAAAAGAAATGTTAAGTTTTATAGTAAAAAACATATTTTTTTGACGTAATAGTCATCGTTCCGGATGCGGCGGTACTTGGCAGAAATTTGAACGACATAAAAGAGGTGACTTTTCAAAATCCCACTACACCAAGGAGAATCAGACGATAGGTATAAATAAACTGTAATTGTGTACAGGAATGTGAACCGCATCTACTAGGTCGGCCATTAATCCACTCTTACTAACGATGGCAAAAAGATTGATAATTGTTTTTTAATAACATCCACTCTATTGATTAAAATATATAGTTTATTTATAAATACTTCGAAATCTTCGGTTAGTCCATACTAAGATGGTTATTGATATGAAAAAATTATATACATTTATGTGCCTTTATTGCAATTTGGAAAAATAGTTTAAACTTTAACTGACTTTTAAGTCCTATAAATTGAAATGTAATTATTCTTTTTTTTTTCAATAAGAGTAAGTGATAGGGAAAATGTAAAGTATATAGCTAGTATTCTAACAAAAATTATAAATATCGTAATGGGGTCTTTATATTTATGAGTTTAGACTCAGTATTCCTCAATTTTTTTTTTCATTTTCTAGCTTTAAAATTAACCCTTTTCACTCAATTGGCGACTCTGAGTCACCAAAATAAAATGATTTGTTATTTTGTTACCTGTTCTTGAAATGGAACTACAACTGTATGTTCTTGAAAAAAAAAAGCTTTGCTTCTCGTTAGCAACTAGCCATTTAACCATTTAGCTAGTTGACAGTTTAAACAATTTATGTTGAAAATTGTGTGAAGTGAAAATTGGCGACTGTCGAAGATTTCACAATGATGCCAAAATATATCACTAATGTTTAAATAGCGGCATAGAAAACTTAAATGATTTGAAGAATCAGGTCGAGACGAAAAAAATGATGCCAACAATTCTAATCATTTGACGAAGAGATTTAGAATTTACCGAAGACTCAACGTTCGGACGGTGTAAAATGATGCAATTCGGCTATTACGTTTAATATACGTTTTTTTTTTTTTTAAAGTATCAAGCACGCGCCTGTGCGTGACCGGCAGCGAACGTATTAAAGAGCGAGCCAAACAGGAGCGCGTACAAAGTATTCACTCGTTAGCATCATTCGTTTCTCCAAATCTCAATAAATAAAACAAATTATACTTACAAGATGCTCATCATCATCTGCACTAAGGCAGCCATAATAGACAATTAGCTTTTTTTGAAGAATCTCAGGAGAAAGCCGATGTTTTAAATACGATGATAAAATATCCAACTTATTGCTGAAAGGTTATGTGGCTTCTGACTTTAACAAGTAAAAAATATTTATAATTGTTCTTATTAACATTCTCTATTGTTGGAAATATATATTGTTTCGAAGTTGTCTTAACTCACTTTGCAACAGTGTACAATGTAGTAAAACAGTAAGAGAATTCATTCGATTATAACAGGATAAATCTACATTGTTGCTTTATTATTTAAACTGGTATATATACCCTTGAAATCACCCAAATATTCCAGAATTGTTTAAAAAAAATTAAAGATTAAATTTAAAAATTAAACTTAACTTAAAACACTATGGCTTTTATTTCTTTTAAATATTTTTTACTTTTTTACAATTTTTCCTCATTTCATTTTAATTATAAAACAAAAAAAAATTGGAATTAAAATTTTGTGTACTACATGTATTTGATTATTACATAAATAGTATTTATAATAACACACAATTTTTTTCTTAAAACACTTTTTTTTACTTTAGTAATTAAAAAAAAGTAGTACTCTCAAAGCTAATGCGCATGCTAGTTTATAATGTACACATATTTAACAATATCCTTAAAAATTGTACATTTTCCCATAAATAATGAAAAAAACCTTAGAGTTTCGAAAAACTTAATACCAAGTAAGGAAACACACGGAGAAAAAACGATTTCAAGTTTTCGTTCCTTGAAAATCATAATACACCATCTTTCATGAAATCTCAAATAACTCATGAGAAAACATAGAAACAGTACTAGAACTTTGAAAGCAGATTAAAAAAAAAAATTTAATGTGAATTTTACAAGTTTTTGGGTACTGTGCCCTTTTAACATTTTATTTTAAATGGCAATTTTCTATTTTAACTTCCCTGTGTATAAAAGAAATTGACCATTACAGGTTTTTGAGATATTGTACACTAAGTAAGTACCCTAAAATCGGGTTCAGCTAAAAAAAACACTTTTTTAATTATCGGCTGCGAAAGGGGGTTAAAGGGGGGTGGATAGAGAGTTCTGAAAACGTGCAAAATTGTCAAAGTAACAGACATTGAATGTATTTGTCCCAAGCAATAAATAAAACTTCCAAGCAATAAATAAATTGCCAAGGCGAAGAATAGGACCTTGAAACTACACTAAATATTTTGCAGGGGACTTATACATAGGGTGAGTCGAAAAAACATTTTTTTCGATATCGTTATTCTAATAGTGCGGAAAGGGTGTCCAGTGTAATCAATTAACTGGCTTTAAAATATTTATTTGATCGGATAATATCTTCAACCTCCTCATCACACTTGAAATTTCGAAATTTGGGTAAAATTTGTCTTTTTTCCACTTATTATAGTAAAAAAAATATTTTTCGAAATAGTTATAATAATAGCACTTAAAGGGTGTCTAATATGATCAATAAACACAATGTAAAATATTTGTACGTAATAATATCTTCTGCCTCCACATTGCACTTGAATTATCGCTACTTTTGGTAAAAAGTGACCTTTTTTATATGATAGGAATATGGTTCGATTACTATTTAATACATGCATTTACACAAATACACTTACAGATGACTAGTTTACAAATATTTGAATTAGTCCTCATGGTCCAATTCATTGGCGGATCCCAGGGAAGGGGGAACACAGGGTACCCCCTCCCCCCCCCCCCTCCAGACCGGTCCACTTATTTTTTTCCTTATGTAATCGTGTAAGATTTATGTAGGTAAAAAACTTAGCACAGTTTTTGTCCTGTTCTACAAAATCAAGAACGGAAAGGGTGTCTAATATGATCAATATACACGATGTAAAGTATTTTTTTCAATCGGATAATTATATCTGCCACCAAGCCCTTGAATTATCGCTATTTTTGTTAAAAAGTAAACTTTTTCATGTAACAGAAATATGGTTCGAATTTAATAAATACATGCACTTACACACACAGATAACTAGATTACAGATATTTTAATTTATCCTTATGGGTCAAATTCATTGGCGGATACAGGTAGGAGGGGACGACACAGTGGCCCGTGCACCCCCCCCCCCCCCCAAACCGGTCCACTTTTTTTCCCTTATGTATTCGTGGAAGATTTATGTAGGTAAAAAACTTAGCACATTTTTTGTGAGGTTCCATAAAATCAGGAAGTCAAGAGTTAACAACCTTCAGACCAATAACCACTGAATCAAATCTATCGTGCAGTCTCCTCCCTCTCTTTTAAAATAATCCCACAACAACTTAACATAAATCACATCACTGAATGTGATAAGAACGTTGTTCTAATGAATTCGTCTCTATTTTCAGTCCCACAATAACCCATAAACCTTAGCAGATGCTTCTGTTACTAACTTCCCACATCGTTCAACTGCCTGTTCGTGAGATGAGAAGTGAACTATAAGTCCCATTGCGGGTTGGTTTTATCTATCACAATGGACCAGAAAATGTCAGTCGGTATATAACGGAGCATTGGATGAGAATCTTAGGACACTATCGCATTCGCGCTGTCTGACTACAGCGAACAGAGTACTACGATTATATGTCAGTGCTCCACACACATAGTTAAGTTTGTTATGAGAATTTACACGTCGAAATGGATCGACATAAAGTCTACACTCCCTAAAATATGGTGCTAAATCAGTTTGTATAGCTATCTCTCGATTAAAATACCTTGGTCAAAACCTGAAGAATGTCGTTGATAAAGTCTCGCCACGCATCCTGAGAACCTTTTGCTGATAATGCTGAATGACGGAAAATCATACATTAGAAAGCTTGCTGCAATGAGCATAATTAAGGCAAGTGTGTCACCTTCCAAAGCTGATGTAGAGAGGGGTGTGCGTTCATTTTTCCAATCAAAGCTGAACTTTGAAACTGATAACTATACAGAAATGATTGACTGGTCATCTACCACTGTTACTATTCCTCCATTGCTCTGTGATATACCTACTTACATACTCTGGTCCATTGTGACAGATAAAACCAACCCGAAATGGGACTTATAGTTCACTTCCCATTTCAGTGGTTGTTGGTCCAAAGGACTTGCTTGACTTCTAATTTTGTAGAACAGGACAAAAACTGTGCTAAGTTTTGTATCTACATAAATCTTGCACGATTACATAAGGAAAAAAAAAAGTGGACCGGTATGGAGGGGGGTGTTCCCCCGCCATGTATCCGCCAGTGAATTTTACCATCAGGATTAATTCAAATATATGTAATCTAGTCATCTGTAAGTGTATTTGTGAAAGTGCATGTATTAAATAGTATTCGAGCCATATTTCTATCATGTGAAAAAGTGCACTTTTCACCAAAAGTAGCGATAATTCAAGTGCGATCTGGAGGCCGAAGATATTATCCGATCGAAAAAATATTTTACATCGTGTTTATTGATTATATTAGACACCCTTTCCGTGCTATTAGGGTAACTATTTCGATTTTTTTTTTTTTACTGGATAGATAATACTGAGCTCAGTGAATTAGAGATATACGACCACAACGATGTTGCTAACATACATCGACCAAGAGCCTCGCTCTTGCTCTATGTAAATGGGTAGTACTAAAAAATTTTAAAAAATTAAAAAACCAAACAAAACTTATAAAAACTTGAAAAACAAAATAAAAAGTAAAAAAACTGAAACACCAAATAAAAAAGAGAAACTTCAAAAAACCTGCAATGGGAAAAATACTGAAACGCTTTTAGCCACGCCCCCCCCCCCCCCCCCCCCCCCTCCAGTCTAGCACTGCTACCTCTTATAGGGCTCGGTGGAGGGCGAACCGGGATGAACACTTTCCCCTTTTAAGAATTATTTAACTTCGAGCCCGGGCGGAGACCTTGTATCCAACAATCCTTTATCAAGAACAACGAAATCTACAAAGCGAACAATAGAAAATGACGAATCCCGCCTTTCAAAAAAAAAAAAAAATGGCACCACTTAAACAACCTACATTTCTCATTATACATTCTGAAAATGGTGAGCTAGCAAAAATGTCACCTTTCTTTATCCAAAAAGGTTTCTCGGGGATTTGCGGTGGTAAACCGAAATCTATAAAAAAGCTGAAATCCGAGGACTTTTTAGTAGAAACCAACGTCAATCGCATAAGCTCTTTTTTATCCAAAACAATGGGTAACATCAATATAACAATTGAACCACATAGAAGTCTCAATACTTCAAAAGGAGTTATTTCAGAATAAGATTTTCTGGAAATTACTGACGTAGAGTTGGTTCAAGAACTCGCCTCTCAAGTAGTTTTTGAAGAACACAAAATAACTTTGAAAAGGACTGAAGAAATATTAAAAACCAAGCATGTCATTTTCACATCCGCCACACCTAAGCTTCCTGATAGGATTATTGCTGGCTACTTATCTTGCCCTGTACTCCTTACATCCCAAACCCCATGTGCTGTTTTAAATGCCAAGGATTCGGGCATTCGAAAAATACCTGTAGAGGTACTAAAAAATGCGCAGTGTGCGGTAGTCTTGGGATTATCTCCTGGGTGATCAATTTCAAAGCCAACCCCATCTGCGCTAACTGCTCTGGAAACCATCCAGCTTTTTCAAGAGCGTACCCAAAATGGCAACAAGAGAAAAAGACCCAGGAGTTAAAATTTTCACGCAATGTTTCCTATCCAGAAGCCCGCAAGCTTTTTGAATCTTCTACAAATAACTCGTATGCAACTGCCGTTAAAAAATAATTTCAAGCTCTAGTAGCACACAAACCCAGGTATTTATTCCACCTGGTATGATCTCTAATGAACAATTATCCAACTACTTCTACTTCTCAACTCCAAATAAATCTGTCAGCATCCAAACGCCGGCCATTCCGGTTTGTTCTAAAACACCAACTCAACCTGTAAAAACTAAACTTTTTAAGAGCTTGAAACAAATCAATGTTCGGCGCATTCGTGGGTACCCATGGCGTTAGACGAAACTGCTGTTTTATCTTCCTCCTTCGGTTGGCAAGGTTTCAGTTAACGGCCGATTCCTATAATATGCTGCCTAATAAATGTGTTCTTCAATGAAAAATCGCAATAATAGAAGGCAGTATTGTCGAAAAATATTTTTGGTCGCCAAAGTGATGTTTAACAAAGTAAGTTAGGAAGAGAAGATCTACATGTAAATTTTCCATAGGAATAATGTATGGAAAAAGTTCTATAACTTTTGAACGGTTGTAAATATTACCACAGGAAAAAATGTGCAGATTTTATAGTGAGAAAATATTGTTAAAATGGTGCAAGTTTCATAAAAATCCGTGTAGTAGTTTTTGAGTTAAATCCGGACTGACAGGCAAAAAAAATTCATGTGATTTTCTGAATCAATATATCCTAATTCGTGAAGAAATTTATATATATATATATATATATATATATATATATATATATATATATATATATATATATATATATATATATATATATATATATATATATATATATATATATATATATATATATTCATTAAAAAAAACAAAATTTAATAATATTTTTTTTTTAAATCAGAGCCAAAATTCAGGTAATTAGCAACCACTTCAAAAATGTATTAATAAGTAAAAAACTAATATAAATATTAATTATTTTTAATTTGTTCGCAAAATTAAAAATTGTTTTACACTTAAGTGCTATTTATTTTAAAGTTAATTTTTTTAAAATATTTTTGAAATGGATTATTTTATGTTTTCCCTTTAAATTTTTATTATATAACGGGGCTCCTGCTTTCTTATTAAAAAAAGAATTATTCAAATATTTGAATTAGAACAGAAATCATTCGCGATAATTAATACATTTAAAAAAATGCGTAACTGTCGAATTGATAACCAGTTCCTAGACGCGCTTTTCGAAAGTGGTTGGTGCGCTTAAGTTGGTTAAAAACCACCCTCGGTTAATAAGAGTCAAACAAAATCTTTGTAAAATCGTAGGTGATTCCTCTTCGAAATGATATATTCTAAAATGTATCCAAGAATTAAAGCTTGCTTTTCCAGCAAGGAGTGTCTTCTTGCAGTGAAATAGTTTTACTGAGTTCCTCTTGGGAAAATGTTGCCATTCATGACTCATTATGCATTTATACAAATTCGAATATAACTTAGAAATGAAGCTTGCTTTTACGGCTTGTAAAGTTTTGTTATGAAGTAGTTTTACGGTATTCCTCTGAGAAAATTGATATCCCTTTAAAATAATATTATATTAATTAATAAATTCATTTAAATGGCATATGTGGAACAAAACGTACGCGAGACAAAATAATTTAGTCATAAACGAAGTTTTTGTAAGGGGATGTATTTTTTTTAAGTTTCTTCTTTGAAATTCTTTTTTTTACCTTAAAAATTTATTCTTTTTTAATATATTACTATGTAACAATTCTTGGAAGTATTTGAATTTTTCATCCTAATGAATAAAAACAAAAAAAAGAGCAAACCCTTTTATATTTTGGGCATTTGGTGAATTTGTATTTAAATGTGCATGGCTGCGCGCAAGTTTTCAAATATTTAGTAGCCTGAACACTGGCACATTTTAGTAAAAATATGTACTATTTATCTTTATTTTTACAAGAAAGTGTTATTGTATTAATAATAGTTAAGTTTTTATATTTTACTCGATTTACTAAAAAAAAACCTCTTTTTGTGCATAAATCTGCTTTTGCATCTGGACTATTCAAGTAAATATTTTATATCCTAATTTTAATCCTACATCAAGGTTGTTCACATCAAGCCTGTGAACAACCCCTTGATATTCACAGGCGTGATGTCTAGTCCAGGGATCTCCATTTTGTCAAGCAGCGCACCAATATTTCACTCGTAAATATGCTTCCTTGTTTGTACAATATTTACTAAATCTAATGAATTTGGGGAACAATATAAAACCTATTTCTTTAAAACGTAATAATTTTTCTTAAAGAAATATAAAAAAGTTTGATTGGAAAACTATTAAATTCTTTTTCAAGAAAAAAAAATTACAATTGTGAAAACCTCTTAAGCGTCAGTTAGACAGTTCGAGTAAAGACAGTTAGGAAACAATTACATTGCGACTTTTAATCAACTGAGCAATTCAAAAAAATCACACGCCAACCGTGAGTGATTATTTAATTGCATCCAACTCAGGGCAGCCGCGTCTGAGATTTCGCAATTGTCAAAATACGGGTGAAAAATTGCCACTCGTAATATCACAATTCCTACAAAATCGACAAATGGCTGATTATTTGCCAAAGCTGTTATCTAGGCAGCGTGTTAAAGAATTTGTTGCGCAATTGAAAATTTCGGTAAAAGCGGATATAATTTGATTTTCCAGTACTGTGCAACTAAATAATTTATTTGCGTGCCCTATAGATGCCAAAGTTCGGCTAGCCTTAGACAACCCTTTATGAACCCAAATATGGGCTCATAAAATGGGGGCATTGGACATTGCCGTCCGAGGCTGTAGAGGCCAAGGTTCATAAAGTCCAAAGTAACATTAAAAATTTTCCAAGGGGCCCCAAATAAACCATTTACAACCCTTACTTACTACTAATTGAATCTGCAATTTAACTACGTAAACAATTTTATACTATTTAAAAATCGCATCGTTTTATTACATCACTTTTATTGTTGTTTACATATTCTGACATTATATTATCCCAAAAGGACATATTTCTATTTAAGTCTAATTGGAATTTTATTATACTTTTTTAAACTTATCTAACCTTGGATTTTATACAAAAATACTATAAGTTTTACGTATCATAAAATACATTCTATATCGTATAATAGGAATTTTTTGAGACACAAAGATAAAATAAAGTTATAAGCTTAATAATTCAAATATTATTCCCGGTTTTCATGTAAAAAGGAGCAAAACGATAAATCGGAAAACGATCTAGGACTTTCTTTTACACTTCAAAATGTTTTTCTATTTTAACCCTTTCGCATCCGAGTCATCTCACACTAAAATCCACCTATTTACGAAGTAGTAGGATGCGACTCGGTGATTTTTCTTGTAACCATATGTCAAACCATATGACAAAATTTTAGTTTAATTTGTAAATGACAGTGAAAAGCTGAAGTTTCACTCTCACAGTGAATAGTGAAAGTGAATCCGGTTTGTGTTTTTATTTTTGCAATTGTGATTTTTGTTATCTGTCAATATTTGACTATATATTTTCGAACTATATATTTCGACTATATATATTCTGAATTAAACAACATAAAATGGACTGATGGTACAACATAAAAATGGATGCGGCAGGGATGTCTCAATTTATGCTCGAAATTATCTATTTGTTAATCTGAAAATTACAAAAAAAATGAACTTACATAAAATATGCACATATGAAAACACCTACTCAATAAAAACAATTACAAACAACACAAAGCATCTGCATAACAAATATTTTATTGCCCATGATCATACGTTAATTTTTTTTTACAAGTTTCAGAAAATAATGGAACAATACAAGTAAACTTTCATCAGAAAACAACAAATTTTGATGTTTTGCCAATTTTTTTTATAATCCATTTAGAACTGTTCAAATACTGTTCAATAAACCCTCACGACCAGTGATCTTGCGTTTCAAAATTTAGCACCACTCAAACCTATTGATCTTGAACCTTTTAAGGAATCCAAAGTAAGAGTCCATTAAAATATTTAGAAATTAGTTGATATAGCAAGCAACACTCGAAGATATAACACTTGAGTTCTTGTGCTTCCGCTATCCATAGCTATTGAGCTTGTCTCTATGAATCAGGCCAAATTAAAAATAAATTTATCTTAATGGATGTAGCAGGTAACACTGGAAGCTATTATACTTGACTCTTTGTGCTTTCGCTATCCATAGCTATTGAGCATGTTTCTATGAAGCAGACACCATTAAAATATATTGAAATTTGTTAACGTAGCAAGCAACACTCGAAGATATAACACTTGAGTTCTTGTGCTTTAGCTATCCACAGCTATTGAGCATGTTTCTATAAAGCAGGCACCATTAAAACATATTGAAATTAGTTCATGAAGCAAGCAACACTCGAAGCTATAACACTTGAGTCCTTGTGCTTTAGCTATCCAAAGCTATTATTGAGCTTGTCTCTATGAAGCAGGCCAAATTAAAAATAATTTAAATTAGTTGATGAAGCAAGCAACACTCGAAGCTACAACACTTGAGTCCTTGTGCTGTCTATATACATCATTATTGAGCTTGCATTTTATAATGCTCCAAAAATTTCTATTGAAGCTTGTGTTAAGTAATGGCATGAACGAAAGTGCAAATCTTCGTAATGCAACAATTTCGGGGAGGGAGAATTAATTTTCTGGGGTCGACGGGTTCTTCCACCCGTCGGGATTAGATCCCACCCCCTGATGGCCCCGGGTTCCATCGGCTAAACCCATTGGCAGATGGGTTCCCGGTCGAGCCGACTGATTCCATCAGAAGGCGGAATCCTCTACCTAAAGGTTTCCGAACCTCTGACCTTACCAATCAATTCTCCCCCTCCAAACATTTCGCATTGCGAGGATTCGCCACTTCGATCTACCATTCCTTATCCATTTATTACAAAAAAAGACATTGTTCTATTCCTGAGTTGTCTCATTAAAGGCAACATTAAAATATATTGAAATTAGCTGATGTAGCAAGCAACACTCGAAGCTGTAACACTTGAGTCCTTGTGCTGTCTATCTCCATAGCTATTGAGCTTGTTTCTATGAAGCAGGCACCTTTAAAATATATTGAAATTAGTTGAAGTAGCAAGCAACACTCGAAGCTGTAACACTTGAGTCCTTGTGCTGTCTATCTCCATAGCTATTGAGCTTGTTTCTATGAAGCAGGCACCTTTAAAATATATTGAAATTAGTTGAAGTAGCAAGCAACACTCGAAGCTGTAACACTTGAGTCCTTGTGCTTCCGCTCTCCATAGCTATTGAGCTTGTTTCTATGAAGCAGGAACCTTTAAAATATATTGAAATTAGTTGAAGTAGCAAGCAACACTCGAAGCTGTAACACTTGAGTCCTTGTGCTGTCTATCTCCATAGCTATTGAGCTTGTTTCTATGAAGCAGGCACCTTTAAAATATATTGAAATTAGTTGAAGTAGCAAGCAACACTCGAAGCTGTAACACTTGAGTCCTTGTGCTTCCGCTCTCCATAGCTATTGAGCTTGTTTCTGTGAAGCAGGCCAAATTAAAAATAATTTAATTTAGTTGATGTAGCAATCAACACTGCAAACTATTATATTTGAGTCTTTTTTGTGCTTTTGCTATCCATGAGTTTTCTCCCTCCAACCTGGTGTGTTTCAGACTATTTTCAGATCTGCTCCAAAAGTACTTAAAATCTTGTATAACTAAGCAGTATTCCACTTGGGTTGAGAAAATTCTTTGTAGCTTGCATCCCACACTAACATAGCTTGAAATTTGATTAAATAACTTAAAGCTCCGTGACTATTCAGCTTGAGTACTGTGATCAAGAGTCACTCATTGCTATTTAGTTTGATTTGAAGTAACTTGGTTATTTCAATTTGTGTCTTTTATGCCTGAAACATTTATGAGTTTTTACTTTTACTCTATTTAAGTTGCAATTTTTTTTTTACTATCCAGCTTGAACCATCCATTACTTCAGCTCCTGCATTATACAATTCTATCTGACTTGAATATATGTGGATAATTTGCATTGAAGATCGATATAAAATACTATTTAGCTTGAATGTTGAGAACTACTTTTAGAAACGTCTTGAGTTTGTATTTATTCCAACCTTTTTAGACCCTAAAGGCAGACTGCATTTTGATTTGCTATTTAGTGGAAGTCTATATAATTTGATAATTAACAATTATTTAGATTGAGACTTTTTTACATGCAGCATTCCTAATTATATAACTGTTAAGTATGAGTCTATGATGCTTGAATAATTTAAGATTGTTGAATAAAAGCATTGGAATTGGTTTTTGACGTTTGAGTGGTGCTACGGCTGTTCAACGGAACATCTCATAAATAATAATAAGCATAAACAAGCTTTTCACACATAAGAACTTGTAAGCAATAACACGTATGTAAAAAATTCCGTTGAGGGTCAGAACAGTTTAAGCTTAAATGTCGGTCTGGGTCTTGTATTGAGTGGGTAAAATGAGCATAGCAAACTTCACCCCGTAATTCTTTCGAGCGTGGAAGAACATGAGGTTCTTTTGGTAGTCTTTGGTCTTCATGAACTTGCACAGGGGAACTGTTTTTCTAAAAGAACAAAATTATTATATTGATATGAACTGTTTTATTATGCACCATTACATATTAAATTTCAGATTGTAAAGAAATAACAGACAATACCTAATGTTTGTAAAAATGTAATAGTTGAAGTATTTGTACTATTGGCATTAATAATTGTTTTTATTATTAATTATTATATGACTTTACTGTATTTATTTTACAAAATTTTCTCCTTATGTTCTTTTGTAAAGTATGCAATGTCCTAAAATAAATATTTCGAAGGGTTCCTGCCAAGTGTTGTAAATTCAAAGTTTCGAGATAAAAGCTTTTAAAGATTGTAATTCGCCTCGGCTACAATACGACATGGAATGACATACAACTCATTATTGGGCCACCTATTGAACTAGATACAACACCACTTAGCCAAATGATAGAGCTAGCTGCCTGGAAATGCACAATGGTAGTTCATTTTCGGAATTTTGGGATTTGTACTACTTGATATAAAATGTTTAAGGAAGGAATACTTCTATTGCGGACAGTTAATACAAAGGGTTAAATTTTAAGAAACTGATAAAGTTTAGTTTAGTTACTGATTTTTAGTTATTTAAGTTTGAAGTTTTAATAAAACTTCTAAATTCAATTAAACAGTTGTTTATAATGCTTATTAAAATCAATTTGGAAACCTCTTAATTTAATATCCAGTCTCCAAACAGAAACAATTCCTGTTACTTATGACCTATCCGAGTGTACTTTTTCACAGCACATTTCCATCTCCAGGTTATTTTTTAAAAAATAATTGGGACATTTCCAAATACTGTTACTAAAATTTGTCAAAACCCCAACTTTTTAGCGGTTTTGTAAGTTTGGGAAATGCTTCGAATTAAGGCGTAGGCATGTGTACATTTAAAAAAACGAATTTAAATAAGAAAGTTTATTTAAATTTAATTTTTTGTAAAATGTTTGTTTTGGTATGTTTTGTTAAACCCAAACGGGTGTTGTGTAACCCTAGTTAAAAATGTGTAAATTCGCCATTGCTCGAATGTGACAAAAACACTGAACAAAAAATTTAATTTTTATCTAAAAAATCGTTTTCATGGTATCAATTAAAACTTACTTTTCTTTTTGATCAACGGCTTTTTTGCTCCGAGCTTCTGTCCAGACCGAACGCTTCTTCCAAATGGAGGATCTTGCAGGGATCTTGTTGCACTGGAGAATGGTCATCTCCTACAAACCAATAAGTAACATGAAACCAAGATTATAAATGTACAATTATTTACAATTTATTTTACAATATGCTTAAAATATTATACATTTATGCATTAGTTCTAGAAAAAGCTTCAGCATTTCGGGAAACTTAATATCAAGGAAAAACTAACAATTAAAAAAAAGACTTAAAGTTTTCGTTCCTTAAAAAAATTATCTTTCATCCAGCACAGAATCTCAAATAACTTATTAAAAAACATAGATACAATTATATTATTTTGCTATTTCATTATGTTTTGGGTACTGTGCCCCTTAAGAACGCCAATTAGAGGAAAATGTGTTTAACCCCGGAACTTTTCTCATGTCAACACAAGTATTAAAGAGTAACACTTATTCGTACCTCATCACACTTTGCAACCGCACTTGCAATCCCCAGGTTGGTGGAACCCCGGTGAATATCCTTGATGGTGTTAGGGTTGACATCCAAGATCCCACTGTACAGGAACACCATGATGCTCTTGAATACATCTGGACTAGGGGCACATTTATGGTCCAGCTGAAATATAAATACATATGGGGTTCATATACAATGAATAAAAATTACATTTAAATATTATGGCACTTATGTAATTAAGTGGGGGTTAATATACATGGGATCATATAAGATTGTGGTTGCTGTTTTTAATAATTAGTTGGAAATGCATAAAAATTGTAATGCAAAAATTACAAAGTAAAAATTTCAAAAATATTTTTACTTTCGATTAATATTTTTAAAATGAAAATAAATATTCCAAAATTTTAGAATAATAGCAGCTTTATAATTGAATTGTCCAATTTCTATAGTTAAAACAGATATTTTAAGGGGGGATAGGGAATTTCAATCACAGAATCCTTATTTAATTAGATTTAATGAAATATCATAGGTTTTTTTTAAGTTTAACAAACAAATAAAAAAATACCATTTCTTTTTAATTTTTTGCGTTTCAATTTCCTATAAATAAAAATAAGTTAAAATTTAATTTCATATTTGTTGATGGGTCATCAAAAGTGAAATTAAAAGTTGAAGTTGATGTATTACCCTACTGATGACAGAAATATATTTCAATTTTCAATCGTTTCTGTTGTGCCGTTATTTTATTTTCCGTTGTCCCTTTGTATTCTCAGTAAATATTGGACAAAACTGTAATTATTGAATTAGACAAAGAACAAATAATAATTATTAGCCATATATTTAAATAGAGAATTCGACAAAAAAAACAAATAGTTATTAGACAAAACTTTATATATTGAATTCATGAAACTCACTGCAAGCACAAGCTGTGTTGTGGAAGAACTCCGGATTCTGTTTGCAAAATATGAAGATTCCCGGCAAATGACCTCTTTGTGCAATCTGAACGCTACTCCTCCAACGATGATCGTTGTGTCTGGGGAGATGACATCCGCCTCTTTGCCCAGAACTTGCCTCGTGAGCTGGAAGCTATTCCTGAGATCTTTGGGCGAGAATTGCGTCTTCACAATGACATCAGGAGGCCGGATGTTCTTCGCCGGACGATGCTCTTCAGGCAATGCAGTGGACATGCGGGTTTGAGGACTAGAGACATCCGGGAAATCTTGCACTGTGTCTGTGGTTGAAGTTGCCTCGGTGTTGGTAGAAGGCAAGCAGAGGTCAGTGTCTCTCTTCAAGTTGCTCATCAAGAAGGAATAGAAACCTTTTGGTTCTTCTACCGAAGTTTTAACTTCTTCTGAAGTGCTGTTTCCTATCATCTGTTCAAAAGGTACAAAATAGTTATATTAAAATAACAGAATGGTTTGTAATTAAAGTTAATACGATTATTTAGAATAGATAATAAATTTTAATTATGTGTAACTCCATACTTAAAATTTTTCAAGTGATAATTGAAATTATATGCGGTTTAAATGAGATCAAATAAAAAGTTAAGCAATCGTAAACCAAATGGGTAATTAATAAATATTAATTATAACGTATGCATTAGAATTTGGAAAAGTATTTGTTTTAACCGCTGGTATACTTCCACTAAAAGCTAGACTGAACCCTCTGATGGAGATGAACGACTTAAGTTATCAATAATTTCCAGTTTTTCAGTACACATAAACTGTAAATTCATAAAAATGTTCGATGTTGCATATATTTCAATGTTAAGCAATAGTATATTTCTTGATAGCTAAATCTATTAAAATAATAAATATTTCAAATATAAAATGTTAAATATTTCAAATATAAAATGTATTACTCGCAATAAAATTTTAACTCTCAATAGCGCCATATTTAACAAACTTAATAATTGAAATTAAAAACTCTGCATTAAATGGTTTAGTAATTCACAAAGATCACTATCATGGATTCTAGTTTCTTTTAAAACACAAGCATGATCTCTATTTCGTATAGTCATATGCAAATTCTGACATTTTCTAAATATAATGATTGTATTTTCTATAATATGTAATATAAATGATTATTTTTGCTGTACAATAGAATAAATATTATGGGAATGGACCGTTTCGTATTTACAATGGTTGGCAACTTAACAATTTTTGCAAAGCGGATTCAAAATTAATAAAAAAAAAACACAAAGTATAAGTTAATACAATATTTCAGTACATGTATATATAACTATATGATTAAGTTAACCTATATGATTAAGTTACGATTATTACAAAAAAATCATATATTTTTACTTTCAACATGATATGCATTCAAATTAAAGGAAAACCCTATGGCAGTCGACAAACCAATTAAATAATGAAAAGACTCACCCCTTTATCCTTGCACGATCTTTTGCTTCTGCAGTTCAGACATCCCCTAAATAAATATATATATATATATATTAGAAAGATGTTTACAAAAAACCTACTAACTAATTCATTTACTATTAAATTAAAATATATATATTGAAAAATCAGAACAAAGTCTGAAGTCTCCAATAATCTTATTGACCTGTAACACCATACTCGTAAAGAATATCCTCTGCGAATCGTTTCATTAAAAAAGATTACAGAACCCTATGAGATATACTTAACTTTGGGTTTGTAAAAGTAATTATTATTTTGAAACAAAAATATCATGAATAGTATTCATTGCGAGTTTTTATTGCATTTGAATGACGATTTTGTTTAATACTTCCAATATAATATTCAGTTCTTTTTAATTTGTAAAAAGTGAATATTTTTTTAGTTCCCGTATATACGCAGTAATGACGCAAAAAAACTGCTTCGTTATTTTCAATCATGATCAAATGGCATAACGGAAAACTGAGTCGGCACTCCACTCTTCAAATTACCGCACTGCGTATCAACGTGAAGATATTCACATCATGAACAATTTAGCACTTCCGTTGCCAATACTATCGTGGGTTAATACAATATAAAATACAATGTAGTGCGAATTGCATACAACTCTCACGGCTGACAAAGTGTTAATGTTGAACAAATTCCTGTACACTGTGAATGTACTGTTGGGCGACGAGGTTTGAACTTGCTAACCACTTATTAGAGTATCTTCCGACCTGATTATTACTATAATTTTCGATTCATATGCTATTTAGTCGTACATTAATTTCTTTACAAACTCTGGACTAATTCGACTCTAAATTGTATAGAATTAGCAAAATAATAATTTAAAAAAAAACTGAAAGGAAATTTTGACCCAAAAACCTTGCTTAAATTTCTTTAAAATGTAATGTTTAAAAATTATTTTATACTTACAAGATGCGCATCATCATCATCTGCTGTATGGTAGCAGTTACTGAATATTTTTTTCGCAAAAATTCAGGAAAAGCCGATGTTTTAAATATGATAAAATATTTTCTCAACTTATTACTAACGAGTTGAATGGCTTCTGACTTAACAAATTAGAATATTCATTGTTATTCTTATTAATCTTTTCTATTATTAGAAATTTCCATTGTTCGTTTATAGAATAGGGATGTCCTATATTCATTTTGCAACAATGTATTTACAAGAGAAATGGTAGAACATATTTTTTTAATAATATTATATATAACATTGTTGCCCTTTGCTATTAGGCTAACAACAATTGCGCTTTACATTTTAATCAACTGAGCAATAACCATTTTTATTTAAAAAAGAAAAGAAAAAAAGGAAACCGACTTTAAGAAAAATGCGCTAAAAAGTAAAAAATAATTTTTAATTTTACGAACGAGTTGAAAAAAATTTAATTATTTAATATCAATTGTATACTTATTACAACTTTTTTAAACGGTGCAAAAATGTATGTATGATTTTTGCAAATTGGCCCCAATTTCAAAAAGTTGTATTAAGTATAAATTGTACAACTTCTGTCAAACAATGAAAACATTTTGAAATTAGCGTAACTGTTAAAAGAATGTCCGGTTAATTCATGTTTCCGGATATATAACTGCCGGATAACCGAAGATTTTTTGCTATTTTTGTCAAAGTGGATTTCTCTCTATCGAACAAAAAAATAATTTTCGATATCGGACAATATTTATTTTTAAACGGTCCGGTTAATTGAGAATTCTGGAAAGTTATATGCCGGATATCCGGAATTGTTTTTCAAAAAGTTCCTCCCAAATGTAACATCCCAATACTTAACAAAAAAAAAATAGAATTTTCGAAATATCTTAATTAGAAATCTTGCCGAACATACATAAAAAAATCCTTTTGGAGGACTTTGGCGGTTTTATATTAAAGTTTTTGTTGGCCCGCTTTTCTGTCGGTTAAAAATCACAATGGCATCCAACTCAGGATAGCCAGGTCTCTGATTTCGAAATAGCCAAAGTGAAGCTGAAAAATCGCAATTACTTCAATCCATTCAGAGTCGTAAATGTTGTCGATTATATTTGTCAAAATTGCGAGTGGGGTAGCGCGAGGAAGCATTTATCGTGCAATTAAAAATTCCTCAGTAAACGGATACAATTTGAGTTTTCCCATTCTAATGTAACTAAATAATTTAACTGCATGTCTGATAAGTTCCCAGTGCCCGGCTAGCCTTATTTTTAATCATGTTTTAAACACTGACGCTAGTGAACTGGATATCGCATCCAGGTATCTCCTGTTTCTCCGGCAATGCACCCGATTATTAAATTCATGAAAAATACTCCATTTTACAATATTTTTCGATTTTAAAAGTATGAGACACTATAAACTATCTCTTTACGCTTAATGTTCAGTACAATATAGAAAAGTACGCTCATGAAAAATTCTTCAATTTCTATCAGTAAATACACCATTACAATTGAAAAATTCACTTGAGGTTCGCTACTGAACCTTGTATCTCCAGTTACTCTAGCAATACACCCAATTATTAAATTCATAAAAATACTTCCTTTTACAATATTTTTCAATTTTAAAAGTATTAGGTACAATTTACAAACTACCTCTTTACACTTAATTAAAAAAATCAATATAATATAGAAGAATACGCACAGAAATAATTCAACTTTTCATCTGTAAATACAACATTACAACTGCTAAATTCACTTGAGGGTCAATAAAGTCCATTAATACAAAAGGAAGTATTTAAAATTATTGCGAGTGAGTTTGTGAATAATTTAAATACCGATTGATACAGAGACCATCAAATTGGATGTAAAGTATGTTGATATTTGTATATAACTTGGATATAACTGTATGAAGGAGGCATGTGTAACAAAAGTAAACTTCTTGAGATATTCGACGTTAAAGTTTTCATTTCTAATTGCATTGTGGTCACACACATACCTCCTGTATGACTCTAGCATCTCTGTGAATGAGGTCCCTTCAGTGCTGTTGTCAGTGCCAAAAAACAGGTAAACACGCACCTCCTTCATCTATTTTGGACCGGGCGTGAGCGATGTCCTGTTATACCTCGACCGTTTAGCATTTTGTCTGTTTGTAAAGTTGTTTGTAACGCTGTCACTACCAAACTCGTTGTTCGAGTTTCTTCATGCTTAGCATGAACGTTCCATGAAGTCATTAAAACCCACATGTGTATTTTTAACACTGATCTCTAACTGTAACTTCTGGATAGGGCAAGACATTTTGTTGACTTGAAGCCGATATGGAGGCCGCCATGATGGGGCACACTTTTCTTGATACCGCAATATTTCGTATATTTTTCATGTTAAAATACGCCGACATATATTATTTTTGGGTAAGTTTTTTTTTATTTTCTTTTTAAACCCATTTTAAATGTAATCTGCTATTAAAATAGGAAGTCATTTGCAAGTCAAAGTAGAAGTAGTTAAAAAGCAAGAGCAAAAACTATCTGTTTAGCAATATAAAAATAAATTCTACAAGAAGAAAATATAATATTTATATATATTTAATACTTCTACAATGCTTTGGTAATAAAAAACACCACTAAATCATTTTTAAAAAAATGTTGGGGCACCGTATGGCAGCTTTCAATTGGTTTCAAAGCGCCCGTAGAGGAAACAAAGTTTGAGCCTTCCAGCAGTTACAGTTAGAGTTCAGTGATTTTTAAAGATATTTTATTCCGTTTCGAGATGGGGGGGGGGGGGGGGGAGTTTTTAGTGGTTCCGTTTCATGTAATGTTCATCTTTCTCTTTATACTGTTCCCTAATCAGCTAGTTTAAAAATGTCACATGTCTTCTGGATACACTCACCCTTTCTTTTATGAGACATCAATTATAATTTCGTAAGAATACGCTCGAAAAGCAGGACTGCTTTAATTCTATTTTTTGGGGGATTTTCCCGGAAACGACTCTAACGCGTTTGGTCAAAATTGCATAACTGAACCGCTTCGAACCTGTCTGCAGTGCTCAAAAGTTGGAAACACATTCCTCGATACTGACACTTTCGAGTTCGCAGCAATCTCTCCACATTTACAAAGTGAAATAACATGCAGAAACCTTATTTCAATACCGAACTGTGAGAAGCCGAACAAATACTTTTAGGCTGTCCGCTCTTTAGCAAAAATTGCATTGCAACTTCTAATCACCTAAACATGAGCTACGTTATCACACGCCAACTGTCAGAGATTATTTAATTCGATCCAACTCGGGGCTGCCATGTCTCGGTTATCGCAAACTTCAAATAAAAAAAAGGGAAAATCGCCAAACTCGTATAAGTACAAGTCGTACAAGATGGACAAATTGTCGATTATTTTCCAAAGCTGTTAACTCGGTAGCGAGTGAAAAGATGTTTTGTGCAATTAAAAAGTTGCGTTGTGAGCGAAAACAATTGGAATTTTCGAATTATGTGCAACTAAATAGTTTAGTTACATGTTTGATAGTTTCCAGTGCGCGTCTATCTTTAAATACAACCATGTGCAACTGGAAAGTGGTTGTTTTGGAAATGAAATCGAAAAAGAAACATTTTTTTGGCACATCAATTTAAGAAAAAGAAATGTTAAGTTTTATAGTAAAAAACATATTTTTTTGACGTAATAGTCATCGTTCCGGATGCGGCGGTACTTGGCAGAAATTTGAACGACATAAAAGAGGTGACTTTTCAAAATCCCACTACACCAAGGAGAATCAGACGATAGGTATAAATAAACTGTAATTGTGTACAGGAATGTGAACCGCATCTACTAGGTCGGCCATTAATCCACTCTTACTAACGATGGCAAAAAGATTGATAATTGTTTTTTAATAACATCCACTCTATTGATTAAAATATATAGTTTATTTATAAATACTTCGAAATCTTCGGTTAGTCCATACTAAGATGGTTATTGATATGAAAAAATTATATACATTTATGTGCCTTTATTGCAATTTGGAAAAATAGTTTAAACTTTAACTGACTTTTAAGTCCTATAAATTGAAATGTAATTATTCTTTTTTTTTTCAATAAGAGTAAGTGATAGGGAAAATGTAAAGTATATAGCTAGTATTCTAACAAAAATTATAAATATCGTAATGGGGTCTTTATATTTATGAGTTTAGACTCAGTATTCCTCAATTTTTTTTTTCATTTTCTAGCTTTAAAATTAACCCTTTTCACTCAATTGGCGACTCTGAGTCACCAAAATAAAATGATTTGTTATTTTGTTACCTGTTCTTGAAATGGAACTACAACTGTATGTTCTTGAAAAAAAAAAGCTTTGCTTCTCGTTAGCAACTAGCCATTTAACCATTTAGCTAGTTGACAGTTTAAACAATTTATGTTGAAAATTGTGTGAAGTGAAAATTGGCGACTGTCGAAGATTTCACAATGATGCCAAAATATATCACTAATGTTTAAATAGCGGCATAGAAAACTTAAATGATTTGAAGAATCAGGTCGAGACGAAAAAAATGATGCCAACAATTCTAATCATTTGACGAAGAGATTTAGAATTTACCGAAGACTCAACGTTCGGACGGTGTAAAATGATGCAATTCGGCTATTACGTTTAATATACGTTTTTTTTTTTTAAAAAGTATCAAGCACGCGCCTGTGCGTGACCGGCAGCGAACGTATTAAAGAGCGAGCCAAACAGGAGCGCGTACAAAGTATTCACTCGTTAGCATCATTCGTTTCTCCAAATCTCAATAAATAAAACAAATTATACTTACAAGATGCTCATCATCATCTGCACTAAGGCAGCCATAATAGACAATTCGCTTTTTTTGAAGAATCTCAGGAGAAAGCCGATGTTTTAAATACGATGATAAAATATCCAACTTATTGCTGAAAGGTTATGTGGCTTCTGACTTTAACAAGTAAAAAATATTTATAATTGTTCTTATTAACATTCTCTATTGTTGGAAATATATATTGTTTCGAAGTTGTCTTAACTCACTTTGCAACAGTGTACAATGTAGTAAAACAGTAAGAGAATTCATTCGATTATAACAGGATAAATCTACATTGTTGCTTTATTATTTAAACTGGTATATATACCCTTGAAATCACCCAAATATTCCAGAATTGTTTAAAAAAAATTAAAGATTAAATTTAAAAATTAAACTTAACTTAAAACACTATGGCTTTTATTTCTTTTAAATATTTTTTACTTTTTTACAATTTTTCCTCATTTCATTTTAATTATAAAACAAAAAAAAATTGGAATTAAAATTTTGTGTACTACATGTATTTGATTATTACATAAATAGTATTTATAATAACACACAATTTTTTTCTTAAAACACTTTTTTTTACTTTAGTAATTAAAAAAAAGTAGTACTCTCAAAGCTAATGCGCATGCTAGTTTATAATGTACACATATTTAACAATATCCTTAAAAATTGTACATTTTCCCATAAATAATGAAAAAAACCTTAGAGTTTCGAAAAACTTAATACCAAGTAAGGAAACACACGGAGAAAAAACGATTTCAAGTTTTCGTTCCTTGAAAATCATAATACACCATCTTTCATGAAATCTCAAATAACTCATGAGAAAACATAGAAACAGTACTAGAACTTTGAAAGCAGATTAAAAAAAAAAATTTAATGTGAATTTTACAAGTTTTTGGGTACTGTGCCCTTTTAACATTTTATTTTAAATGGCAATTTTCTATTTTAACTTCCCTGTGTATAAAAGAAATTGACCATTACAGGTTTTTGAGATATTGTACACTAAGTAAGTACCCTAAAATCGGGTCCAGCTTAAAAAACACTTTTTTAATTATCGGCTGCGAAAGGGGATTAAAGGGGGGTGGATAGGGAGTTCGGAAAACGTGCAAAATTGTCAAAGTAACAGACATTGAATGTATTTGTCCCAAGCAATAAATAAATTGCCAGGGCGAAAAATAGGACCTTGAAACTACACTAAATATTTTGCAGGGGACTTATACATAGGGTGGGTCGAAAAAACATTTTTTTCAATTTCGTTTTTCTAATAGTGCGGAAAGGGTGCCCAGTGTGATCAATAAACTGGCTGTAGAATATTTTTTGATCGGATAGTATCTTCTGTATCCTCATCGCACTTGAAATTTCGAAATTTGGGTAAAATTTGTCTTTTTTCCACTTATTATAGTAAAAAAAATATTTTTCGAAATAGTTACCCTAATAGCACGGAAAGGATGTCTAATATAATCAATAAACAAGATGTAAAATATTTTTTCGATCGGATAATATCTTCTGCCTCCAGATCGCACTTGAATTATCGCTACTTTTGGTAAAAAGTGCACTTTTTTACATGATACAAATATGGTTCGAATACTATTTAATACATGCACTTTCACATACACTTACAGATGACTAGATTACAGATATTTGAATTAATCCTGATGGCAAAATTCACTGGCGGATCCATGGCGGGGGAACACAGCCCCCCCCCCCCTCTCCCCCACTCCATACCGATCCACTTACTTTTTTCCTTATGTAATCCTGCAAGATTTATGTAGGTAAAAAAACTTAGCCCAGTTTTTGTCCTGTTCTACAAAATTATGAAGTCAAGCATTAACCCAGGTAGCACAGTAATATTGGCCAATATCGGCAAAGAGAGTTTCGGCAACATTGGCCAATATTGGCGAATGTCGGATCGGCCAACGTCAAACTGTTAACCTTTTATCAATATTGGGCAATATTGCCGAACCGATATTGGCCAATATTATAGAGTGGTATTGGCCAATATTGGGTAATGTTGAACTGGCCAATATCGTAGAGCGGTATTGGCCAATATTGGCGAATGTCGGATCGGCCAACGTCAAACTGTTAACCTTTTATCAATATTGGGCAATATTGCCGAACCGATATTGGCCAATATTATAGAGCGGTATTGGCCAGTATTGGGTAATGTTGAACTGGCCAATATCGTAGAGCGGTATTGGCCAATATTGGCAAATGTCGGATCGGCCAATGTCAAATGGTTAACCTTTTATCAATATTGGCAAATATTGCTCAACCGATATTGGCCAATATTGGCTAACGTTAGGTCGGCTAATATTGGCGAATGTCGGGTTGGCCAATGTCAAATGGTTAACTTTTTATCAATATTGGCAAATATTGCCAAAGCAATATCTGTCAATATTAAATAAAAGGTGGCCGATTTACATTGATCGACTCGACATTAGCCGAAATCGAATATATTTGAAAGCAGCGGTTTACAATATTGATGAACAATACTATGAATAATTTTTAAAAAAAATATTTTTATAAAACAATTTGTTTCTTTTGTTTTTGATCATTTAAAGCTGTTGCATGAAAAATATTCTTTCCTCTGTGGAAAATATTGGACTATACTACTCATTTGCTTTCTCTTTATAACATCAAAAAATTGTATTCAAAATCTATATAATAATAAAAATATAGCAATAAAATTATAATTAAAAAATTTAATAATTAAAATTTTAAATTTCCTAAAATTACAAATTTATAATTCTTTTAAAAAATTTTAATTAGTTAATTTTGAACTAAGTTAACTGTAATATTATTAAAAAATATATTTACATTTACTTTTCTAAATGAAATGCATTATACATTACCATTTAAAAAAATTAAAAACACAATTCAAAATATTTCTATCTTGTATTCCTTCATCTAATACATTAAAAAAAAATTAAGACTTAATTTTTAAAAATGAGGAAAACATAATGAATACTTTTATATTGAAGTATATGTTGAAAGATGAAGTATCCATTTTGAGAGTAAATTGGATCACAAAGCTATTGTAAATGTTATTTACACCAAAGTAAATTAGTTTTGAAAATGGAGGAAAAAAAATATTTTGTCAAGGTTAATGATGCTAGATTGATAAGCAAGTTTAAGAATTTTTAGTAGTCTAGTTTAATATCTTAAGACAGTTAGATATATGCATTTAAGCAGGTTTTTGTAAACTTTTTAGCAATCTAGTTAAAATACCAAAACAAATTAGAGTTTTTTAAAAAACTTTTTAGCATTTATAAGAAATCCAAATTATCTTTTATTACAATTGATACACACCTGTGGCATAAAATATTGGGGCCAATTTCACTTACCTCAATTAACTATTATGACTCCCTTCTGTTGTAAAAAAGAAATCTAACGCAACAGGTATTGTGTAATAATTTGGATACTCCTTGAAGTTTGGATCACATACTTCATTTACAACACATTAAGTGTGATTTTCTAATCTAAAATACTACTAAGTTGGTATTTGTAGTATAACAGTTGAATGCATGAAATATTCGATATAAAATAAGCATGAAATATATTGATAAAAATTAAATATGCTCGAATATATAATATAATTTGATAAGTTGCTTACTTATTTTTAGCAAAATAAATTTCTAAAAATGTGTGTTGTGTTTGATGTCAGTTGTTGTAAAGAAAGTAAAAATTATACTTATTTACATTGCGTTTCAATTTAAAATTATTTGCAATTTAGGAACAAAAAGAAAACTAACACCTAGTAACCGAGCTAAGACATTTTCCTTATAATTTGACCGTAAAGTATGAAGCTGTGTTTACAGATCGTTCTTTAATTGTATTATAGACTAATGATGCTAATGCCTCATTATGAGAAAGTTTAAGAATTTAGTTGATTTCTATGGATAATTATAAAATAAACTTAAGTCAATTAACTAAATCGAATACAAAAAAAGACATCCATGAAAATTATTTCTACCAACATTAAAGTTTACTGCAGTTTGCTTTCACTACTGCTTTTTATTATAAAATAAATTTTTAAAAAAAACCTTTTTTTGAGTTAAAAATTAACAAATGGTCTACATTTACTTGAGTGCCTCATGCAAAAACGTTCGCTTATTTTTAACTTTTAAAGTATATGCATTAGTAAATATATAATGAAATTATATTTTAAAAAGTTTTTTTATATTTAATATTTTACACTTTTTAATAATAAATATTAATATAGTGGAAACCATTTCCAATTATTCCACTGAGACCACTTCTAAACAAACCTTATCACTTAGTGACTCAATCGCATAAGTGGTTAACGATTTATACTACTACCTCCATCATTAGTGCACAAGTGTTATTTTAAATATTAAATAACATTCTAAGAGTTATTAAACCACATTTTATTTTAACACTTTTTACTTTATCAATAGTCTTCACATAAAAGTGCTGATCTCTTAATTAGAGTATTGTGAGTTTGTTCCTGGCCTTGAATTGTCCATAAGGCCAGCAAAGCAGGGTGGGAAAAGGGGCTGGAGATAAATCTGTCATGGCCCAAATATCCTCACATTGGTCATGGTGTGGAAATTTGGGAGAGCGAGGTGCCAGTTCGGGTGTTTGTTGACTTAGTAGCTGGTATCCGAGTGGCTTCAGGCTACAGGATGTGGAGTATATGTCTTGAAATGAGTTTCAAACACTGCTCAAAATTCATAAATCAGGTTTCAGAACAGATCTTGGAGCTAATCAATGCAGCCTCTTCAAGTTATCAGTGAGCAGCTCTAGTGGAAATTCAGCTAAAATAAAATAGGAATAACACATATTAAATGAAAGAGAAAAATACCAAATGCTAGATAACAAGTCAAAAATAACTGAATGAGGAAATCTAGCAATTATTTCTTAATAAATCTAGTGATCAGTTTCTTAATGCTGTACATCATGTTGTTCTAATTTATTCCACAAACTTTTTTCTAAAAAAAAAAATAACACGACTAAAATTGTTTAAATACTTGAGTGATAACAAAATATTACATTAAATTTCAACATGGTATTAAATCGATTTTAGCAAGTACTTCAAATGCTTTGGCCAACTGCCTAGTATATTTTTATGTGCCGGCTTAAAATACATTTTAAAGTTGCAGAGAACTTTCAAAATCATAATGGAGCTAATATATTCTGGAATTAAGACACATCTGAATAACCAAATGAAGATTTAATAAATAATGCACTCAAAGATTATTAAACAGGCTAACATTACATTTTCTTATAAATTGTTATCCATAACAAATAAAATAAGGTAGGTAAGGCTTTTTTTGACAAAATGTGGAATTCTGGAACCATAAAATGCCTTGTAACTAAATTATGTCCTAGTATATTTCTCGAATATATGGTTAAAATGTACTCTACGGTTTCCCTGCCAAATCTAGTTAACATTTTCAGCAACCCTGCAGAGAGAAAATTGAGTTTTTTTAACAAAACCGGTTGTCGCCCAGAATGTGTTAATATTGTGAATATATCATTTTTTAAAAGTTGTCAAGGGGAACCGTACAATGCATTTGAACCAAATATTATATAAAAAGTTACTTATTTAAAAATAAATATTGGATACAGCTCCAATAGCAATTTTTAATATTTTGAAAGTATTTCATACAGTGGATAGTAAATAAATTTTCTACTAAATAATTTTAATAATTTTCTCTAAAATTGTTAATATCTTAAAAAAGTTATGCAATTTCCTCAGTAATTAAAATTGCTAATTCTTTATATTGGTGAATGTTCTGGGAATGGAACTGTAAGTTCGTTACTTACATGTGATCGAAAAGGGGTTAAATAATTTTTATTAAAATTATTATGAGAATGAGCACAAGAAAATTATGTAATGCAACATCAGCGGATAATCGTAGGCATAATGATTATTTCCCAAAGAGGTAACCAATTTCAGTAACTTTGTTTTTGAAAGTTAGGATTGAATTGAAGAAATTCCAAGTCTTCCCAGGAGATTGGATATTTGCGCATCACATTCTGTACGCTTAATTTTTTTTTTTGTGGCTATGGGAACTTTCAAAAAATCATTAGGGTTAATTCTTGTGGCCACACCACATTCTAAGTGGAAAATGTCATTTCCAGCTACAACATGTTGATGTCAGATCATTGGCAGTCGGCTAATCTCGAAACAATTAATAAGACTCGTCAGTCTTAAATTTAAATGAAAAAGAAACAATTTTTCAATGCCCGCCCGCCTGTGCTAAAATTTCTGTAGATGAAGGAACGGCAACAAAAGTTGCCAGAAGCAGTAATTTACAAGTTTATTTAAAAACATTTTTCAGAAATGATAACAAGTTTTAAAAAAGTATTATGTCTAACTTTAGCTAACGTTATACCAATATGATAACATTTTTTAAAAACTTAAAACTACTTATTTTTCTACATTTTTGTGCTATAAAACAAAATATTTTCCAAATACAAATAGAATATTATTGTTAATCTTATAAAGTAAATGCTACTTATTAATGAAATGTTATTAATGCACATTTTGTTTGTAATATATGCTCGGGTACTTGTTTAAGATTTACCCAAGTATACATATTTAGATGTATGTACTTTAGATTTAAAACTTTACATTTGTATGATTGCAGAAATATATATTTTAAAATAAAATTTTACATTATGACCACAAATAAAACATAATTTTATAAACCGTTAGAAAATTTCATGAATTAGATAATTTTTTTAAATAAACTTTTTTCGGAACATATAATTTTAAACTAAGTGTATTAAATTTGCTATTTTAAGTACCAAGATTTAATTTACTTCTGGGATTCTGCTATCTGAAAAATTTACTTTGCCCCACTAGTTGAAATTTCTTAAAATGTGGGCTAGTATAGAAGTTACCCGAAAGAAAAGAGTTTCGAGTACAAAACAATTACATTTACTTATTTAGAGAACTATAAAAATATTCCGATCTGAATAACTTACTACAATAAAAACACAATTAATGAAATCTGTGTTTTCCTATAAATAAGTTTAAGAAAATCTAAGTTTTTTATAAACTCATACGATCATGATACAGGGAACGTCCACCAAAAATGAAACTTTTTACTGAAATTAAAATTTTAACCAAACTGTAAGTGTGGTATATCAATTTAATCCTAGAAAGTTGCTGGATATGAATTTGTAAGGTATTATTTCATAAGAATAATAGTCTGCAGTGAAATTGTTCTGAAAGTTTACTTATTTTTTCACTTTTATTGGGGCCAAAAATGTCACTTTGATAATAGTATATTATTTTCTTAATTTTGTTCATTAATTGAAATCATTATATATACAAATTCATATTTATCATATATATATAGTTGAAATATTTTAGATTAGCTTTTGAATAAAATTTTAACTCTATTTAATAGTGACGTTTAATTGTCACAAGAGTAACAAAAAACATATAAAAGTTTCAAATTTGTAAAAACTACTTAACATTTTTACTTGAAACCTTTTAATCTCTGATTTGGTGGAATAAGACATATTTTAGACCACTTATTTTTTGTGTCATGCATAGAACATCCTCTGTTGTGTTGTTACAAGAGTAACAAATGACTGTGTCACAAGAGTAAGGCATAACATTTCTGGCAAGTAAATCAAATAGGTTGTCTTCAGACCAAAACAAAAATAATATTTTAAGTTTATTTGGCTTTGCCCTTTTTAAGAATAAGTTCTTGAGTAGTTTTTCCATAATTAATTATATTTATAATTAATTACATAATTAATTTAAAACAAATTAAATTGCATTATTCACGTTTTTAAAATGAATGAACTAAATTTTTTATTTACTTTAAAATTACAGAACAATTATCACAGCAAGTCCTTAGAATGTGTGTATTTGTGGTTTTCATAAAAACTTTCAAAGTAATTCATAGGACAGTTGCAGATATATTTTCTCCATTCCTAAAGATTTATTGATTTAGAGTGCTGTACAGGCCCGTTGCACCGGGGGGAGCACGGCCCCACTATAATATGGAAACCCTGAAAGTTGGGAATTTCTACTTCTAAAAATCCCCAATTTGAGAAAATTTATGCCTGAAGAAAATTAATGTTATTAGCAAATGAAAGCTAGGGCAGATTATAAATGGCCTAACTTGTATCATTACATTTAAATTAGACCTCAGAACGGACATTGCATTGGAATATGGGTGCAACAAATCAATGGTTGTGAGAGAACTGTTTAACATTACGTAAAATGTATATAAAAAAAGATGAAAAATGCTGATAAGTTGGAACTGGGAATTTTCAGCACTGTTGAGTTGGGAATTTCGAATCGTTAAGTTGGGAAATTTGTTGCTTCAATTTTGTTATGTCGCTGGTGCTTTGATACTTTACTTGAATGTTGGTAGACATTCAGAATGTGCATTTTGAAAAGATATCATAGAACGACTATTATATAATACAAGACAGATTTTCTGTAAATGTGTTTGCACAATATTTTAATGCAGCATCACCAAGAAAATACATCGGCCAAAAGTGTTCCAGTTTTTTCTGATGGTTGCACAGGCCAATTTAAACAAAAATATAATTTTGTAAACATGTCAGCACTTAAATATTAAAAGTTTTCATGGACATTTTTTTTTCAATAGCTTATGATACGAGTGCTGTAGATGGAATCGGTGCTGTTTTTCTTCTTTTAAGTGATGCCTATGAAATGAAGTGTATGGTAAAAAGCAATTATACAAAAAGCTGCAGATTTTGCAGAACTTGAACATGGTGCAACACAGGTAAACATACTTTATGTACCAAATGAAGAAATCATAGCCAAAGAATTCATTTGCGTATTATATTATCTCATATTCTCTTGGAGAAATTGTATAGTGAAGGGCACACAAAAACACACTTTATCGAAGCTACCAAAAATGCCACTATCTACCATTGACCATAACACACGATAATTCCTACAAAGAGTTCATATTTTATAAAGGAAACAGCAATAAAACTGCAAGTGAAACCGATGAAGACGAAGAGCAATTCTGCTCAGTAACAGAACGCAAAGGAGCCAAGACCAGTAGGTGAATGTAAACTATGTTGCGGTCCGTTAATTCTAACAGTATATGATGCGTATCAAATAAGGTGCTTTAATACACAGAAAAGTAAAAATAATTAAAAAGTTTGAACTTTATGATCATGCTATTTGATACAAAAGAAACTAAATTGTGGCTAATTTTGTTGCTCTTATATTTGTAAAATCTTTTTTTATTAAACTATTTTTTAATATAATAATTCTATACCCTTTTAAGCTATTTTAGACTCCTATCAACGTTTAAAACTGTTGTATATTAAAAAAATTAAGAATTAGCTCATATATTAATGATTTTTTGAGGTTTTTAAGCAGAAATTCAATTGTGGACAAAATGTCCCAAGAGTAACGCTTAGCCTTTTACTTAAAACAATGCCATTAATTTAGATTTTGTCAAAGAGATTCAAAAGTTTTTCCCTTTTGAAGAGATATAATTGCTCTATTATATTTGTAAATTTGAGTTTTGTATTCTCATATAATTCACAAGAATTCTACCTTAAATACACTTTTTGTATTTTGCCTTTTCCAGTGGTCACAAGAGTAACAAAAGTTTGATTTATTTCCTAGACAACAAAAATATACTAAATTACATATTAGATATGTTTTATGAAGCAGAATGACATGAACTTTTAAATAGTAATTTTGAATTTTATCCTAAATATGTTTAGTGTTGTAAAAAATGTACGTTTTTATGAAAATTTTCTCTGACCGTCACAAGAGTAACAATGGACGTTCCCTACACCGATTCAGTCAATTCCGTACAATAAGCAACACAATCTGTAAAAATACTACACTTGAGCCAACAAGTAAATAATACTTGTGCCAACAAGTAAATAATACTTGTTGGCTGTTGAGCCTGTTGGTTAAATATTTACCTGCATTTGATAATTCCAAAGATAATTCCTTCTTCACATGCAAAGCCCGGACTTTTAGCACCATTTCGTTTCAAACCACGACCGAAGTAAACAACTGAAACATGTTCTGCGCATGCGCACTATAGCTGTGATCAATTAGCCGTTTCATGGCGACATTAACTCGCGAAATTTTTAAAAAGTGTAAAATCTGGAGATATTACGTTAAAAATGTGCAAAATTATCCTTGTACACAATTTTTTTTGTTAACAAATGTAGTTTTTAAAGCTTTTAGAAGTTTTGTCAGAATTTCAGTATTTGACATGGAATATTGCCGACCGATTTTGACCAAGATTCGCCGAGTAAAACTGACAAAATCTTTAAAACGAATAAAAATCTTGGGTTATCACATAAAAGTTGTGTATATTAGTTGTCTCTATCAATTTATTTGTTATAAAGTGTAAATTTATAAGTTTAAAGGTGTTATAAGAATTTGTTGAATCCTCAGTATCGGCATGGTAACATTGGGCGATATTGGCTAATGACGCAAACGAACGATCGATATACACCAATCCACAGTGAGATTGGCCAACATTGGCCCAATATTGGGCAATATTGTTGTGCTACCTGGGAACAACCTTTGGACTGAACCAAACTGTCGTGTAGTGATCTCCCTCTCTTTTAAAATAATCACACATCTTTACATTAATCTTATAACTGATTGTGATAAGAACGTTGTTCTAATGAATTCGTCTTAGTTTTCAGCCCCACGTACCTTAGCAGATGATTCTGTTACAAACTTCACACATCGTTCAACTGCCTGTGCGTGAAATGGGAAGTGACAATCTGTCACAATGGACCATAGTATGTAAGTAGGTATATAACGGAGCAATGGAGGAATAGTAATAGTGGTAGAGGACCAGTCAATCATTTCTGTATAGTTATCAGTTTCAAAGTTCAGCTTTGATTGGAAAAATGAACGCACACCCCTTTCTACATCAGCTTTGGAAGGTGACACACTTGCCTTAATTATGCTCATTGCAGCAAGCTTTCTAATGTATGATTTTCCGTCATTCAGCATCAGTGGCGTAGAAACTTCTTTTTTTCAGGGGGGGGCTGAATTTTTTTTTTCAATCTATTTACAATATAAAATAGTACGGAGTTGCGAGCTATTAAACAATTAAAAAACAATCAATGCTTTAATTTTTTACAAACAAGTGTTTAACTTGTTAAATGTTTTAACTTGTATCCGTTTTTGTTTGGATAGCTTTAGAACATAATGTAACCAGGAAAAATTTATTAATAATTTCAAATGTCCGTTTTGTACGCTACAATATGATTTTTTTCAGATTTGAGGAATTCGTCTCTATTTAACTTTCTTTAACAAAATGTAATTTTCTAAACGAAGAAATTTCAACTATATTAACTATTAGAAAATAGTGCATGAATCTGATGGCTTTTATTACTTCAAAGGGAATAAATTATGGGAAATACGATTATAATTTATGAAATGTCCATAATAATATTTTTTTTTATTTAAAAACGCATTTTTACATTATTCTTAAAATTACTCTTTAAAGCTTTAGCGTTGTAGATATTTATGTAAATACTTGAAATTACGTTTATATTTTAGCTGTGTAAATTGATAAATTTATAAATAGTTTTCAAACTAAACTATCATATTTATGCTTTTCTGACATTTAAGAAAGGACGTAATATATAAAAAAATAAAAATAAGCCAGAGTATACTGAGTACAAAAAAAAAATTAGATATTATTGTGAAAACATATAAATTTGTCAGCTCAAATATTACTGAAATGAAATAAACCATAACTAGTATTCTATTGATGCAATAAAATAATTAACAATTTAGACTTTATGTAAATACACATTTTTCTTACACTAATTCTACAATGACTTACATACAATACTTATCAATGAATACAATACTTAATGTTATTCACTTAATAGTGTATAACAAAACTAAACATCATTATAATTAGAGTTACTGCCAATTTATATAAGCATAATTACATTTATCGTTAGAAAAGATGGTATTACTTTTAATTGACTTTTAGAATGCAGAAAAAATTACTTAACTGACAACACAGAGGAATATGCTGACAGAAGAAATCTACTATAATTCGTTTGTAAAAAGAAATGCTTCCTAAAATTGCTGTCTTTACACTAAAAAAAGAAACTGTAATGCGGTTGTAAGATCTCACCAGGGATTTCTTTTTTGTTGCTTCCATGACTTCGGCCCCTAGGGGCAAGTTTCAGAAAAGCCTATATAGAAAACTGTCTACACATGCATACATTGTCATTCACAATGGGGAGATCATCAATCAGCTAAAATCGACTAAAGGGTGAGAGCCAGTAAATTACAAACAAATGGGGACGAACTATACAATTCCCAGCTTTGGTGGCCATTCACATGTCTTGAAGAAGACCGTGCTACCCAGGGTGCTACCGACATGGCTGGTGGAATAACCAGATGGCGGTAGCATTTTGCAAACGAAGTACAGCTGTTGACGGCAAACAGGTAATTTTCTGGTGTTTCTCACAAAAGGTGACATATGACTAATGACACGCATCAACTAGACTTTTTAACGGAAATCCCATTTGCCCTTTTGACCAAGAACAAGGAGACACTCGACACTACACTTATCACTGTGGGGAATATGAACATCACAGATTCAATCTTCTACCACTAAATTTCGCAGCTCTCGACATGAAAACTCTCTTACTGAATAAGAACAATGTACACTTCTTCCAAATCATAGTGCAGTCCCTGTTGGAAAAGATGAACATTTAAATTGAACTGTTACATATATGTTTTTCCAGAACTTTACCTTCCAGGGCTCTTGTGCACGATCTCTCCAGGGTGACATTCTAAATATTTCAACTTTTCACAAATTGAACAAATACATATAGGACAATGGATTATGATTTCTCGAACTCTTTCAAATATGAAAAATGTCACTCACCAATGGACTTTTTTTTTGTGCGTGTTTTTTTTTTTTCTTCTTTTTCTTTTTAGTTTTATTTTGTTTTCCCTCTGAGAGTTTTACTCCCAATACTGAGATATATGTAAAAGTTGATTGATACTTTATGTGAAACCTCCAAGAGGAGCGTGTTGCTCATTTCCCACTTGGAGTGTGTAAACAACCAATGTAATACCATTCTATGGAGTGTAATTTGTCACTCTGTCGTGACGATGGAGTCAAAATTGGCCACCTGTATATCCCTCGGGAGTGGGCAGGAAATAAAAACTTATATGACTAATGACATGTACAAGTCGCCTTCGATTGTAAACAGTTGAGAAAGGAACTCATTGTCCTCGCCTGTACCTTTCAAAGCAAATTCCCCCCCCCCCCCCCACTGTAAAACACGTTTAGAATAAATAAGGGGCGCTTCTTTTCGAATGCCTCTTTGTAGGAATTCTCTATTTCACCGATTGGTTTTTTAAGTATTTTTTTTAAGTATAATATTAGGGGGGGCTGAGCCCCTTCAAAATAATTCCTGGGGGGGCTCGAGCACCCCCAGCCCCCCTACTTCCTACGCCTATGTTCAGCATTATCAGCGAAAGGTTCTCAGGATGCGCGGAGTATGCGTGGCGGGAAATTGCTTTATCAACGACATTCTTCAGGTTTTGACCAAGGTATTTTAATCTAGAGATAGCTATACAAACTGACTTAGCAACATATTTTAGGGAACGTGTAGACTTTATGTCGATCCATTTCGGCGTGTAAATTTTCATAACAAACTTAACTGTGTGTGGAGCACTGACATATAATCATAGTACTCTGTTCGCTGTAGTCAGGCAGCGCGAATGCGATAGTGTCCTAAGATTCTCATCCAATGCTCCGTTAAATACCGACTGACATTTTCTGGTCCATTGTGATAGATAAAACCAACCCGCCATGGGACTTATAATTCGCTTCCCATCTCACGAACAGGCAGTTGAACGATGTGGGAAGTTAGTAACAGAAACATATGCTAAGGTTTATGGGTTAATGTGGGACTGAAAATAGAGACGAATTCATTAGAACAACGTTCTTATCACATTCAGTGATGTGATTTATGTTAAGTTGTTGTGGGATTATTTTAAAAGAGAGGGAGGAGACTGCACGATAGATTTGATTCAGTGGTTATTCGTCCAAAGATTGTTAACTCGACTTCCTGATTTTATGGAACATCACAAAAAATGTGCTAAGTTGTTTACCTACATAAATCTTCCACGAATACATAAGGGAAAAAAAAAGTGGACCGGTTTGGGGAGGGTGCACGGGCCACTGTGTCGTCCCCTCCTACCTGTATCCGCCAATGAATTTGACCATAAGGATGAATTAAAATATCTGTAATCTAGTTATCTGTGTGTGTAAGTGCATGTATGAAATTCGAACCATATTTCTTTTGTCACTTTTTAACAAAAATAGTGATAATTCAAGGGCTATGTGGTGGCAGAAGTAATTATCCGATCGAAAAAATACTTTACATCGTGTATATTGATCATATTAGACACCTTTTCCGTTCTTGATTTTGTAAAACAGGACAAAAACTGTGCTAAGTTTTTGACCTACATAAATCTTACACGATTACATAAGGAAAAAAATAAGTGGACCGGTCTGAAGGTGGGGGGGGGGGGTACCTGTGTTCCCCCTTCCCTGGGATCCGCCAATGAATTGGACCATGAGGACTAATTCAAATATTTGTAATCTAGTCATCTGTAAGTGTATTTGTGTAAGTGCATGTATTAAATAGTAATCGAACCATATTTCTATCATATGAAAAAGTGCACTTATTACCAAAAGTAGCGATAATTCAAGTGCGATGTGGAGGCAGAAGATATTATCCGAACGAACAAATATTTTACATCGTGTTTATTGATCATATTAGACACCCTTTCCGTCGTGCTATTATTATAACTATTTCGAAAAATATTTTTTTTACTATAATAAGTGGAAAAAAGACAAATTTTACCCAAATTTCGAAATTTCAAGTGTGATGAGGAGGCAGAAGATATTATCCGATCAAATAAATATTTTACAGCCAGTTTATTGATCACACTGGGCACCCTTTCCGCACTATTAGAAAAACGATATCGTAAAAAATGTTTTTTCGACCCACCCTACTATACAGCCATTATAAGGCCTATTATCACCTATGTAACCCCTGTTTGGGCATTCGCATGTCAAACTAGATTATGTAACTTTGCTGTCTTCCAGCGAACCATGATTAAAATATATGTGGCGAGAGCCAAATGGTATGTCAGGGAGAGCGAAATTGAAGAAGCTCTCAATATACCCTCTCTCCTAAGTTTTATAGGTAAACTGGCAATGAACTTTTATGCAGGCATTGAACAAATAGATATTACTGAGCTCAGTGAATTATAGATCTACGACCACAACGATGTTGCTAACATACATCGACCATCGCTCTTGCTCTATGTAAATGGGTAGTACTAAAAAATTTAAAATCGAATAAAAAATTTTAAAAATTAAAAAACCAAACAAAACGTATAAAAACTCGAAAAACAAAATAAAAAGTGAAAAAACTAAAAAACCAAATAAAAAAGAGAAACTTCAAAAAACCTGCAATGGGAAAAAATACTGAAACGCTTTTAGCCCCCCCCCCCCCCCACTGCCAGTCTAGCACTGCTACCTCTTATAGGGCTCGGTGGAGGGCGAACCGGGATGAACACTTTCCCCTTTTATGAATAATTTAACTTCGAGCCCGGGCGGAGGCCTTGTATCCAACAATCCTTTATCAAGAACAACGAAATCTTCAAAGCAAACAATAGAAAATGACGAATCCCGCCTTTCAAAAAAAAAAAAAAAAATGGCACCACTTAAACAACCTACATTTCTCATTATACATTCTGAAAATGGTGAGCTAGCAAAAATTTCACCTTTCTTTATCCAAAAAGATTTCTCGAAGATTTGCGGTGGTAAACCGAAATCTATAAAAAAGCTGAAATCCGAGGACTTTTTAGTAGAAACCAACGTAAATCGCATAAGCTCTTGTTTATCCAAAACAATGGGTAACATCAATATAACAATTCCTTATACGCTCAAAACTGGATTACGGTTGCACCATATATGGTTCAGCCAGGAAATCTGTACTAAAAATTTTAGACCCCGTTCATCATCAAGGCTTACGGCTGTCCACAGGGGCATTCAGAACGTCCCCAGTACAAAGTTTGTATGTTATATCTCATGAGCCTGCTCTTCAGATGAGGCGCCATAAGCTTTCATTAAATTATTATTTTAAGATCAAATCATCACCTTTTCATCCTGCTTTTAAAAAAATCATTTTCCCTTCATTCTCCATGCTATTTTCGAATCGGCCATTTTCAATCCCAACGTTTGGGCTAAGAATGCGAAATTTACTTTTAGAACTTCAAATGGAAGACTACACTATTTTAACTTTTAATGATGAACACCCTCCTTGGGATAATTCACCTTTTCGTATCATAAACCCTTTTCCATTTCTTTCCAAATCACAAACATCTGATGTCATTTTTCAACAAACATTTTATGAACATCGTCAAGCTTATGATGGCTGTATTGCAGTTTATACGGATGGTTCAAAGAGCTTGCAACACGTAGGTTCTGCAGCTGTTTTTGATAACTGCATTCTTGAAGAACAACTCCATCCGCAAACAAGTGTCTTCTCAGCCGAAATCCATGCCATCTGTCTTGCTCTAGAGCACATTTCCCAACTATCAGACAGAAATTTTATTATCTACAGCGATTCAAAAAGCTGCCTCGATGCCTTTGTACATTTCTCTCACAAGGCACACCCTCTTGTTAAGAAATGTTTTTCACAGTGCACTTCTCTATTAGACAGGGGGTTTAGAATCGCTTTTTCATGGATTCCAGGACACGCAGGGATTGCTGGAAACGAAGCAGCTGACTTAGCGGCCAAAACAGCTGCAACTCCATCTATTAATAATCTTTCTTTCACAGACATTAAAGCTGCCACATGGCGTGCCATTCTATTGGCATGGCAGGCACAATGGAATCTTGAAGTTTCAAATAAACTACATTCTTTCCAACCTTTGGTTGATGGCTTTAAAGATTATCCATTGTGCTGTCGCAGACAAGAAGTCATTGTTACTCGGCTGCGTTTAGGGCATACACGTTTAACGCATGTGTATCTCGTATCTAATGAACCGTGCCCTATTTGTCCCTATTGTGCATCAATATTATCTATAAAGCACATTCTTATAGAATGTACTGCATTGAAATTTTTTCAGCGTATGTTCTTTTCATCAGATTTTAATCTATCATCGCTTTTAGGAAATCATATTCATCAAGATCTTTTTAGCTTTTTAAAGTATATCAACCTTTACAGTTGCATTTAAAATATATTTTTATCCTTTACAACGATTTTAATTTTTAATAATGATAACCCTAGAATTTAGAATTTGAGTCTTGTGTCTGGCGCAGTATGGCCAAAACTGGCCCTTGTGCCATTAAAAATCAACCAACCAACCAATATAACAATTGAACCATATAGAAGTCTCAATACTTCAAACGGAGTTATTTCATAATAAGATTTTCTGGAAATTTCTGACGTAGAGTTGGTTCAAGAACTCGCCTCCCAAGGAGTTGTTGAAGCACACAGAATAACTTTGAAAAGGACTGAAGAAATATTAAAAACCAAGCATGTCATTTTCACATTCGCCACACCTAAGCTTCCTGATAGGATTATTGCTGGCTACTTATCTTGCCCTGTACTCCCTTACATCCCAAACTCCCTGTGCTGTTTTAAATGCCAAGGATTCGGGCATTCGAAAAATACCTGTAGAGGTACTGAAAAATGCGCAGTGTGCGGTAGTCCTGATCACCCAGGTGATAATTTCATAGCCAACCCCATCTTTTCCAAAAGCGTGCCCAAAATGGCAACAAGAGAAAAAGACACAAGAGTTAAAATTTCTTACGCAATGTATCCTATCCAGAAGCCCGCAAACTTTTTGAATCTTCTACAAATAACTCGTATGCAACTGCCGTTAAAAAACAATTTCAAGCTCTAGTAGCACACAAACCCAGGTATTTATTCCGCCTGGTATGATCTCTAATGAACAATTATCCAACTACTTCTACTTCTCAACTCCAAATAAATCTGTCAGCATCCAAACGCCGGCCATTCCGGTTTGTTCTAAAACACCAACTCAACCTGTAAAAACTAAACTATTCGTTAATAAGAAAACACCTAACGTTAACCTCAAAGAAAAACTTAAAAAGAAGCGAATTGACAAACAAGCAGCAAGTAAAGGCGTTATACCATTTCTAACTTCCAGCTCATCAGAAGACTACATATGTACAAAAATAAGAAGATACCATATCATACGAAAAGATAACGTGCATAATATTAGTGCTACTGGTGGAGTAGCACTTCTAACCTGTCTGGATTATCCATCCGCAACTGTTCCTCTAAGAACAGATCTGCAAGCAGTTACAGGTGATCAGTGGCCTCATCGTTAAATGAGGGACTGCTGGCGATATGTACTATTTGCACTATGGCCACATCCGGTGAATCACACTTATACGTCGGGCATTGAATGTCGTTGTTATCGGTTGACTTGAAAAAGAGTTAAAAAAATCATGCGGTACTACAATGTTCCTCAAGAAATTTCAATTTTAAAACAAAACGGACAAGTCATTTTCGATACTAAAAATATCGCAAATGCATTGGGAGAAACATTTTCAGCTACTTCCAGTGAGCGTTTTTACACATATAATTGTATTACTGTTAAAAAGCAAGCAAAGCGTAAGATTTTAAACTTTCATTCTTTATCAATGAAGAATTACAACAAACCATTTACTTTTAAAGGGATCAAACGTGCTATATCAAAATCACACCCAACGTCACCTGGACATGACCGTATCTATCGCGAAATGTTAAAACATCTCAACGATACCTCCTTGATAATTATTATATTTCTATTTAATAGAATCTATTTGGCGGAAATTTTCTTGTCATCCTGGGGAAAGGCTATTGTTATACCTATTCCAAAGCCAAAGACTGGTCTATCATTTGGAAGCAAACCATTTATTTTCAAAGATTCAAAGTGGTTTTCGATGTGGTAGAAGTACACTTGATAATCTTCTGATTTTAGAAACTTCAATTCGACAGGCCTTTGTAAGGAACCGACATATGGTATCTGTTGACGCTCGGTTGTCAAATATCCGCTATGGGAAAAGTAGATTAAAGAAAAAAGGATCGCATGAAATCACCAAGCGTGTTTTATTTTGAACTAACTTCGAACAACTTCTTCCAACAACTGACGCTCGACTGCAATCGAGTCGGATAAATAAAATAGAAATTTACATAAAGCGCCCTCTGGGTCGCAAATACAAATAAGTTATGTTCATCCTTAACCAATGAGTGAACATAAACTCCCACCCTAACAGCATGACTTTGCTGTTAAGCAGGAATAGGAACAGTCCTGTTCACATGTCTTTTGTAGATTCCACGCGAGGTCCGGATTGTGACGACTCGCACCAGTCCATCTCTACCAGGGAAAGTCTCCACTATGCGTCCTATGGGCCAGGAAGCAGGGGGAAGGTTCACCTCCTTCACGATGACTAAATCTCCAGGCTTTAGGTTAGATGAGGGTTTTCTCCACTTCGATCTTTGCTGGAGAGAGTTGAGGTAATCTCGATGCCAAGCCTTCCAAAAGCTTCTGCGAAGTCTCTGAACGGCTTCCCAGCACGTTCCTACTTTGATCTGAGAGGAAGGGTCTGTAGAATCAGTCAAGAAATGGGAGGGTGTAAGAACATTTAAATTTTCAGGGTTAGTATCGGATACTGAACACAGAGGACGTGAATTCAGTATAGCTTCAATTTGGGTTAGCAGGTTGGTAAGCTCTTCAAAAGTCAGTAAGGTGTTGCTCAGCGTCCTTCGAAGGTGAAATTTGACAGCTTTAATACCCGATTCCCAGATCCCGCCACAATGAGGAGAAAAGAGCGGAATCTTATTCCATTCAATGGAAGTTGAAGTCAAGTGATGGGATACAGATTCGGTGTCGGCCAAGGTAGTTACAAACTTCTCAAATTCCGACAGTTTTGTCTTGGCACCGACAAAGTTGGTAGCATTGTTACAATAGATTCGTTTGGGAGCATTTCTCCTGGAGCTAAATCGTCTTAGTGCGGCAATAAAAGAGTCTGTATCTAGTCCACCAACGCATTTCAAATGTATTGCTTTGGTTGCAAGACAAATGAAAAGGGCTATGTATCCTTTCGTTGTTTTAGCGCCACGACCCTTGTTGAATTTCAAAACTATAGGTTCCGCAAAGTCAATCCCGCAATTTGTGAAAGGACGTTCTAAGCACACACGATGTTCAGGTAAGTCGCCCATTAGTTGAGGTTGTGTTTTTGCTCTAAATCGGCAACATACCAAGCACTTGTGGATATATTTGCGAATGAGTTTTTTTTCCGCCGACTATCCAATATTCTTGTCGAAGAATGTTTGAAAGTAAAGTCGGCCCCGCATGTAAGTGAGTAATGTGATATTGCTTAATCAGTAAGTGACTGATGTTATGTTCTGAGGGGAGAATGATAGGGTGTTTGGAGGGTATTGATGTTTGTGCATTTCGTAAACGGCCTCCCACCCGTAACACGCCATTGTTGTCAATGAAAGAATTTAAAGATAACAAAGCACTTTTTTATTTTAAAGACTGGTTTTGTCTTATGGAGTTTAGCTCTTCCGTATAGTGAGAATTTTGTACCCAAATTATTACTTTCCTCAGAGAATCATCAATTTCATATAGCTTCAAAGGCACATTAGCATAAGAATTTACCGCTTTGGAATTAGATTTAGGGTTTCTGCATTTTGCTATGAATCTTTGCACGTATGCTAATATGCGCACAATTTTAGATAAAGATGAAAAATGTTCAAAGAGTTTACTAAAAATATCGCTATCAGATATTGCATATGCACATTGAACTGTACTCTTTTGTTCAGATGTGACATCTTTAATTACAAGTTCAGAGTCTAACTTAGATACTGGCCAGTTAGTTTGATCTTCAGCTAAACAGTTAAGACCCCGGAACCAGTGATCACAATTAGGTAAATCTTTAGGGTTCAATCCACGACTTGCAATATCAGCCGGGTTATCTTTGGATGGAATATAATTCCATACTTTGTTTGGTAGTATGTCCAAAATCATTGAAGTGCGATTTGCAACGAAAGTTTTCCATTTTGATGGGTGACCTGCAAGCCAGGATAGAACTACTTTCGAATCAGACATGCAAATATTTTTATATTTTTGATAGGAATTGATGGCAAAATAGATTTGAACAGGCGTGCCAGTAGATAAGCGCCGCAAAGTTCAAGTCGGGGTATAGACAACTGTTTAATAGGTGCAACCTTTGTCTTGGCAACTAAAAGGTTCGTTTCAATCTTGCTCGATTTAACTTGCCTGACATAAATTACGGCTGCATAGGCTAAGGTGGAAGTATCAGAAAAGCCGTGGATAGAATGTATCAGATGAAATGGCTCTTGAAATTTAATCCATTCCTTTACTAAGTCATCGGGAAGAGGAGTGTCCCAATCTGTATTTATTAACCATAATCTCTGATAAAAGATTTTTACGAAAACGGTACAAGTGGACAGAATGCCGAGAGGGTCAAATTGGCGAGCTGATTGAGATAATATTTTTCGTTTAGTCAATGGGTGCTCTATCACTAAGACTGCTTTGAAGAAAAAGTTATCAGCCCCAGTATCCCAATGCAATCCTAATACCTTTGAGAATTCAGAGGGTTCCATCTCAATAGTTGATCTTTCAACTTCAGAATTTAAACCCTTTAGAAGTTCTTGGGAGTTGGACGACCATTTCCTGAGGTTGAATCCATGTCTACTCAATAAATATGAAGCCATCTCAAACTGTAAGTTACTTTTATCTACGCTATCATTTCCAGTCAACGAATCATCCATGTAAAATTGTTCTTGGATGCTACGAGCAATATTTGGATACTTCACTGCACAGTCTTGAGATATCTGCTGCAGGCATCTAGTGGCTAGAAATGAAGATGAAGATAGACCATAAGTAGCAGTATTCAATTTGTATTCACAATTTTGGTGGGATGGGATCATTTTCATTAAATCTCCACAAGATTCGTTGAAATGTGCGATCTTTTGGCGCAACTAAAATTTGCCTATACATTTTTTCAATGTCGGATGTCACCGCAATTTTATGACATCTAAAACTTAAAAGAATCGAAAATAAATCGGGTTGCAATTTAGGTCCAATTCCTAAACAAGAATTTAAAGAATAAGTAGTAGAGCTCTTACACGATCCATCAAATACAACTCGTATACTTTTGTTTGATTGTTTAGTTGTACAATGATGAGGGAGGTAGAATTTAGATGCATTTTCTATTAATTTCGAATCTTCATTGGATAAGGACATATGCCCAAGATCAATGTATTCCTGTAAAAGTTCTTTGTATTTTATTTCTAAATCAGGATTTGATTTGAATTTCCGCTCTATACTTAACAGTCGCGATACAGCAGCCGGTTTCGAATTTCCCAATTCTATTTCAGTGTGAAAAAAAGGAAGTTCCACTACGCATCTACCAGAAGTGTCAATAGAATGAGTTTCGACAAAATGACTTTCGCAGAACACTTCTTCTTTATTTAGAAATTTATCAGTAATAGGCAACTCTTCAGTTTCCCAAAATCTTTTTAACTCCTCATCTACGTTTGAAGAATGAAGAATAGATAAACTTACCGAGGGATTTGAAGGATAGCTGCTAGATTCAATTTTACCAGAAAGTATCCAACCCAGCTTGCTATTCTGAGCAAGTGGTAATTCTTTAATTGGGGACACAATTTGTCCTGGTAGTAGCAGTGAAAATATATAGTCTGCTCCTAAAATTAAATCAACATGATTAGAAATAGAAGAGGTTGGGTCGGCTAGTTGTAAAGTTTTCAAATGCTTTAAGTCCGAAATGTTTATAGTAGAAGACGGCATAGATGCAGTTAATTTATTTAATATATAAGCATCGATATTAAATATTTCATCGCTATCATAAAAGGAAGACATTTCAACATGAACAAGTCCTCGAGTATTTCCTGCATTAACTACCGAGAGTCCTAAAACCCTAAAATTAGCGTGACTTCTTTCAAGTCCTAATGTTTGTACACACTCTTCAGAAATAAAAGTTCCTTCAGAACCCGAATCCATTAAAATTCTAACTTCTTGATATGTGCCGCAAGAATCCTTAATTTTAACTATCGCAGTAGGTAACAACACCGCCTTTCCCCGAGAGCGAGTTAAACCGCTGATCAACTCCTCCGGATTCAAGTGTTTAGGTTCTTCGGAATGATCATCTTCGCTTCGCGAGTTTCCCGCCGCTGCGTGGGTAGTGGTTGAAGAAAGGTTTCCCTGAATTGATTCGCATAACATCGAATCAGGGGTGCCCACAGGGGGGGATTATGGCGCAAGTTGCGCCATCAAAATTTTTGGGGGGGATTTTTTTACATAGCTTTTTAATTATTATTTTGTTTTAGGGGGGAAATGTTTTGGGAAAAAATTTATTTAATAAGTATAATACATTATATAATGTGCCTTCAATCACTGGAATTTCCAGCGAATTCGAGAAACGCCTCTTCGGCACATAAGCCGGATGACATTGTAAAAAAAATTACGTACACGTTTACTCATCTTTGTCCAGTTCAAACATTCATAATACACTTTAGTGCTGAAATTGAAATTAAAAAACGCTGTGAGGCAATAAGTTTTCCATTAGTAAGAATGTATAAATAATAATAAATATGAAGAGTGCTACAAACTCTGAACTTGGAATCTCATTTCATATCCCTTATATCATAAATTACGATTACATTGCAAAACATCTAAGCAATTGCTGCAACAAATTTAACTTTTCCGATTGTGATGAGGTATATGTTATTAAAAAAAACTGCAATGAAGCAGACTGTCTCCTTATCTCAATAACACGTATAACATAAATTACGATATTTATATACAACTCCACTAGAAACTAATTACTTCCATTCCATATGTTTGTTTACTAGTAAGTGTAGACGATTTTACTGTATTTGGGTTTCGTATTGGCCGGTCGGATCAGTTTTAATAACTTCAATGGTGCTACAGCAAAAGAACAAATAACATATTTCAGTCAACAAGAATACTTAGTTATTCTGAACTTACTGTTGAAATGTGGAGCAAAGTTACTATTATTTAAATTGTAAAAAATAAAAAACTTTAATGAAAAGCATTTTCTGAGTTTGAGAAACTGTAGTGGTAAGTGGATAAATAATTTACGGCATTTTTAAATTAAAGTTTAATTTTATAAGGTTTCTTAAAATTCGATAAAATGAAGTTTTTGCATTTAATAGTCATATTTAAAATATCCAAATATAAGAATGGGGGAGCTAAATTGTCTTCCAGTGTGCAAAAAGGGACACAACTCGTTCAACCTCAATACAGGTTTGTAGTTAGACAATATTTAGAGCAAAAATATTTTCAGGGATGGGAAAAGAAAGAAAATAGTTTTGTTATTTATTTTCGTAGCACCTCATAAAACTGTTTATAAAATTATGTGCAGTTAAACAGCTCAAAAACTTCCTTTTTAGTACATTAGAACTCTCCACTTTTTGACATTGAAAGTTTTACAAAATAGTACTAAAGGTTTTGTAAATTACTTTTTAACTTGTAATAATGCTTAGATATTAAATAATAAGCTTTAAAATAAAAACTAATATTAGGAGGCACCGCAAAATCCTCCAAAATTACCTCATATGGTTGATAAACTTTATATATGATTTACAACTTTATGAAATAATTTTTTTAAATACCTTTAATTTAAAAATATGTATTATTCATTGTGCAATTTAATTTTGTTTTTAACAAAATAACATTTAAAAATCAATTTTAATTTATTCTAAATTATATTTAAAAATGGTATTTTTAAAACCTTTCAAAATAGCAAGTACGAAGCAAAAATGAAAAAAAGTGCGTATTATTGGTTAAATCTAAACATTACAGTAAACATATTTATATACTTTAAGAATTGAATTATCATAAGACATTTCAGATCGTTAAAATTGCTGAGAACTTCTCCCCTTCCTCCATTTTTGCAGCAATGAAACATTATATATAACGGAGATATAGCCGAATTTTTTTTTATTCAATTAAATGTGTCCTATGAAATAAATTTACAAAAAAATATTTTAATTTCTCCAAAAGCGCGAGTGCCATTTCAAAATAGTCCGTGGTCTTATTTTTTTGTCAGTCACTATAAAAGTTTACAAGATCATTTAATGCAAAATATAATTTAAGTACTTTAATTAATATTATAAAATACTGGCCAAAATCAGGCACACAGGTGGGGGGGGGAGAGGAATAAGTACATAAAGAAATCCGTTGCTCAGTCACTGAACCTCCCCGCTCCCATGAAAAATCTATACCTACGTGCATGGCCAAAATTATACTTTAGTTATTTAACTTCCGATAATTTATTTTCTGATAAATACAATACTTTCAATACAGATATATTTTTTACTTTTAAAATATCTTTGATAAAATTTTCTAATGCCACAAAGACTTCTAGAGTTTAAATGCAAAATATAAATTGACATCATCACGAAAATATTTTTCCTGAAATAAAACAATTAGCATATAATAGTCTATAGGGTTAAACAATGTTACTATAAAAGTTTTTAAATAGTTCATTTCCTCAGTTAGCACCAAATAGAAGCATTAAAAACTGTAATTTAAATGAAAAGATTTTTGTTTTAAATTGTTTTTCAACACGTTGTGACCTTTTGATCTCAAATACATGTCTAACAAAATTTTACAAAAACAAGGCCCGTCACTTTATACTATAATTCAACAACTCCTATGTCAACTGATGTCATTACAGCTGATTGTATTGATTGGTCGCCAACATACCGAAGATAAACAAGCTATTTTGTCTGACGCCGCGGTCCATCGCCCCCCCCCCCCCACGTCTCATATGTTTTGTTTATATCATGATTTTATACGCATGAGCTCCTATTTCCTATTAAACGAAGCTAAATCTATGTAGTGTGCTATTCGTCAAGTGTCGAAATGGACACCTTATAATGATATTTCTATCCCGATTTCCCATGCAAATGATTTAAAGACCTTTCACGTTAAAAGCAGAGAGTTGTAATATTAAATAGAGAGCGTCTTCAATACCAGACTCTCGTAAGGCCGCGGTGTCAACATTGAAATACAAAAACCAACATCACGTGGTTATAGCGCTGCCATATTTGGCGTTCAGACATTTGCAGGAGTTTCAAATTTGGCGCACTTTCTTCTTTTTTGGTGATAAGGAGTTATGTCTGTATTCAACTTCTTAACATATATGTACGTATTTACTTATTTTCAAACAATATGCACTAAATATTTCCGCTTCATTAACGAAACGAAAATATTTTATTTCTGTTCAATACTCGAAGAAGCGAAACTCTTTATATTTATCAGGTTTTATTGTTTATATTTTCTTTTTGAAGTATACAAAATAACAATTGAAAGAACTTCGCTTTTGGAAATTTTTTACATAAAAACGTAATGCAGTTATTTCAAAACTACAAAGTAAGAAAAATCTCCTTAATATATCTGTTAAACTTCCTTAAATTGTGCCACTCGTTCAAAAAAATATATATTTAAATACAAAATTAAACACAAAACCATTATACAATACTTCGATCCCGTTTAGTTCTGAAAGTCGCCAAGGCCTGCCAAGTAATATTGGCGCATGAATGAATTGGCATTTCCACATATCACGTGGTTTCAATGATGGACACACGGAAATCAGCATTTTTATTCCTCTATTTGTATCATTACTCTAGGGTTAAAAGCCGATTTTCTAATTTTTTTAGAGAAATTGTTTCCTTGTCAACGCGGGGCCCCACATAAAGCAGCGGCACCTGTGGTGACCCTGCTCAGTGGCGTAGCCAGGATTGTCCGAAGGGGGGGGGGGGGGGGGGGGTCCATAAATTATTTTTGGTCCGACCAAAACCAAATATTTTTTTTATTATTAATAACTGATTTTAATTAAATTTAATTAATAATTTTAATAAAATTTAGTTAATAATTTGAATAAAAGTTAATTAATAATTTTAAATTAGCAATTTTAATTAATAATTTTAAATTAGCAATTTTAATTAATAATTTTAAATTAGCAATTTTAATTGATAATATTAAATTAGTAATTTTAATTAATCATAATAATTTTTAAGTCGTAATTTTAAATTAGTAAATTTAAATTATGATACTTTTTAATTTAAGCAGTAGTTTTAAATTAAAATTATAATAAATAATTTTAATTGATTAAATATTATTTATAAATTATAATTAAGAAGTAAATTAAAAGCTTAAAACACGTAGGCAGTGCCGTCACACAAACAAATTTGGGGGGGGGGGGGGGAAAGAGACAAGAAATTTCCTAACTTAACGATTCCGAAATTCCCAACTTAACGATTCGAAATTCCCAACTTAACGATTCGAAATTCCCAACTTAACGATTCAAAATTCCCAACTTAACGATTCAAAATTCCCAACTTAACGGCGTCGGGTACGGATACCAGCTCAGGTGTTATTCTCGTTATCTGACCATGATTAAAAAAATACGAGGCATTATTCCCAGGGTCTATTCTTCGAGTTAGACCCGAAACAACGTTGTGGCACGCATGTTCCAGTGCAGTGTCTGTTCTAAGTGCGATGTTAATTAACCAAACTTAACGATTGGAATTTTTGAACACAACAGTGCTAAAAATTCCTAGTTCCGACTTATCAACTTTTTGATAGGATAATTTTATTGTGGAAGTCATACGGGGGGGGGGTGGGGGGGGGGGGGGATGAACAAATACAGCCATGTTCTGAAAATAAATGTAACATGATCTGTAAATAGTGTGGGAGTGAAAGGGACTCGGCAGTTGTGTCAACCCAACAGCCATTGCTAATCTTAACATAAAACATAAATAAAATAATATTCAAAAATAAAAAGTATCTACATAAATAATTTTACCATATTTATCAAGTAGTAATTAAATTATAATTTTTTTTTAATTAATAACCATTTTAATTCTAAATTAATCAATGCAGGGAAAACAGGAATTTATATTACTATAAATAAATTCAATAAACATAGAAGTATTCAAAGAGAGAATCCTCCAAAGTTAATGTTAAAACGAAATACATATCACATAAAATTAGGTAAAGAAAATAGGTACTGAAAGATGCGTCCTCCGCGCATAAGATTTTTCGTAGCAATCGTATCGAAGTCTGAGAATTTTTTTTACCGAGGGGTGATTTAAATAAAAGAACCCATCGAAAGTTCTGGAAAGTTTCTATTTGAAACTGGTAAAAACTAAAAAAAAAATATATTTATAGAAAAACACACAGGAAACGCACAGCGTCAACATTACACAATTTTGTGATTGGTTATTCACAAAACAAAAACAACAACAAAAAAATCCTAGACACGAGACTATAAATTTATATGGGACTGGCGCGCCAGTTCCCAGATATTCGAAGCGCCACGGTGCTTCGAATATTAGCTGAAAGAAATTTTACATTGTGGAAGGCAAAACCAATAGGATTATATGAAACAAAAGTGATTTTCGAATAAAAAGGAGAGGATTTTGATTTAGACAATCGCACCTAACACAATTAAAAGAGAAGTTATTTAATAAAAAGAACACTGTGTGACGTTTGCGTAAAGTGTAATGCCATATATTTTAAAATTCTTTAAATGATAATCTGAATGTTAAAACATATAATATAACTTTGACAATAACGAACAACAGAATGAGCAGATGCGACCATTTTTTTAGTCGCCTGCTGGAAATCTGAAAACATTGCTCCTTAATTTAAATAATTTATTATATATTTAAAATGTGGGATTTTTTTTTTAAAGGAAACGATGCCACGGTTATATTTTTTTTTTCGCTTGACGCAATAAAAAATACAATGATATTTATAAAACAGTTCCGCCACTGGCGTTGTGTCGGCTACAGACTACATTAATCAACTCCATCTGGAGCCTTAGCGTCGTATCGGTCGAAAGTGTGCAGTGAACTCTGAAACCAAACACACGAATTTAAGTTTAATTTTACAAGTTGGACAATTTCTAATTTTCCCTTAATAACCTTGGGTGTTTTTGCTTTCCTTTGTTAAAAATATTAATTTTCTTCAGACATAAATTTTCCCAACTCGGGTATTTTTAAACCTTGAAATTCCCAACTTTTAGGGTTTCCAAATTATGGGTGGGGGGGGGGGTCGGGACACTCCCCCCCAAACCTCCACGGCGCGACGTGCCTGCACGTAGGGGATGAATGGGTCAGGAAAATACCTTACTTCAAAGCAATCAATTTCTGGATTCCTGTGAATTCCGGCTCAACTCACTGCCGCCCCATTTCAAGTGTTAAGAAAAGTATCCTTTTACATGTACAAACAAGCAAGACAATCATACAGACCTACTACCCCAAAGCCCCCCCCCCCCCCCCCCCCCCCCCACACACAAAAAGTCGAATTTTCTGTCTTCAAGGTTGTTTCATCATTGTTCTCCTTAAAATCATCCCTTCAGGGACAGAAAGGAAAGGAGCAGGAGATACAAGTGGGGTGGACCAGGAAATGCGACGTGTGTTTTCTCTATAGAAATCAAACATTTTTTATTTATTTTTTGCATTTTTTATTTTTCAAAAAAAAAAAAAAAATTAAACTGGCTATGGGGGGGGTTCTAACCCAAAGTAACCCAATGCTGGCTACGCCACTGACCCTGCTTATATAAATGCGTTTGTTGAAAACGGATATGCAACCAGAAGATTATTGTAGTTTCTAAAAGTTGCTGGTCTGGTACATGTTGAATAATAATAAAAAAAAGAAAAAGAAGAGATTGAAATGGTGAGTGAATTTACATAATGTAAATACGATGTGGGAGGACACAATACAAGTTTACGCGGAGGGGGGGGGGGCGGTCCTCCTCCACCCCGTTTGGCTACCTCCTTGGGGAGGGAAGGGTTGAGAAAAATTTGGGGGGGGGGGATTTGCGCCATTGGGTTTGGGGGGGATGGGCACCCCTGCATCGAATGGTGTCGTTGCTTGCACCGGGTACACACATGTGTAGAGGGGCAATCGCGCAATATGTGCTGATCCGAGAGACAGTTATAACACAAATAACGCTTTTGAGAAAAATTCTTTCGTGCGGTAACATCTAGTTCCTTGAATTTAAAACATTTAAAAAGAGGATGATTTCCCATACATTTTGAACATTTGGTCACCTTGAAGTTAGTTTGTTTTGGTGATCATTGTGACCGGTCTACAGAACTTTTCTTTAGGTGCACTTAAATTGAAACTTTCTAAAACATAACAGCGTGTGTTAAGAAAGTCAATAAACGTATCAAAAGTTGGAAATGAATCATCGCTTTTAGTTTGGGCCCAAAGCTGCTTTGTTTCTAAATCCAATTTATCTAGGATTAGATGAATTAACCAAGGATCCCTTGAAGAAGCTTCGGATCCTAATCCTTTCAAACCCCGAACTACTTCGTCCGCCGTGTCTGAAATGTTGCGTAGCATTTTTTCATTTGTTTGTTGCATTTTAGGCAGTTGCAAAAACGTATTTATAAGTGAAGTAACAATTTGCCGTTTGTTATCATAGCGAGCAACTAGTTTGCTCCAAGCCTGATCATAACTTGCTTCCGCGAAAAGAATGTGTTTAATCAAAGCTGCCGGAGCTCCGGACAGTAAGCTTTTCAAATATTGAAACTTTGTATTGGATTTAAACTTTCGTTATTGTGCACCGTTGCACAAAATAAATCCTTGAATGAAATCCAATCACTATAATTTCCCGTGAAAGTTGGAATAGTCAATCGAGGTAATTTGATATCTGACTGACTTGATAGCTGTTGTGTAACAGAATGGTGTTGATTCGAGACATTAATCGATGAACTTTGAAGTTGCGAATCACTGTGTCGATTTGAAGAAATGTTAGCGATATTATTCAAAATTTCCGATTTCAATTCGAAGTAGATTTCTTCTACAGTTTCAATTTCCGAAAGGTTTTCGGGAAGTTGAGAATCGTAATTGTTAAAATCACGCCAGACATTTTCCAAATTGTCTAAGCGAATATTTAATGCAGTTGCAGTAAATTCATCGTTCGAATCAAGGAAAGTTTTTATGCGAGTCATTGAAGCCTTGGCTCTGCCGCGTTGTTTTATCAAAGTAGCTTCTTCCGTCATTTTAGAAGAAAAAGATTTATACAGCACCTGGTAAATTCATCGATCTCGTCGGTGCCTCCAAAAAATGTTGACGCTCGGTTGTCAAATATCCGCTATGGGAAAAGTAGATTAAAGAAAAAAGGATCGCATGAAATCACCAAGCGTGTTTTATTTTGAACTAACTTCGAACAACTTCTTCCAACAACTGACGCTCGACTGCAATCGAGTCGGATAAATAAAATAATAGAAATTTACATAAAGCGCCCTCTGGGTCGCAAATACAAATAAGTTATGTTCATCCTTAACCAATGAGTGAACAGTATCTGTGTTTTTCGATATGGAAAAGGTCTATGATCGAGCCTGGTGGTATGGTATCCTAAAATACCTGCATGATCTAGGCTTAAAAGGAAACCTACCAATATTTATAAAAAAATTCCTAACATCTCGAATTTTCCAGGTACGAATAAAAATACTTTTTCAGATGTGTACTTATAGGAGGAGGGTGTGCTTCAAGGTAGCATTTCCTCAAGATCAATGACATTCTGAAGCAATTTCCAACATCTGTGCAAGGCACCCTTTATGTGGACGATTTCCAGATTGCATTCGCGTCTTCCAACATGTCGACTCTTGAACGGCATCTCCAAATAGCAATAAAAATATTGCATTTTGGGCTAACCAAAACAGATTTGTGTTTTCCACCCAAAAAACTGTTTGTGTCCACTTCTGTAAAATTCGTGGAATACACCTCGACCAAGAGATTACTTCAATTCGAGTAACCAGAACCCATTCTAGTAGTTTCTGAAATAAAGTTTTTATGAATAATTTTTGACAATAAACTGACTTTTCGTTCACATATATCAAAACTAAATATAAATCTAAATTGCCCCAAAGCTCTTAATATTTCGAAAGTTTTATCTAACATATCATAAGAACTGAAACAACTTCCATGATAAAAATTTACAAATCTCTGATCCGTTCTAAACTTGATTATGGCTGTGCTATTCACGGGTCATCCGCAAAATCCACACTGTGTAGTCTTGATCACACAAGGCTCACACACAGACATCTTTTATTCTCTGATCCTGCACCAAAGTTATTATCGTGTCATTCTCCCTGTAAAACATTTTTTAATTGAATGTAAATATTTTAACGTTTTTCGACGACAACTTTTCGGCCCCAACATAAATTCAATTAAATTAATTTTAGGTTGGTTGGTTTATTTAACTAACGTCGCACTAGAGCTGTACAATGGGCTATTGGCGACGGTTCGGGGCATCTGGAAGGAAAGACCCGGGAACGATGCCTCGTATTTTTGAACCATGGTCAGATGACGAGGAAACACCTGAACTGGCACCCAACGCCTTCAATAGACGTCGGGACTTTGGACCCCGATCAGATGTATCGTGCACCAGTCCCGTATACACGCCGTTCATTTTTGAGGATGTTCTGGACGACTTTTCTAGTATTTTGTAGCGAAGCTGGCAACCCTCAGATCACAAGATCACTACTTTTTACTTTTCTTTGCCTGGCATCGAACCGGGAACCTTCGTATTCCCAGCTGACGCCTTTAACCGCTCGGCCACGGAGGCCAAATTAATTCTAGGAGATCCGCCAAACGAAAATTGTATTTCTTTGCAACACAAAGTTATATAATTTGATTTAAGTTTTTATCATACTGTTTTTAAAATGTTTTTAAATGAGCTAGAAAGTGAAATATATTTTTTAATTTTACAAACAAATTAAAAAACTTGAATTATATAATATAACTTTGATACTTATTACAACGTTTTAAAATCAGTGCCAACATTTAGGTATGGTTTTTGTAATTTGGCATCAACTTCAAAAAGTTATAATAAGTATAAAATTAATATTAAATAATTCGATTTTTTTTTTCAAATTGTTTTTAAAATTAATTTTTTTTTTACTTTTTAGTGCATTTTTCTTTAACATTTTGCATTTTTGTTTAACAGTCAAATGACCGTTTAATTTTGAATTTTTTGAAAAAGTAAATTTTTCTGTATTCAACTAAGAAAAATATTTTTTTCCAAATGGTCCGGTTAATTGAGATTTCCGGATATTTAAATGGCGGATAGCCGATTTTCAAAAGGTGCCCAGAAGGGACATCCCCTGTCCAGCAAAAAAAAATATCTGAATTAGAACAGAAAAATTAAGCAAAAATACATATAATTTTTTTTTTAATGGATAAGCTCCCTCTTTTGACGTGCTTTGGCGGTTTCGGTTAGTGCGCTTTTAGTCGGTTAAAAATAGAATAGTTGATGCTTTAGTTTAAACTGTAAAGGAAAAAAAATTAATTGTTTTGAATCGAAAATTATAACATTTACATTGTTATAACATTGTTCGAATCTTTAAAAATGAAATCAATATCAAAAGTATAAATATTCGTAATAATAAAATTTCTAATAGTTTTTGCTTTATCAAAATTAATATTCTATTCTATTATTTTATCGTAAAACACATAGGTAGAACAATGTTTTTACCTGAAGGAACAAACTGCATTGTTATCGAATTTGTAAGTGTCAAACGCTGTAACAACAATATTTTTTAATAATCTTTTGTAACAATACAAGTTTATCGGAATAAAGTCTTGGAACTTTGTTCATTTCTACGCTTTTCTGAAATTGATAGACGCAATATGAAAGCTCAAATTAGTCCTTTTCTGGTGTTCTTCAAATTTACGAAGTAGTGTTACTGAAACTGGTTCCAGCGTTCGAAATAAACGAATAAATAACGAACTGTTAATAACAGTTGAATGTGTAGGTTTATTCGACTTCGTCATCGCCCATGAAGGTGGAATACATATGTGGAATGCCGTCGCCATCAGCATTCTTTATGCCCGAATGCGTACAAAATTGGTGAGTTGTTTAAACATTCATTTGTACTGACATCAATTGAATGTGATGTTCAATAGACGCTGTATGCACTAGGGATGAGTGATATTAGAATAACAGTTAAAATTTATCATTATTTCAATTTGCGATAATTAAAGATATTATTTTTAAAAACTAACAGTTCTTTATTTCCTCAAAAAAGTAGTATTTCAAAATCAAAAATATATATATTGAATAAAATAAGTTATTCAAAAATAATAATAGATGCACTGTTTAATTTGATCAGAAACGCAAAAACTGTCAAAAATGAACAAGTTAAAAAAAAAATAGGTTAAAAAATTAACAGGTAAAAAAATTATTAATATGTTACTAAAAAGGAACCAGAATAGAATACCGATTTCCTCCTCCTTTCTAAGTGGCAACAAACTTGTTCCGCGATACCTCTCGTATCACAATAACGAGCTGAATTAAATATTATTTACTTCGTTATTGGCCAAAAGTTATCCCTTCTCCCGAAAAATATTTAAGTAACAATTAAAACTAACTGTTATACGTCAATAATATCGTAATAACTACCGTTCTTTTAGAGTAACTGCTAAGCTCATCCCTAGTATGCACACATAACTTAAACAAAAGTCAACGTTTGCCATTCGTTAACCTATAAATATCAAGGAATTTAGAAAATATAGTAAATTGACAAAGATTGTAACTTACCTAATTAATTTAATTGCTTGTGTTCCATTTAAAAATTCCAATTTGTTATATTTCACGACTGCTCATTTGAAATTTTCAAACCTACTTTTTTTTATGTGAAATAGCCTAATTAAGCCCCGGGTGCCCGTTAGACTATGCTTTGACTTGTGATCTTGTCGGACTATTTAAGATGAAAAACCACATAGTTCGACTTTATAAACATATTTCTCTAAACAGATATTTCCCTACTAGTGTGACAAAAAATTATTGGCATTATCACATTTTAATTATAAACGCATTATATAAGAACATTTAAAAAGATGACAATTTTACACCAAATATAAATTGTATCAAAGAGGAATTATTTAGGGTTTTCAGGTAAGACAAGCTGCTGTCAAGGGACAAGAGTGGTGAAATTTTAAACAAGCGTAGATTTTTAAACAAGTTTTGTATTGTTGAAATATAATTTTTTCAGAAATTACGATTTATGGTTTGTTTCCCAATGAACGTTGTACATGAATCCTGTTTAAAAAATAAGTTAAGAGATGAATAAAGCGAGATCAGCTACTAGAATTAATTGTTTAGTGCATAAATAATTACATTACGTACACATCGCAAGTGAAAATAATCATAATCTTATAAAAACAGTTTTTTTGAAAAATCATGAATGCTATATGACTTAAAAACTTATTTTATCTTGACCTTTTGTATCAGAATAAATTTAAGATTAAAAAAAAAACTTTCTAATAGAATGAATGAAAGAAATTATTTTTGAAAAGCACAGTATTCCCTTTACCGTAAAGATTTGGTACGTTAATTCTTTGTATGCACTCCTGCTTCTTGTATTTTAAATAAGTTCTAGACCTCTCTGCACTGTTCATATCAATAGAAATCGTGTTATAATTTTGTTCGTATTGAACATTCCCTTTCATCATGTTTAAGTTTTCTATGCCGCAATTCAACTGTTGTGAGATATTTGGCTCCATAATGAAATCTTCGGCAAATTGTCGCATTGCACCATACGCAAATTTCTCAAAAATTTATTTAATTATTAACTAGATTAATAGAACTAGATTAATAAATCGTCGATATCTTCAATTTAAATAAAGAATCACTGCGATTATTCGATTATAACTGAAGTTACAGCGGATATTACCAGAGAATTTCCAAATTGGATTATTTTTTCCCTCCCACATGGTATAAATCCCAGGCGAAATGACTTTAGATTAATGATTAGCTTAGTAACGCAGAACTACTTTCCTCTTAGCGATGGTACAACATTTATGGCTATAAGCTCATTCACACTGGAGTTATAGCGCTTTGAACTCCGTCTACGCTTCACTCTATTACGCGTCTCTGGATATGTGCCTACGTGTATGTTTAAATTTTTTGTTATTTGGCTCCATAATGAAATCTTCGACAAATTGTTGTTGGTATTGAACTGAGGCCTCCCTAATTAATTTAATTACATGTGTTTTAACTAATTCTAATTTCTTAAATGTCACGACTGCTCATTTAATATTGACAAACTGCTCTTTTTCTGACGGTCAGCCCAATTAAGGGTAAAAATTTACTGTACGGTCACCCTTGGCGACTTTTTCAAAATTTATCACCAAATGTGGAAAAAATCGCGCCGAGGGTGACCGTACAGTAAATCTGACCCCAACCAAGCTCCGACTGTCCCTTTGGATATTACTTTAGATAATTTAAGTTAATACAAGATGGGAATGCCAATAACGTGCAACGGTGGGCAACTTGGCGCGCATGCCTCAGGTTAAAGTAGGTAGAAAAGACGAGAGAGAGAGTGTGTGTGTGAGGGAGTGTGTTTGTGAGACAGAAAGTGTGTGTTAAAGAGAGAGAGAGAGAGAGAGAGAGAGATTGAGAAAGAGTGTGTGAACGACAGAGAGAACGAGATTGTGTGTGAGAGAGAAAATTTCTTTTCTTTCCATTGCGTTACTTAATTTAAAAAAAATACAATTAAAATTCTGTTCATTCCCGCTACTTTGCAGACAATTGTTTTAACACTTTGCACTTGAGCGATGACCCAAGTAACGACCAGTTCTTATGATTTTTTCTTGATATTGTACGAGAACTACATGTTCCTCAATGTAAAAGACACTTTACCTTAGGTTGTTCTTTATCAAATTTAAAGTGTGACATGTCTTATGTAGTGTAGAGTTGGGTATTTTTTATAGCAACAGCGTATGCGATCTGTGCAAATACAATTTTGACTAACAATTGAATCTAGAATGAGTGTTTTAAATTCTTGTCCTTTGCGACCAGGTGCTCTTCTAATTTATGGAATTTTTTAAGTGCACCAAATTAAATTCTGAAAAAATTACACTATCTTTTTCGAGCGCAATAATTTTTTTTTTTAAATTAAAAAATTGTAAAGAGGTGTAAAACTGACTTTGCTGCGTTTATTTACCTGGAAGTCATTATTTGTATTTTATAGCCCCTATTCAGATTTTAGGCACCTTTCCTCTCTTTAGCAAAATAGGCAATAATTAAAAGCCAACTGAAAGAAGTGAGGGTTTATTGAATTGAACAACACGCTCTATTCTCAACTGTTGTCAAATGTGATATTTAGCATTGATTTAATATCCGTCGATTGGAAATATACTGGCAATCTGTTAATACATCGATCTTTAATACGTCTGGACATTCTGTGAGTCAGTGACGTAGCAATTCAAAAACTGTGGGGAAGGGGACTCAACTAATTACATAACAAAGAAAATTTACCAATGTGACAAAATAAATGCGAATTAGTATTTATTCTAATTAGTAATTAGTGATTATTTGTTGATTATAGCAAATTACTATAATTTTCATTCAATGTATGAAATTTTTTTTAGAAACAATGATTTCTTAATTAGGATATTGGATAGACAATTTTAACTTGAAATTCTATTGGGAGAGGCGAAGGAGAGGGGGGACTTGAGCCCCTTGAGCACTTTCCTTTCTAATGACTATTATAGTTGACGTTCGGGACATTATACGCACTTCGTCTTGTAATAGGGTTATTATTTATTTTATTTATATTTTTTTCCTGTATACTATTTAACTTTTTAGATAGTAACTGCTACATCTAACTCGTACTTATTACACTATAACTCATACGAAATTAATCTTTTTACATTTGCAGTTGTAAAAATATTAATTTCGATTCATGGTTTCTTTTTTATATTTATAACAGCTTGTTACAACAATGCTTTTGCATTGTTCTGGCAAACCTAAACAAATAAACTTCTAAAACATCATACTAATTATCCTATTACAATATTAATAATTGCAACAATGTTCCGTTATGGTATCTTGAAACAATAGAGATTTTAATAGACTTCATAAATCAAGTGTTGAAATTTAGTTAGTTTTGAAGAAGTTTTGTAAAAGATTGAAATCATTCCGTTTTCCAGCATATGAAACTTCGGACGTCTTTTTTTACTAAAGTAAGTAACATTCGTTTAAACTTCGAAACATTTAGATGTTTTGAAATGTGAATTTTGAAATATAATCAAAGTAAATTATAATCAATCAGTGTTAATCATCACAGTCACTAATGAACACTGACTTTATTCTGCGACTTTTATTTTCTTTATGAATTATCGTGTTTAAATTTTCTTCTGTGTACTCTTCCATTGGTATTTAATAATAATTTACGGCGTATTTAATTTGATTTGGATATTTTTGTAACAATTATTTCATTCTATGATTGTAAAAATTGTCCCTAGTTTATACATAATTTTTTTTTTCATTTACCATTGCAATCATGATTGAAATTAATGTAAACGTTTATTGAATATTTATCAAGTGTTTAATGAAGATTTGATGTTCATTATAAAGTAGTTTGTAAATGTTTCGTAGGATATATTTTTTTAAGAAACGTTTTAGAAATATTAAATAGAGCTATTCATTTCCAAAAGCAAGTTAATGAGACAATAGGCTATATTTTTAAAAAATTAAGTATTTTAAATATATTCGGAGAAAGCTCCCAATTTTCGTCATTATTAAAATCTTAATGGAGTCTCCTTACTCCCGCTACTTTGCGGAGAATCGTGTTAACTCATTTTCACTCGAGCAATGACTCTCAGTCGCCAAAATAACGACATGTTCTTTTGTTACCTGTTCTTCATATTGAACGAGAACTACATGTTCCTAAATATAAAAGACACTTTTCTTTAGATTCGTTCTTTATCTAACTTAAAGTATGGCATCGCTTGAGTATCGACATTTTTTGTTATCCCTTTACAATCGAGTGTATTCTTTAAGTCACCAAAATAAAAGACGATTTATTTTGTTTTTTAACTCTGTACTTGAAAATGAATATAAGAGGAGAACGGGTTCTGAGTTTCAAAAGTTATACTCTCACAAACTTTAATAGAAATTATTTTTGTCACCTGGAAACAACAAGTATGCTGGCGATTTAAAGCAAACTTCAGATCGAAATTCCTCACAACCCCTGTTTTTATTAAACATTTTCCAAATGCCATAAACTACTGAATATGTTATATATGTTCGATATACTGATATTTATATTCATCTATATGCATAACTTTATTGTTTTTATAAATATCCACCCAAAACGTAAAAAGAACACGTTAAGAATACCTGTTTAAAAGAACAGGAACGGGATTTAACTACTCCATAAAAATAGCGTAAATATCAAACATGTTAATCGCGTGCAAAGGGTTAAAAAAAACTTGTTTTTCATCACATGGAAAACACGTGGAGCCATTATTCAATTCAAATTTTTTCGTTTAATTTTTTTAAAACAGGTGTCGCCTAACATTTTTCTTCAAAATTAAAAACATCTAAATTATAAATAAAAAATTCCTGTACTGTAAAGGAAACAAAATTGCACACCAATTTTAATTCATTCATGTGCTTTCATTGACTGTTATAGCAATTAAACAAGAAGGAGTGTTCAATATTATTATCGTGATAAGACATATAAAACTGAAGAATTTTATATTAATAATTTTTTTTTACAAAATAAGTATGCTTTTTAAAACCGAAATATTTTAAGTATCTAAATTATATTTAGTGCCTAAGCATTATTTTTAATTTTATTTGAAGGTGGTGTTCCACGACTTGGACTTTTTCTCGAATTAGTAGTCCGTGGCCATCTACAGACTGGAATCCGCAGTTCTACAATCTTCCTTATCCACATGGATGCGATTAGTCATCTGTTCGTCATCGTAAGTATTTTGTGTAGTGTTTACATAAACTAGATACACCTAAATTTTTGAAGCTCAAAATAACATTAGTTAACTTATAACCAGTCAGTTCAGAACAAACTAGTCAATATAAAATAACTTGAATTTCAATGTAAAGTCCCAAAAGGAATTTTTCTTTAACTATTACTTAATCACAAAAGGGAGATAATTCTCATTATTTAATCTATACTAACGTTGAAATAAACTTTACTTCAGTAGTAGTAGTGTTCGTTATTGTTTATAAAAAGTTCCAATGCCTTTATGTGCATATCTGTGAAAACTAGTCTCTGAACTTTTCAAGTCGCCAATAGCCCACTGTGCAGCTCTAGTGCAACGTTATTTAACAAAACAAAAAATTAACTTTTAAAATTTTTGAATTTTTACTTGTTCAATTACTTTTGTATTACCTTCTATATTAAAAAAAAGGGTGGGAGGAGAGAAGGTAGAGAGAGAGAGGGAGATATAGATAATGATGATGATGCCTTTTTAGTAGTAGGAACATATCAGTTTTAAAAATAATCTTTTTTAAATAACTAATCTAAATGATTCTTAAAGACAATGAAAGATTTTTCAGAAAATTGACCTTGAAATTTGTGTTTTCTTTAATCAAGCAATTTTCCAAATATTTTGAATAAACTATACTATAGTCAAATGTGTGCAATCAAAGACTGCATTAATATTTGAGAAGACCCCACCCGCTTGCTGCTGTTGGCCGGGTTTTACTGTATATAATAGATTAAAAGGATTCGTTTTCTTCCTACTTTGCCTGAAAACGCCAGGCATTTTTAGAATGACTGTATTTCGTAATTTGCCGGAATTATATGTTTTCGAATTATATAGATAATGTCGATATATGTATTCGAATTCTATGGATTTTTTTTGCTAGGATTTTTTGCACACATTGTTGTAATCGAATTGTTATCTTAAAACACTGTTCAAACAATGCGCCTCTAAACTAGTATAACACATTGTTAAAATATTACTTATATTATTTACAATCTGCAAAAACTCATTGTTTCTAGTAACAGTGAGTTCATTAATTTAACAATTAGATTTGACATCTTGTTGTAAATTCGTAGACTTCGACGCCATTTTGTTAATGATGGACTCTCCGTAAAAACCTCCAGATTGATGGTTCTTCTAGTAGATTAAATTGCCAGCAAGAGCAAAGGGATCTCACTTCTTTACTTCGGTAAGTGAAAGATACTAGATATCAGCTTCATAGTTATAAGATAATCTATTGGATTGATTTTTCTATTTGCAACGGTCATTTAATATATGCAACATTAGTTTTCCTAAGTAAGAATATACTAGTTTATTAAAACAGAAATTACCATCTACTTTAATCAATCTTGCATATATTAAATGACCGTTCCATATTGACTAGTTGATTAAATCACTGTGAAAATGTATTCCGAAAACCTATCCAAACGTACTTTATTTCGAAGCATGCGATCGTGATCCTGACCATTTACGTTCTTTCAGCCGAAAATTAGAGTTCTGTTAATTACAACGAATATACATCGAATAGGACGATGAATGAAACTTACAAATAGCATTGGAAGGTTCTTACCTATTATTGTGAAATTAAACGGTTTTCACTTTTAAATGTTTGTAAATTTTAATATTTAACTACCTTGAATTTGGCGAGTTAAACGAGAGTTATCGGGCTTTCAATTAAAACATATTGTTCCTTTTCGGATTTCGGCCATAAAGATTCCAAATATGACGCATACTATTTCTATTTGTTTTATTTAAGACAGCGAATGAATTACTTTGTGGGCAAACAGAAACAAAGATTTTTGCGATTCGCCTATGGACTCCACCTAGGTTGTCTCTCAGTGTCATAATCGTATTGCCAAACTGATGCAGGAGACGGGAATTGTAGTGGAAAGGAAAATATTTGCAACTATGAATTAACAGTTTGTTAAACGAAATTAAAGGAAAATCATACAAAAGTATTCCGACGAATAAACATTTGCTACAAATGTTACTTATAAAACAACAAAAAAACATTAAATCTTTGGACCTTATAGGAATTTTAAATAGTATATTGATTGATATCTTCGTTAGACGTTCAGTTTAGAATGCAGTTAGAATGTTCAAACCACAGATTTAGCATTCATGGCAAAAACTGATTGCGACTAACTAAGCGATATACTTCTAAATGTGGAATGGTTTAAACAAGAAGTAATCGGAGTACGTTTGTTTGGAGTTCATGACCAAGCAGCAATCGCTAAGCCGTCGAAAACTATAATTTTTAATTAATATCTAAGGATGTGAAACATTTTCGTTAAGGGTGATTTTAATTCCATTTACAAAGAAAATACGGTATTTATGCAACTCATTTTTCAGCCAATTTTCTGTTATATAATGTAAAACTTAGTTATACAGATTGTCTGAAAAGTACTGTAACGTCGCCTTCACACACCTGTCGATAGAGACTGGAACTCGCGTGTTGATTGCAACTCACGCTACATGAATACGAAAACAAAAACTTCTGTCCCAGAAATGAGAGACTCAAAATTAAATTTTGAAATTATTTAATTAAAGTTAAAATTTTAGATCTTAGAAATAAACATTTAAGTTACAGATTATTTACAATAATACAAAAGAAAAGCAGAAAGGACTTCTGGCGTCTGGTCCTTCCTAAACGACGTAAACATCATTCCAGCTCAGTGTCCTACGGGCCTCTGATCTTCGTTTAGTTTTTTCAGAGGTATGAAGAGAAATATCAATGCTTAACGCATTAAGCTGGTGGCTCCACCCAGTGTCACTAGATAGAGTTAATAGTCCTTGATGAAGGTAAGATAGAGAGTTCGTGGGATGGTACTGTACCTTTCACTTTAAAAAAATTATCTCAAACATCAGATAGGGATTATGCTAATTTTTTTCATCTAATATAAAAAATATAATTTTTTTCATAATGGTTAACTATTTGATAGTGATAGAGTGTCGCCAAGACTGCCAACCAGGTTCTGTCTGTGAAATAATTTGTAGAATCGATAGTCCCCGATGGTTCCTGTAATTCAAATTTTTAGTTTGTCAGTGGAGAATTTTTAATCAATGTTTTACATGCTCCCCTATAATAATCCCCAAAAGAGTGATATATGGAGATCTAGGTGGCCATGCCATACGACCTACCTGTCTTATCTCATCTCATGATGTGTAGTATATCCAAATTTTGATAAAATGACATATACTTCTTTTATTAAGTAAAAAAACTGGTGCATATGAGGAGCATCCAAGCTTTAAATGCTTTCAGCGCATGTAGCATTGAAAATGTTCATGTTAATATTATAGCTTTTCAAAGTATTCTGCGAATGTCGGATCTCTACGTTTTTTAATTACGAAACCGTTCTCGTTTTTATAATTCCTTTATTTACTAAGAGAGTTGGCGATAAATTTGCTTTGGTGAAATACTTCTTTCCTACATCTAAAATTTTTTTATATGGAATGGGAAGTAAGATACCTCAGTCCCTGTTTAATAAATGAACATAAAATGAAATGGAAAATCCTTTTCTTAACCACTCTTTTAAGTTTGTCAAGTTTGATTAAGATCTGTTGAACAGAAGTTGAGATTAGCGCGAACCAAAATGGGATTTTACGTTAATGGAAAATTAACAGAGGAAACTCATTAATATATAACTCTTTTTCTTATTGAGATATCAAAAACAAATACAGTTTGTGTTTGTTATCCGTGTGAAACACACGTTACTCAGGTAAAATATACTGTAGTTCGCGACGATGCATTAAAACTTTAATTTGAAGATCTTTTGTTAAATTATAAACTACATTTACACACGAAAACAATTGTTGAACGTCTTGTTAGACTCGGCCTACGTAATATTTATTTAACTAAGCAATGTTAGTATTTCAAACTATATATAAAAGGGGACAACTTTCCTTTAGAACGTGTGTCGTCGGAATTGGAAATTGCTCGGCCTTTTCAAATTTTTCCCAGTCGACAGACATGCATTCCAAATGCAACATGACGGAAGAGCAGCAGAAATTGGGGAACTTCAAACAAAGGTAGGTTTTGCTTGAAATTTAACAAAGTTTTAGAATTTTTTTTTAATTTAATATGTTTTTATATTTAAATTTTTGGTAATTTAACTTTTATATAGAAATAGAAATAATTATTCAAAGTAAAAAATTGAAATAATTAAAATTAAAGAAAGGTTAATAATTAAACATTTAAAAAAAAATAACACCTTGTTAAAATATAATATAATATTTACATTCTTCAAAAACCTATTGTTGCAAGAATGGTTTCTCGTAACAATGAGTTAACTAACTTAACAATTCATTTTTACATTTTGTTATAAATTCGTACACTTCGTCGCAATTTTGTAACTCTCCGTAAAAAAACTTCAGATGTCGGTAGATTAAAATGTCCGCAAGAGCAAAGGGATCTCACTTTCTCATATGGGTAAGTGAAAGATAGTAGCTATCAGCTTCACAGTTGCAATATAATCTATTGGATAGATTTTTCTATTTGGAACATCCTTTTATAAATATGCAACATTAGTTTTCATAAGTAAGAATACAAGTGTTAATATACTAGTTTATTAAAACAGAAATGACCATTTGTTTTAATCAATGTTGCATATATTAATTGACCGTTCCATATAGACTAGTTGATTAAATAGTCGTGAAAACGTATTCCAAAAACCTGTACTACCGTACTTTATTTCGGGACATACTATGCTGATCCTAAACGTTTATGATCCTGCAGTCGAAAATTATACACCAAATAGAACGATGAATAAAACTTAAAATAGAATTGGAAGGTTCTTACCTATCATTATGAAATTAAACTGTTTTCACATTAAATGTTTTGAAAATTTCGGTATTTAAATGTAATTAAACATGAATTCTCGCACTTTCCATTAAAATGTATTCTTTTACTTGGATGTCGACCATAAAACGATAAAGACGCCAAATATGTACGTACTATTCCAAAATAAATAATTTATGACAGCTGATGAGTTATTTTGTAGCCAATCGGAGACAAAGATTTTAGCGATTGGCTTTAGACTCCACTTAGGTTGTTCGCGAATGTAATAATCTTATTGCCAAACTGATGCAGGGGACGGGAATTGCAGTTGAAAAAAAAAAATTACAATTGTGAAGTAAAAGCTCGTTATACGAAATTCCAGGAATAGCATACAAAATTATGCCGACATAGAAACATTTGCCGCAAAGGAAACTTATATAACACATTTTTTTTGTCAATCTTTGGACCTTTTGGAACTTTAAATATTTTGTTGATCAATACCTTGAAAAATCCATAAGGTCAGTTTTGAATGAAGTTAGAATGTTCCAACTACAGATTGAGAAGTCGTAGCATAAGTTGCTGAGCGACGAACCAAGCGAATCACTTCTAAATGTGGAATGGTTTAAATAAGAAGCGCTCGGAGTACCTTTGCTTGGAGTTCATCACCAAGCAGCTCTCGCTAAGTCAACGAAAACTATATATTTTTAAATTAATATTCAAAGATGCGAAACATTTCCGCCAAGATTGATTTAAATCCCATTTACTAACAAAATACGATTCATATGCAGTGGGTTTCCATTAATTACTTACTTAGAAAGTTGGCGATCAATTTGATTTGGTGAAATGCGTGTACCTCTTCCATACCTTAAAAAAAGTTTACTATAGAATGGGAAGTAAGATACCTCGGTTTCTGATCAATAATCACCTAAAAATAAAATGGGAAATGTTTTTCTAAACTACTACTTTAGGTTTGTCAAGTTTGATTAAGATCTTGTGACAGAAGTTGAGATTAGCGCGAACCAAAATGGGATTTGACGTTTATAAAAATTAACGTGGGAAGCACAATATTTATAGATAGCTGTTTTTCAATTGAGATATCGAAAACAAATACAGTTTGTGTTATACGAGGGGCACACACTGCATTACCCAGGTAAAATATACTATATTTTGCAACGATAGATTAAAAATTTAATTTGAAGATCTCTTGCTAATTTATAAACTACATTTGCGCACGAAAACAATTGTTGAGTATGACGTTACACCCATCAGTCGAGAAAACGTCTTGTTAGACTCAGCCAACCTAATATTTTATTTAACTAATTGATGTTAGTGTTTCAAACTATTTATAAAAACGGACAATTTTCTTTTACATCCTAGAATTGTCACCTCTGAATTGGAAATCGCCCTGGCCTTCGAAATTTCAGAAGCCACAAAACAATCATCCAAGTGCAGCATGAAGCAAATGCAGCATGAAACAAGTTCAGCATGAAGCAAGTGCAGCATGAAACAAGTACAGCATGAAGCAAGTGCAGCATGAAATGACATAAGAGCAGCAGAACTTGGGGAACTTCAGGTCAGCTTTGCTTCAATATGTACGAAGTTTTAGATTAAAAAAAAAAATATTTTTAAAATTTTTGTTAAATTAACTTTTACATAGAACTGGAAATAATTATTTAAATTAAAACACTAAAATAATTCAAAATCATTTATTTTAAATATTAAATATTTAAAAAATAACATATTTGAACCTTTTAAAATTAAAGTAAATAAAATTTATAAGAGAGAGTGCTGCAATTTTTCAAAGAGCATTGTTATTACATACATAAGTAAAATCTGAAGTATAAGCCGTGCGTCTAAAAATATAACATGTAACAACAACAAAATGGGAGAAAGTGGAGAAAGGCAATTTAAAATTAAATATTTACAATAAAAGTTTAAATAATTATAAAATTAAATATTTACAATAAAAGTTTAAATAATTATTAAAATTAAATATTTACAATAAAAGTTTAAATAATTATTAAAATTAAATATTTACAATAAAAGTTTAAATAATTATTAAAATTAAATATTTACAATAAAAGTTTAAATAATTATTAAAATTAAATATTTACAATAAAAGTTTAAATAATTATTAAAATTAAATATTTACAATAAAAGTTTAAATAATTATTAAAATTAAATATTTACAATAAAAGTTTAAATAATTATTAAAATTAAATATTTACAATAAAAGTTTAAATAATTATTAAAATTAAATATTTACAATAAAAGTTTAAATAATTATTAAAATTAAAAAATAGAGTTAAAAAATTATTGTTATTATAATTTTACCTGTAACAATCATTCGTCACATGACTACTCGTCACACCTGCTTATTAACCCGTCACTTTTAATGTTTAATGTCAGCGAGGTATCTTTAAGACTTTTCTAGCGCTCAGCTACTTCGAATACTTTAGTAAGAATACTATAGTTTATTTAAATCATATAACACTGTCAAAAATTACCAGTTTACTGATTATCATCAGAATTAACGATTCCTTTTTGTCGTTATTTTGTTTCTTTTGAACTGAGGCCTTCCTAAATAATCTTATTGCTGTGTTTTATTAAATAATTCCAATTTATTAAAAGGCACGCCTGCTCATTTGAAATTTACAAACTCACCTTTCATGTACGTCTGCCCAATTTCGCCACGACTGTCCCTTAGAAGATGCCTTTTAAGAATTTAAGTTAATACAAGTTAAGAATGTCCATAATGCGCCAAAGAGGGCAACTTAGCTCGTATGTACCAAGCTAAAGTATTAAGAAATTTAGGACGAAAAACACATCTCCGGAAAGTGCAGGGTTGGGATATCGGTGCTAAGGCACCGGGTTGAAGTAGGCCGAAAGGAAGTGGGAGCATCCCTTCGGGGTTGCATTGGTGGGCAAAGTAGGCCGAAAGGATGGAAGTGAGATAGATTGCGATTTTTTTTAGACAGAGAGTTTGTGTGCGACAGATAGATTAATGCAGGGTGGGCAACCCGTCGGCCGCAGCACCGAATAAAGTAGGCTGAAAGGGTGGAGCACCTCTCCATCGGTGCATTGGTGGGCAAAGTAGGCCGAAAAGAGGAGGGAGCACTTCTCCGGAATGTGTAGCGAAGACAGGAACTCAATTCCCCAGGCCCAATGGCACAAATTCCTCTCCGCTATGAGATAAATCAATCCAAAACAGCTAGGAAAAAAAAGTGTTATTGAATAAACAGTTTTTTGAAAGATTCTGAATGCTGTATGAATTAAAAACTTATTTTATCCGGCCTTTCCAATAAGAAAAAAGTTTACATTTAAACAAAAAAACTTTATAATTGAATGAATTTGAGAAATGATTTTGAAAAGGCACATTATTCACAGTACCGTAAAAGATCAATATGCGAATACTTTTTAAGCACGCCTGCTTCTTTTGTTTTAGATAAGTTAAAAACTCTCTGCACTGATTATATGATTACAATTCGTGATATTATTTAGTTCGTATTGAACCTTCTCTTTCATTATGGGCAAGTTTATTATGCCACAATTAAAGTTTTATGGGGTATTTTGTCTCCATAGTAATATCCTGGGAAAATCGTCACCTTCCACAGTCAATTGCAAGTAAATTTCACGTAAATGGAATTAACTGTTATTAGAGTAATAGAAATATATGTTTCCTCCAATTTAAATAAAAAATCAACGCGATTACAACTGCGAATACAGCGGTTACATCTTCCAGAGTATTTCCAAATTGACGTATTTTTCCCTCCCACATGATATAAATCGCAGGCCAGATGCCTTCAGATTAAGGACTTGCTTGGTAGATACAGGCCTACATTCCTCTTCGCTATCGTACAACGTTAATTGCTATAGGCTAATTCCCCCTTGAGTTATAACGCTTTGTACTCCGTCAAGTTTTCAGTTCTGTTACTCATCATTGGTAAGATCTAGATTTGTCATTACTTGTATGTTTAAACTTTTTGTTGTTATTTTGTTGGTCTTGAATTGAGGCCTTCCTAAATAATATTATTGCTGTGTGTACCCGCCTGGGGGGTGTTGTTAGAAGAAATATAGCGACAAGCAGAACTGAGGTAGCTTCTAATTTATTTCGCCGTTCTTCGGCGTATTTATAAACAAGGAGAAGAGCGCGCATGCGCTGGTAACAAAAGCGGGGCGCACATGCGCTGTAGATAAATTTGCATATGGGCAAGAAGAAACATACTCCTGCCCAAATTAATTATAACTTAATTAATTTCAAAATGTTCCGCTTGAACAGTCCTTTTCCGGTCCTGACGGTGACCACTCGCACATGTCGATCCTTGCCGGGATGCACCTCCTGGATTCGTCCCAGAGGCCAAGTGGCTGGTGGAAGATTGGGTTCCTTAAGGATCACTAGGTCTCCAACTTCAAGACTCACTTCTGGGCTCCTCCATTTTGTTCTTTGCTGGAGGGAATGTAGATACTCCCCTTGCCACTTCTTCCAAAAGCTCCTCCGGATGCATTGAACTAACTGCCATCGGGTTCGAGGTGGCACCGCATCATCAGTAGGCTGATCTGGAAGGAAGCTTATCTCGTCTCCTAATAGAAAATGGGAAGGAGTTAATGCATATAACGAGTCAATATCGTTATTTGGTGAAACCAAAGGTCTGGAATTGAGGACCGCTTCAATTTGGCAAAGTAGTGTGCTCAATTCCTCAAATGTCAATTTAGTGTTGCCAATGGACCTTTTGATGTGAAATTTCATCGATCTCACACCCGCTTCCCAAAGTCCACCGAAGTGGGGGAAAGTGGGTGGAATAAAGTGCCAAATAATTTCCGCGGTATTGAGGAAATACGCGATTGTTGGGTCGTCATGAATTCGATTAATGAATTTCTGAACTTCATCAATTTTACGACGTGCCCCGACAAAATTAGTGGCATTATCATAGTACATGTGAGATGGACAGCTACGTCGCGAAATGAATCTTCGTAGTGCAGAAATAAAAGAGTCCGAGGTTAGATCGCCAACTAACTCCAAGTGCAACGCTTTTGTTGCTAGACAGACAAATAAAGCTACATAGGCTTTAGTAGACTTATGCCCCCGACCTTTACTAAGTTTTACTTCCACTGCTCCAGTGAAGTCAACGCCGCAGTTTGCAAAGGGTCGGCTAACTTCAACTCGAGCCTGGGGCAGGTCTCCCATTAGCTGTTTGCATGGCTTTGATCGGTACCTGCAACAAACTACACATTTATTGATTAGTTTTCGAATCAGCCGCTTAGCACCCACAATCCAATAAGTTTGTTTAAGGATGTGAGATAAGAGGGTTAGTCCGGCATGTAAGTTGGCAATGTGAGCTTCTCGAATGAGCAGAGTACTGATCTTGTGTTTTTCTGGCAACAGGATGGGATGTTGAGATTTATAAGGTAAACTGGATCTTCCGATGCGTCCTCCTGCCCGTAAAATACCCTGGTCCAAAAATGGATGCAAAGAGATTATTGTGCTATGTGGAGATAAGGGCTTGCTTGTTTTCAACCGATTGAGTTCATCAGAAAAATGTGTTTCTTGAACCCAACGAAATAGGATACACTTCACTTCGACGATTTCTGAAAGCTTCAAATGTGCAATATCCTTTGTGTTTGTTACACGAGTACTGGTCTTGCAATTCGATATGAAACGTCGGCAGTAAGCCAGTATGCGAATTATTTTTGCTAGTGAAGAATGTCTCTCAAAAATGTCCTGTAAGGTTGAATTAGTTGTGCATGAATGTGAGAAAATGGGGTCGCTTTTTTGTTCGAGTAATTCTGGGTCGATATGTTCAGATACTGGGTTTTCGCGTGGCCAATAGTCTGAATCTTGAAGAACAAAATTTGGTCCATGCCACCAAAGTTCACAACTTCCTAGATGTTGAGGATTTATACCTCGTGAAGCTATATCAGCAGGGTTTTGTTTCGAAGGCACATAATGCCAGGAATTAGAAGGAATGGTTTCTAATATTTGAGATGTCCTATTAGCGATGAAAGTTTTCCAGCGCCTTGGATGAGAAAAAAGCCAAGCGAGAACGATTTTTGAATCAGTCCAAGCGTGTACCTCAGTGTTTTTGATATTCAATGCAAGAGCATTCATTACGGATTGTAATAAGGTAGCTAGTAAAAATGCACTGCACAGCTCAAGGCGAGGGATTGAAATTTGTTTAATAGGCGCAACTTTAGTTTTGGAGACTAGTAGATTAACAGATGCTCCGTTCACGGATCTCTGCTTGCAATAGATAACAGCGGCGTAGGCTTGTGAAGATGCGTCACAAAAGCAGTGCAAAGACATGCCAGATTTTGTTTCTGACACGCATCTGGGGATTTGAATGCTTTGAATCAAATTAAAGTTAGTTTGGAACTCCATCCATTCAATGACTAAACTTTCAGGTAAAACACTGTCCCAGTCGCTTTTGATTAACCATAACTTTTGGTAAAAGATCTTAATCCAAATTACACAAGGGCTAATTAATCCCAATGGGTCGTAAATTTGGGCCGAGTTGGATATTACCTTTCGTTTTGTTAGTGGTGGGATTATTTCCAGATGTGGGGTAAAACTGAAAACATCACTGCTTGAGTTCCATTGCAAACCTAACACTTTACAATGCGTTTTACCTTTTATATCCAGGCAGTTTTCTTCGTCTTTAACCTTCAACTCACTCAGAAGTTGCGTAGAGTTGGATCTCCACTTCCTTAGTTCGAATCCTCGCTTGAGTAGGAGTGAAGAAACTTGTTTGCACACTCGAGCTGCTTCCTCGGGAGTGTCCATGCTTGCAAGAAGGTCGTCTACGTAGAAGTGTTCTCGTATGACTTTAGAAGCCTCAGGAAAGTCGTTTTCGGCATCTAGCGCTATTTGTTTTAAGCACCTAGTTGCGAGAAAAGAAGAGCATGAAAGTCCGTAGGTAACAGTTGTGAGTTTATATTCTTGAATAGGTTTCGAACTCTCGAACCTCCATAAGATTCGTTGAAAGGTTTGATCAGATGGGCAAATCATTACCTGTCGATACATTTTAGTTATATCTGCGGTTACAGCAATTTTTTGCATACGGAAATCTAGCAAAATGTCAAATATATCCCTCTGTTGTTTCGCCCCTACAGCCAGAGTTTCGTTTAAAGAAACCGAATCTTCAGTGTTACAGGAACCGTCATATACTACGCGCATACTGGTCGTGGTGGAGTCCTTTAAGACGAAATGGTGAGGGAGAAAGAATTTACCGTGATCAGGAATATGATTCGAGTTATCGTTTGCTAGTTTCATGTGCCCTAAATCAATGTATTCGAACATAAATTGTTTGTATTGGTTGCCAATTTCGGGGTCTTTAAGGAATTTTCTTTCCATTGACTTTAAGCGAGAAATGGCAGAGTTATACGAATTCCCAAGTTTCAAATTTGTCTTGAAAAAAGGAAGTTTAAGTTCAAATCTTCCGTCCGAATTAAATGTGTAATTCGACGAGAAATGTTCTTCGCAGAAGTTTTCTTCTGGAGTTAGCTCTTGGGTTTGAGCAATCGGTATTGATTCGATTTCCCAAAAGTGTTTTAAATCTTCGTGCAGATTTATATTAGCAAGTGTGAGACTAACTAATGTGCTGCTAGTGGTATTACCCGACACAATCCATCCCAAGCGTGAATTTTGAGCAATAGGTTCACCGTTTGCACGTAAAACTTGACCTGGTAGAAGGATCGAAAAAAATTGATCTGCTCCCAAAATTAAGTCAATTTCATTTGGTGTGCAAAAGTTACTATCAGCTAATTGCAAGCCAGTTAGCAGCTCACGATCATGCAATGTGATCGCATGCAATGGTTGAGGCGCAATCAAAGATTTCAAAACAAATGCTGTTAGATTGAATTTAACATTGCTATCGTATTTTGAAATAATGCATAAATTCACACTGCCTAGAGTTGTAGTGGGTGTGGTAGTTGAAATACCAGTCACCGATACTCGAACGCTTGAATCGAAATTTAAAGAATGTTTTTGAGCAAACGATTCTGACAGGAAACAAGCTTGAGAACCGGAGTCGAGAAGAATGCGAATGTTTATCAGCTTACCATTTGAGTCCTTAACTAAAGCGACAGCAGTAGGAAGCAAAGCTCTGTTACCGTGTGCGGGATTTACCGTCGAATCACATCGGAGAAGGTTAGATGATGCCGGCTCACACGCATGTTGGTGTTGATCCACATCAGACATCATCATTTGGTTTGCCTCCTCTGTTTGTGAATGCTGGTGGTCATCTGCACTACACTTTGTAGTTTGAGCGTAATTTGATCCTAATCTTTCATCGTGCAAAAGAGAATGATGTTTAAGATTACAAAATCTACAAGTAAATTGTGATAAACAAGCTTTGGTTTGATGCTTTTCCGAAAGACAATTCATACAAAGATTTCTTTTGATAGCAAACGCTTTACGTGCGGCAAGATTCAAATTTTTAAAGCTGGTGCACTTTGATAAAAAATGAGACTCTTTACACTTTGTACACTTCGAAAAGAAAGAACGAGGATTTGATTGATTTTTCGTTTCTTTTTGATTTTGAGTCTCGAATCTCGCGTTTTCTAACGCAGACGATCTTTCATTTAGAAATTCTATGAAAGAATTGAACGACGGAAAGTCTACATCTACATTTTTTTCTGACCATAAACGACGAGTTTCATTGTCAACTTTATTTAAAAGCATGTAGATAATCCAGACATCTGGTTTTGTAGCACTTTCATCGACGCATTTTAACCCTCTGATCACTTGCTCGGAGATGTCAGCAAGCGATCGTAGATTAGCGTGATTAACGTTAAGAATTGCGTTTTGTTTGAAGAATGTAGCGAGTAGCGAATTCACTATTTGTTTTTTCTTATCGTAACGAGTTACGAGTTTTGACCAAGCTTCCTCGTAACTGGCACTCGTTACCGGAATATGTCGAATGATTGCTTTAGGATCATCGCCTAGTAATCCAATTAAATATTGGAACTTTTGAATGTTCGATAAAGTTTCATTCGTGTGAACTATACCCACATACAAATCTTTGAATGGAAGCCACTGTGTATAATCCCCGTGAAAAATAGGAATATTCAGCCTAGGCATCCTAAAATCCGACGCTGATCTAAAACTTGAGTTTAGAACTTGCGAATCTGTAGTTACTTCGGGACGCGCTTGTGGCTCCGAAAGTTCACGCAGTTTTTCTTTAGCTTGAAAATAACGGTCTTCTAATTCAACTATTTCTTGTTGGTCATCCGGTAAAAGGGAATCATATTTTAGAACGTTGCTGAATACCTCTTCTAACCTGATTAGTCGATTTGATAAGTTTGTTAAACTAGTGTCGGAGCTAGCGGTGGCTATAAATGTTTCTATTCGCGTTAAAGCTGCTTTTTCGTAACCACGCAGTCGAACTAGTTGATCGGCTTCCATATTTAATAAAAAGGAAATTTCTTACTTGAAATGGTGAAAGCGCATAACATCTCGGTGGAACCTCCAAATGTACCCGCCTGGGGGGTGTTGTTAGAAGAAATATAGCGACAAGCAGAACTGAGGTAGCTTCTAATTTATTTCGCCGTTCTTCGGCGTATTTATAAACAAGGAGAAGAGCGCGCATGCGCTGGTAACAAAAGCGGGGCGCACATGCGCTGTAGATAAATTTGCATATGGGCAAGAAGAAACACTGTGTTTTATTTAATAATTCCAACTGCTTAAAAATCCCGACTGCTGATTTGAAATTTACAAACTCCCTCTGCAGATACGTCTGCCCAATTTTGCCACGACTGTCCCTTAGAAGATGCCTTTTAAGAATTTAAGTTAATACAAGATAAGAACGTCAATAGAGCGCAACGGTGGGCAACTTAGCGCGCATGTACCAAGTTACAGTATTTTGAAATTTAGGACGACAGAACACACCTCCGGAAAGTGCAGGGCTTGGGATATCGGTGCTAAGGCACCGGGTTGAAGTAGGCCGAAAGAAAGTGGGAGCATCCCTTCGGGGTTGCATTGGTGGGCAAAGTAGGCCGAAAGGATGGAAGTGAGATAGATTGCGATTTTTTTTAGACAGAGAGTTTGTGTGCGACAGATAGATTAATGCAGGGTGGGCAACCCGTCGGCCGCAGCACCGAATAAAGTAGGCTGAAAGGGTGGAGCACCTCTCCATCGGTGCATTGGTGGGCAAAGTAGGCCGAAAAGAGGAGGGAGCACTTCTCCGGAGTGTGTAGCGAAGACAGGAACTCATTTCCCCAGGCCCAATGGCACAAATTCCTCTCCGCTATGAGATAAATCAATCCAAAACAGCTAGGAAAAAAAAGTGTTATTGAATAAACAGTTTTTTGAAAGATTCTGAATGCTGTATGAATTAAAAACTTATTTTATCCGGCCTTTCCATTAAGAAAAAAGTTTACATTTAAACAAAAAAACTTTATAATTGAATGAATTTGAGAAATGATTTTGAAAAGGCACATTATTCACAGTACTGTAAAAGATTAATATGCGAATACTTTTTAAGCACGCCTGCTTCTTTTGTTTTAGATAAGTTAAAAACTCTCTGCACTGATTATATGATTACAATTCGTGATATTATTTAGTTCGTATTGAACCTTCTCTTTCATTATGTGTAAGTTTATTATGCCACAATTAAAGTTTTATGGGGTATTTTGTCTCCATAGTAATATCCTGGGCAAATCGTCACCTTCCACAATCAATTGCAAGTAAATTTCACGCAAATGGAATAACTGTTATTAGAGTAATAGAAATATATGTTTCCTCCAATTTAAATAAAAAATCAACGCGATTACAACTGCGAATACAGCGGTTACATCTTCCAGAATATTTCCAAATTGACGTATTTTTCCCTCCCACATGATATAAATCGCAGGCCAGATGCCTTCAGGTTAAGGACTTGCTTGGTAGATACAGGCCTACATTCCTCTTCGCTATCGTACAACGTTAATTGCTATAGGCTAATTCCCCCTTGAGTTATAACGCTTTGTACTCCGTCAAGTTTTCAGTTCTGTTACTCATCTTTGGTAAGATCTAGATTTGTCATTACTTGTATGTTTAAACTTTTTGTTGTTATTTTGTTGGTCTTGAATTGAGGCCTTCCTAAATAATATTATTGCTGTGTTTTATTTAATAATTCCAACTGCTTAAAAATCCCGACTGCTGATTTGAAATTTACAAACTCCCTCTGCAGATACGTCTGCCCAATTTTGCCACGACTGTCCTTTAGAAGATGCCTTTTAAGAATTTAAGTTAATACAAGATAAGAACGTCAATAGAGCGCAACGGTGGGCAACTTAGCGCGCATGTACCAAGTTACAGTATTTTGAAATTTAGGACGACAGAACACACCTCCGGAAAGTGCAGGGCTTGGGATATCGGTGCTAAGGCACCGGGTTGAAGTAGGCCGAAAGGAAGTGGGAGCATCCCTTCGGGGTTGCATTGGTGGGCAAAGTAGGCCGAAAGGATGGAAGTGAGATAGATTGCGATTTTTTTTAGACAGAGAGTTTGTGTGCGACAGATAGATTAATGCAGGGTGGGCAACCCGTCGGCCGCAGCACCGAATAAAGTAGGCTGAAAGGGTGGAGCACCTCTCCATCGGTGCATTGGTGGGCAAAGTAGGCCGAAAAGAGGAGGGAGCACTTCTCCGGAGTGTGTAGCGAAGACAGGAACTCATTTCCCCAGGCCCAATGGCACAAATTCCTCTCCGCTATGAGATAAATCAATCCAAAACAGCTAGGAAAAAAAAGTGTTATTGAATAAACAGTTTTTTGAAAGATTCTGAATGCTGTATGAATTAAAAACTTATTTTATCCGGCCTTTCCATTAAGAAAAAAGTTTACATTTAAACAAAAAAACTTTATAATTGAATGAATTTGAGAAATGATTTTGAAAAGGCACATTATTCACAGTACCGTAAAAGATTAATATGCGAATACTTTTTAAGCACGCCTGCTTCTTTTGTTTTAGATAAGTTAAAAACTCTCTGCACTGATTATATGATTACAATTCGTGATATTATTTAGTTCGTATTGAACCTTCTCTTTCATTATGTGTAAGTTTATTATGCCACAATTAAAGTTTTATGGGGTATTTTGTCTCCATAGTAATATCCTGGGCAAATCGTCACCTTCCACAGTCAATTGCAAGTAAATTTCACGCAAATGGAATAACTGTTATTAGAGTAATAGAAATATATGTTTCCTCCAATTTAAATAAAAAATCAACGCGATTACAACTGCGAATACAGCGGTTACATCTTCCAGAGTATTTCCAAATTGACGTATTTTTCCCTCCCACATGATATAAATCGCAGGCCAGATGCCTTCAGATTAAGGACTTGCTTGGTAGATACAGGCCTACATTCCTCTTCGCTATCGTACAACGTTAATTGCTATAGGCTAATTCCCCCTTGAGTTATAACGCTTTGTACTCCGTCAAGTTTTCAGTTCTGTTACTCATCTTTGGTAAGATCTAGATTTGTCATTACTTGTATGTTTAAACGTTTTGTTGTTATTTTGTTGGTCTTGAATTGAGGCCTTCCTAAATAATATTATTGCTGTGTTTTATTTAATAATTCCAACTGCTTAAAAATCCCGACTGCTGATTTGAAATTTACAAACTCCCTCTGCAGATACGTCTGCCCAATTTTGCCACGACTGTCCCTTAGAAGATGCCTTTTAAGAATTTAAGTTAATACAAGATAAGAACGTCAATAGAGCGCAACGGTGGGCAACTTAGCGCGCATGTACCAAGTTACAGTATTTTGAAATTTAGGACGAAAGAACACACCTCCGGAAAGTGCAGGGCTTGGGATATCGGTGCTAAGGCACCGGGTTGAAGTAGGCCGAAAGGAAGTGGGAGCATCCCTTCGGGGTTGCATTGGTGGGCAAAGTAGGCCGAAAGGATGGAAGTGAGATAGATTGCGATTTTTTTTAGACAGAGAGTTTGTGTGCGACAGATAGATTAATGCAGGGTGGGCAACCCGTCGGCCGCAGCACCGAATAAAGTAGGCTGAAAGGGTGGAGCACCTCTCCATCGGTGCATTGGTGGGCAAAGTAGGCCGAAAAGAGGAGGGAGCACTTCTCCGGAGTGTGTAGCAAAGACAGGAACTCATTTCCCCAGGCCCAATGGCACAAATTCCTCTCCGCTATGAGATAAATCAATCCAAAACAGCTAGGAAAAAAAAGTGTTATTGAATAAACAATTTTTTGAAAGATTCTGAAAGCTGTATGAATTAAAAACTTATTTTATCCGGCCTTTCCATTAAGAAAAAAGTTTACATTTAAACAAAAAAACTTTATAATTGAATGAATTTGAGAAATGATTTTGAAAAGGCACATTATTCACAGTACTGTAAAAGATTAATATGCGAATACTTTTTAAGCACGCCTGCTTCTTTTGTTTTAGATAAGTTAAAAACTCTCTGCACTGATTATATGATTACAATTCGTGATATTATTTAGTTCGTATTGAACCTTCTCTTTCATTATGTGTAAGTTTATTATGCCACAATTAAAGTTTTATGGGGTATTTTGTCTCCATAGTAATATCCTGGGCAAATCGTCACCTTCCACAATCAATTGCAAGTAAATTTCACGCAAATGGAATAACTGTTATTAGAGTAATAGAAATATATGTTTCCTCCAATTTAAATAAAAAATCAACGCGATTACAACTGCGAATACAGCGGTTACATCTTCCAGAATATTTCCAAATTGACGTATTTTTCCCTCCCACATGATATAAATCGCAGGCCAGATGCCTTCAGGTTAAGGACTTGCTTGGTAGATACAGGCCTACATTCCTCTTCGCTATCGTACAACGTTAATTGCTATAGGCTAATTCCCCCTTGAGTTATAACGCTTTGTACTCCGTCAAGTTTTCAGTTCTGTTACTCATCTTTGGTAAGATCTAGATTTGTCATTACTTGTATGTTTAAACTTTTTGTTGTTATTTTGTTGGTCTTGAATTGAGGCCTTCCTAAATAATATTATTGCTGTGTTTTATTTAATAATTCCAACTGCTTAAAAATCCCGACTGCTGATTTGAAATTTACAAACTCCCTCTGCAGATACGTCTGCCCAATTTTGCCACGACTGTCCCTTAGAAGATGCCTTTTAAGAATTTAAGTTAATACAAGATAAGAACGTCAATAGAGCGCAACGGTGGGCAACTTAGCGCGCATGTACCAAGTTACAGTATTTTGAAATTTAGGACGACAGAACACACCTCCGGAAAGTGCAGGGCTTGGGATATCGGTGCTAAGGCACCGGGTTGAAGTAGGCCGAAAGGAAGTGGGAGCATCCCTTCGGGGTTGCATTGGTGGGCAAAGTAGGCCGAAAGGATGGAAGTGAGATAGATTGCGATTTTTTTTAGACAGAGAGTTTGTGTGCGACAGATAGATTAATGCAGGGTGGGCAACCCGTCGGCCGCAGCACCGAATAAAGTAGGCTGAAAGGGTGGAGCACCTCTCCATCGGTGCATTGGTGGGCAAAGTAGGCCGAAAAGAGGAGGGAGCACTTCTCCGGAGTGTGTAGCGAAGACAGGAACTCATTTCCCCAGGCCCAATGGCACAAATTCCTCTCCGCTATGAGATAAATCAATCCAAAACAGCTAGGAAAAAAAAGTGTTATTGAATAAACAGTTTTTTGAAAGATTCTGAATGCTGTATGAATTAAAAACTTATTTTATCCGGCCTTTCCATTAAGAAAAAAGTTTACATTTAAACAAAAAAACTTTATAATTGAATGAATTTGAGAAATGATTTTGAAAAGGCACATTATTCACAGTACCGTAAAAGATTAATATGCGAATACTTTTTAAGCACGCCTGCTTCTTTTGTTTTAGATAAGTTAAAAACTCTCTGCACTGATTATATGATTTCAATTCGTGATATTATTTAGTTCGTATTGAACCTTCTCTTTCATTATGTGTAAGTTTATTATGCCACAATTAAAGTTTTATGGGGTATTTTGTCTCCATAGTAATATCCTGGACAAATCGTCACCTTCCACAGTCAATTGCAAGTAAATTTCACGCAAATGGAATTAACTGTTATTAGAGTAATAGAAATATATGTTTCCTCCAATTTAAATAAAAAATCAACGCGATTACAACTGCGAATACAGCGGTTACATCTTCCAGAATATTTCCAAATTGACGTATTTTTCCCTCCCACATGATATAAATCGCAGACCAGATGCCTTCAGATTAAGGACTTGCTTGGTAGATACAGGCCTACATTCCTCTTCGCTATCGTACAACGTTAATTGCTATAGGCTAATTCCCCCTTGAGTTATAACGCTTTGTACTCCGTCAAGTTTTCAGTTCTGTTACTCATCTTTGGTAAGATCTAGATTTGTCATTACTTGTATGTTTAAACTTTTTGTTGTTATTTTGTTGGTCTTGAATTGAGGCCTTCCTAAATAATATTATTGCTGTGTTTTATTTAATAATTCCAACTGCTTAAAAATCCCGACTGCTGATTTGAAATTTACAAACTCCCTCTGCAGATACGTCTGCCCAATTTTGCCACGACTGTCCCTTAGAAGATGCCTTTTAAGAATTTAAGTTAATACAAGATAAGAACGTCAATAGAGCGCAACGGTGGGCAACTTAGCGCGCATGTACCAAGTTACAGTATTTTGAAATTTAGGACGACAGAACACACCTCCGGAAAGTGCAGGGCTTGGGATATCGGTGCTAAGGCACCGGGTTGAAGTAGGCCGAAAGGAAGTGGGAGCATCCCTTCGGGGTTGCATTGGTGGGCAAAGTAGGCCGAAAGGATGGAAGTGAGATAGATTGCGATTTTTTTTAGACAGAGAGTTTGTGTGCGACAGATAGATTAATGCAGGGTGGGCAACCCGTCGGCCGCAGCACCGAATAAAGTAGGCTGAAAGGGTGGAGCACCTCTCCATCGGTGCATTGGTGGGCAAAGTAGGCCGAAAAGAGGAGGGAGCACTTCTCCGGAGTGTGTAGCGAAGACAGGAACTCATTTCCCCAGGCCCAATGGCACAAATTCCTCTCCGCTATGAGATAAATCAATCCAAAACAGCTAGGAAAAAAAAGTGTTATTGAATAAACAGTTTTTTGAAAGATTCTGAATGCTGTATGAATTAAAAACTTATTTTATCCGGCCTTTCCATTAAGAAAAAAGTTTACATTTAAACAAAAAAACTTTATAATTGAATGAATTTGAGAAATGATTTTGAAAAGGCACATTATTCACAGTACCGTAAAAGATTAATATGCGAATACTTTTTAAGCACGCCTGCTTCTTTTGTTTTAGATAAGTTAAAAACTCTCTGCACTGATTATATGATTACAATTCGTGATATTATTTAGTTCGTATTGAACCTTCTCTTTCATTATGTGTAAGTTTATTATGCCACAATTAAAGTTTTATGGGGTATTTTGTCTCCATAGTAATATCCTGGGCAAATCGTCACCTTCCACAGTCAATTGCAAGTAAATTTCACGCAAATGGAATAACTGTTATTAGAGTAATAGAAATATATGTTTCCTCCAATTTAAATAAAAAATCAACGCGATTACAACTGCGAATACAGCGGTTACATCTTCCAGAGTATTTCCAAATTGACGTATTTTTCCCTCCCACATGATATAAATCGCAGGCCAGATGCCTTCAGATTAAGGACTTGCTTGGTAGATACAGGCCTACATTCCTCTTCGCTATCGTACAACGTTAATTGCTATAGGCTAATTCCCCCTTGAGTTATAACGCTTTGTACTCCGTCAAGTTTTCAGTTCTGTTACTCATCTTTGGTAAGATCTAGATTTGTCATTACTTGTATGTTTAAACGTTTTGTTGTTATTTTGTTGGTCTTGAATTGAGGCCTTCCTAAATAATATTATTGCTGTGTTTTATTTAATAATTCCAACTGCTTAAAAATCCCGACTGCTGATTTGAAATTTACAAACTCCCTCTGCAGATACGTCTGCCCAATTTTGCCACGACTGTCCCTTAGAAGATGCCTTTTAAGAATTTAAGTTAATACAAGATAAGAACGTCAATAGAGCGCAACGGTGGGCAACTTAGCGCGCATGTACCAAGTTACAGTATTTTGAAATTTAGGACGACAGAACACACCTCCGGAAAGTGCAGGGCTTGGGATATCGGTGCTAAGGCACCGGGTTGAAGTAGGCCGAAAGGAAGTGGGAGCATCCCTTCGGGGTTGCATTGGTGGGCAAAGTAGGCCGAAAGGATGGAAGTGAGATAGATTGCGATTTTTTTTAGACAGAGAGTTTGTGTGCGACAGATAGATTAATGCAGGGTGGGCAACCCGTCGGCCGCAGCACCGAATAAAGTAGGCTGAAAGGGTGGAGCACCTCTCCATCGGTGCATTGGTGGGCAAAGTAGGCCGAAAAGAGGAGGGAGCACTTCTCCGGAGTGTGTAGCGAAGACAGGAACTCATTTCCCCAGGCCCAATGGCACAAATTCCTCTCCGCTATGAGATAAATCAATCCAAAACAGCTAGGAAAAAAAAGTGTTATTGAATAAACAGTTTTTTGAAAGATTCTGAATGCTGTATGAATTAAAAACTTATTTTATCCGGCCTTTCCATTAAGAAAAAAGTTTACATTTAAACAAAAAAACTTTATAATTGAATGAATTTGAGAAATGATTTTGAAAAGGCACATTATTCACAGTACCGTAAAAGATTAATATGCGAATACTTTTTAAGCACGCCTGCTTCTTTTGTTTTAGATAAGTTAAAAACTCTCTGCACTGATTATATGATTACAATTCGTGATATTATTTAGTTCGTATTGAACCTTCTCTTTCATTATGTGTAAGTTTATTATGCCACAATTAAAGTTTTATGGGGTATTTTGTCTCCATAGTAATATCCTGGGCAAATCGTCACCTTCCACAGTCAATTGCAAGTAAATTTCACGCAAATGGAATAACTGTTATTAGAGTAATAGAAATATATGTTTCCTCCAATTTAAATAAAAAATCAACGCGATTACAACTGCGAATACAGCGGTTACATCTTCCAGAGTATTTCCAAATTGACGTATTTTTCCCTCCCACATGATATAAATCGCAGGCCAGATGCCTTCAGATTAAGGACTTGCTTGGTAGATACAGGCCTACATTCCTCTTCGCTATCGTACAACGTTAATTGCTATAGGCTAATTCCCCCTTGAGTTATAACGCTTTGTACTCCGTCAAGTTTTCAGTTCTGTTACTCATCTTTGGTAAGATCTAGATTTGTCATTACTTGTATGTTTAAACTTTTTGTTGTTATTTTGTTGGTCTTGAATTGAGGCCTTCCTAAATAATATTATTGCTGTGTTTTATTTAATAATTCCAACTGCTTAAAAATCCCGACTGCTGATTTGAAATTTACAAACTCCCTCTGCAGATACGTCTGCCCAATTTTGCCACGACTGTCCCTTAGAAGATGCCTTTTAAGAATTTAAGTTAATACAAGATAAGAACGTCAATAGAGCGCAACGGTGGGCAACTTAGCGCGCATGTACCAAGTTACAGTATTTTGAAATTTAGGACGACAGAACACACCTCCGGAAAGTGCAGGGCTTGGGATATCGGTGCTAAGGCACCGGGTTGAAGTAGGCCGAAAGGAAGTGGGAGCATCCCTTCGGGGTTGCATTGGTGGGCAAAGTAGGCCGAAAGGATGGAAGTGAGATAGATTGCGATTTTTTTTAGACAGAGAGTTTGTGTGCGACAGATAGATTAATGCAGGGTGGGCAACCCGTCGGCCGCAGCACCGAATAAAGTAGGCTGAAAGGGTGGAGCACCTCTCCATCGGTGCATTGGTGGGCAAAGTAGGCCGAAAAGAGGAGGGAGCACTTCTCCGGAGTGTGTAGCGAAGACAGGAACTCATTTCCCCAGGCCCAATGGCACAAATTCCTCTCCGCTATGAGATAAATCAATCCAAAACAGCTAGGAAAAAAAAGTGTTATTGAATAAACAGTTTTTTGAAAGATTCTGAATGCTGTATGAATTAAAAACTTATTTTATCCGGCCTTTCCATTAAGAAAAAAGTTTACATTTAAACAAAAAAACTTTATAATTGAATGAATTTGAGAAATGATTTTGAAAAGGCACATTATTCACAGTACCGTAAAAGATTAATATGCGAATACTTTTTAAGCACGCCTGCTTCTTTTGTTTTAGATAAGTTAAAAACTCTCTGCACTGATTATATGATTACAATTCGTGATATTATTTAGTTCGTATTGAACCTTCTCTTTCATTATGTGTAAGTTTATTATGCCACAATTAAAGTTTTATGGGGTATTTTGTCTCCATAGTAATATCCTGGGCAAATCGTCACCTTCCACAGTCAATTGCAAGTAAATTTCACGCAAATGGAATAACTGTTATTAGAGTAATAGAAATATATGTTTCCTCCAATTTAAATAAAAAATCAACGCGATTACAACTGCGAATACAGCGGTTACATCTTCCAGAGTATTTCCAAATTGACGTATTTTTCCCTCCCACATGATATAAATCGCAGGCCAGATGCCTTCAGATTAAGGACTTGCTTGGTAGATACAGGCCTACATTCCTCTTCGCTATCGTACAACGTTAATTGCTATAGGCTAATTCCCCCTTGAGTTATAACGCTTTGTACTCCGTCAAGTTTTCAGTTCTGTTACTCATCTTTGGTAAGATCTAGATTTGTCATTACTTGTATGTTTAAACGTTTTGTTGTTATTTTGTTGGTCTTGAATTGAGGCCTTCCTAAATAATATTATTGCTGTGTTTTATTTAATAATTCCAACTGCTTAAAAATCCCGACTGCTGATTTGAAATTTACAAACTCCCTCTGCAGATACGTCTGCCCAATTTTGCCACGACTGTCCCTTAGAAGATGCCTTTTAAGAATTTAAGTTAATACAAGATAAGAACGTCAATAGAGCGCAACGGTGGGCAACTTAGCGCGCATGTACCAAGTTACAGTATTTTGAAATTTAGGACGAAAGAACACACCTCCGGAAAGTGCAGGGCTTGGGATATCGGTGCTAAGGCACCGGGTTGAAGTAGGCCGAAAGGAAGTGGGAGCATCCCTTCGGGGTTGCATTGGTGGGCAAAGTAGGCCGAAAGGATGGAAGTGAGATAGATTGCGATTTTTTTTAGACAGAGAGTTTGTGTGCGACAGATAGATTAATGCAGGGTGGGCAACCCGTCGGCCGCAGCACCGAATAAAGTAGGCTGAAAGGGTGGAGCACCTCTCCATCGGTGCATTGGTGGGCAAAGTAGGCCGAAAAGAGGAGGGAGCACTTCTCCGGAGTGTGTAGCAAAGACAGGAACTCATTTCCCCAGGCCCAATGGCACAAATTCCTCTCCGCTATGAGATAAATCAATCCAAAACAGCTAGGAAAAAAAAGTGTTATTGAATAAACAATTTTTTGAAAGATTCTGAAAGCTGTATGAATTAAAAACTTATTTTATCCGGCCTTTCCATTAAGAAAAAAGTTTACATTTAAACAAAAAAACTTTATAATTGAATGAATTTGAGAAATGATTTTGAAAAGGCACATTATTCACAGTACTGTAAAAGATTAATATGCGAATACTTTTTAAGCACGCCTGCTTCTTTTGTTTTAGATAAGTTAAAAACTCTCTGCACTGATTATATGATTACAATTCGTGATATTATTTAGTTCGTATTGAACCTTCTCTTTCATTATGTGTAAGTTTATTATGCCACAATTAAAGTTTTATGGGGTATTTTGTCTCCATAGTAATATCCTGGGCAAATCGTCACCTTCCACAATCAATTGCAAGTAAATTTCACGCAAATGGAATAACTGTTATTAGAGTAATAGAAATATATGTTTCCTCCAATTTAAATAAAAAATCAACGCGATTACAACTGCGAATACAGCGGTTACATCTTCCAGAATATTTCCAAATTGACGTATTTTTCCCTCCCACATGATATAAATCGCAGGCCAGATGCCTTCAGGTTAAGGACTTGCTTGGTAGATACAGGCCTACATTCCTCTTCGCTATCGTACAACGTTAATTGCTATAGGCTAATTCCCCCTTGAGTTATAACGCTTTGTACTCCGTCAAGTTTTCAGTTCTGTTACTCATCTTTGGTAAGATCTAGATTTGTCATTACTTGTATGTTTAAACTTTTTGTTGTTATTTTGTTGGTCTTGAATTGAGGCCTTCCTAAATAATATTATTGCTGTGTTTTATTTAATAATTCCAACTGCTTAAAAATCCCGACTGCTGATTTGAAATTTACAAACTCCCTCTGCAGATACGTCTGCCCAATTTTGCCACGACTGTCCCTTAGAAGATGCCTTTTAAGAATTTAAGTTAATACAAGATAAGAACGTCAATAGAGCGCAACGGTGGGCAACTTAGCGCGCATGTACCAAGTTACAGTATTTTGAAATTTAGGACGACAGAACACACCTCCGGAAAGTGCAGGGCTTGGGATATCGGTGCTAAGGCACCGGGTTGAAGTAGGCCGAAAGGAAGTGGGAGCATCCCTTCGGGGTTGCATTGGTGGGCAAAGTAGGCCGAAAGGATGGAAGTGAGATAGATTGCGATTTTTTTTAGACAGAGAGTTTGTGTGCGACAGATAGATTAATGCAGGGTGGGCAACCCGTCGGCCGCAGCACCGAATAAAGTAGGCTGAAAGGGTGGAGCACCTCTCCATCGGTGCATTGGTGGGCAAAGTAGGCCGAAAAGAGGAGGGAGCACTTCTCCGGAGTGTGTAGCGAAGACAGGAACTCATTTCCCCAGGCCCAATGGCACAAATTCCTCTCCGCTATGAGATAAATCAATCCAAAACAGCTAGGAAAAAAAAGTGTTATTGAATAAACAGTTTTTTGAAAGATTCTGAATGCTGTATGAATTAAAAACTTATTTTATCCGGCCTTTCCATTAAGAAAAAAGTTTACATTTAAACAAAAAAACTTTATAATTGAATGAATTTGAGAAATGATTTTGAAAAGGCACATTATTCACAGTACCGTAAAAGATTAATATGCGAATACTTTTTAAGCACGCCTGCTTCTTTTGTTTTAGATAAGTTAAAAACTCTCTGCACTGATTATATGATTTCAATTCGTGATATTATTTAGTTCGTATTGAACCTTCTCTTTCATTATGTGTAAGTTTATTATGCCACAATTAAAGTTTTATGGGGTATTTTGTCTCCATAGTAATATCCTGGACAAATCGTCACCTTCCACAGTCAATTGCAAGTAAATTTCACGCAAATGGAATTAACTGTTATTAGAGTAATAGAAATATATGTTTCCTCCAATTTAAATAAAAAATCAACGCGATTACAACTGCGAATACAGCGGTTACATCTTCCAGAATATTTCCAAATTGACGTATTTTTCCCTCCCACATGATATAAATCGCAGACCAGATGCCTTCAGATTAAGGACTTGCTTGGTAGATACAGGCCTACATTCCTCTTCGCTATCGTACAACGTTAATTGCTATAGGCTAATTCCCCCTTGAGTTATAACGCTTTGTACTCCGTCAAGTTTTCAGTTCTGTTACTCATCTTTGGTAAGATCTAGATTTGTCATTACTTGTATGTTTAAACTTTTTGTTGTTATTTTGTTGGTCTTGAATTGAGGCCTTCCTAAATAATATTATTGCTGTGTTTTATTTAATAATTCCAACTGCTTAAAAATCCCGACTGCTGATTTGAAATTTACAAACTCCCTCTGCAGATACGTCTGCCCAATTTTGCCACGACTGTCCCTTAGAAGATGCCTTTTAAGAATTTAAGTTAATACAAGATAAGAACGTCAATAGAGCGCAACGGTGGGCAACTTAGCGCGCATGTACCAAGTTACAGTATTTTGAAATTTAGGACGACAGAACACACCTCCGGAAAGTGCAGGGCTTGGGATATCGGTGCTAAGGCACCGGGTTGAAGTAGGCCGAAAGGAAGTGGGAGCATCCCTTCGGGGTTGCATTGGTGGGCAAAGTAGGCCGAAAGGATGGAAGTGAGATAGATTGCGATTTTTTTTAGACAGAGAGTTTGTGTGCGACAGATAGATTAATGCAGGGTGGGCAACCCGTCGGCCGCAGCACCGAATAAAGTAGGCTGAAAGGGTGGAGCACCTCTCCATCGGTGCATTGGTGGGCAAAGTAGGCCGAAAAGAGGAGGGAGCACTTCTCCGGAGTGTGTAGCGAAGACAGGAACTCATTTCCCCAGGCCCAATGGCACAAATTCCTCTCCGCTATGAGATAAATCAATCCAAAACAGCTAGGAAAAAAAAGTGTTATTGAATAAACAGTTTTTTGAAAGATTCTGAATGCTGTATGAATTAAAAACTTATTTTATCCGGCCTTTCCATTAAGAAAAAAGTTTACATTTAAACAAAAAAACTTTATAATTGAATGAATTTGAGAAATGATTTTGAAAAGGCACATTATTCACAGTACCGTAAAAGATTAATATGCGAATACTTTTTAAGCACGCCTGCTTCTTTTGTTTTAGATAAGTTAAAAACTCTCTGCACTGATTATATGATTACAATTCGTGATATTATTTAGTTCGTATTGAACCTTCTCTTTCATTATGTGTAAGTTTATTATGCCACAATTAAAGTTTTATGGGGTATTTTGTCTCCATAGTAATATCCTGGGCAAATCGTCACCTTCCACAGTCAATTGCAAGTAAATTTCACGCAAATGGAATAACTGTTATTAGAGTAATAGAAATATATGTTTCCTCCAATTTAAATAAAAAATCAACGCGATTACAACTGCGAATACAGCGGTTACATCTTCCAGAGTATTTCCAAATTGACGTATTTTTCCCTCCCACATGATATAAATCGCAGGCCAGATGCCTTCAGATTAAGGACTTGCTTGGTAGATACAGGCCTACATTCCTCTTCGCTATCGTACAACGTTAATTGCTATAGGCTAATTCCCCCTTGAGTTATAACGCTTTGTACTCCGTCAAGTTTTCAGTTCTGTTACTCATCTTTGGTAAGATCTAGATTTGTCATTACTTGTATGTTTAAACTTTTTGTTGTTATTTTGTTGGTCTTGAATTGAGGCCTTCCTAAATAATATTATTGCTGTGTTTTATTTAATAATTCCAACTGCTTAAAAATCCCGACTGCTGATTTGAAATTTACAAACTCCCTCTGCAGATACGTCTGCCCAATTTTGCCACGACTGTCCCTTAGAAGATGCCTTTTAAGAATTTAAGTTAATACAAGATAAGAACGTCAATAGAGCGCAACGGTGGGCAACTTAGCGCGCATGTACCAAGTTACAGTATTTTGAAATTTAGGACGACAGAACACACCTCCGGAAAGTGCAGGGCTTGGGATATCGGTGCTAAGGCACCGGGTTGAAGTAGGCCGAAAGGAAGTGGGAGCATCCCTTCGGGGTTGCATTGGTGGGCAAAGTAGGCCGAAAGGATGGAAGTGAGATAGATTGCGATTTTTTTTAGACAGAGAGTTTGTGTGCGACAGATAGATTAATGCAGGGTGGGCAACCCGTCGGCCGCAGCACCGAATAAAGTAGGCTGAAAGGGTGGAGCACCTCTCCATCGGTGCATTGGTGGGCAAAGTAGGCCGAAAAGAGGAGGGAGCACTTCTCCGGAGTGTGTAGCGAAGACAGGAACTCATTTCCCCAGGCCCAATGGCACAAATTCCTCTCCGCTATGAGATAAATCAATCCAAAACAGCTAGGAAAAAAAAGTGTTATTGAATAAACAGTTTTTTGAAAGATTCTGAATGCTGTATGAATTAAAAACTTATTTTATCCGGCCTTTCCATTAAGAAAAAAGTTTACATTTAAACAAAAAAACTTTATAATTGAATGAATTTGAGAAATGATTTTGAAAAGGCACATTATTCACAGTACCGTAAAAGATTAATATGCGAATACTTTTTAAGCACGCCTGCTTCTTTTGTTTTAGATAAGTTAAAAACTCTCTGCACTGATTATATGATTACAATTCGTGATATTATTTAGTTCGTATTGAACCTTCTCTTTCATTATGTGTAAGTTTATTATGCCACAATTAAAGTTTTATGGGGTATTTTGTCTCCATAGTAATATCCTGGGCAAATCGTCACCTTCCACAGTCAATTGCAAGTAAATTTCACGCAAATGGAATAACTGTTATTAGAGTAATAGAAATATATGTTTCCTCCAATTTAAATAAAAAATCAACGCGATTACAACTGCGAATACAGCGGTTACATCTTCCAGAGTATTTCCAAATTGACGTATTTTTCCCTCCCACATGATATAAATCGCAGGCCAGATGCCTTCAGATTAAGGACTTGCTTGGTAGATACAGGCCTACATTCCTCTTCGCTATCGTACAACGTTAATTGCTATAGGCTAATTCCCCCTTGAGTTATAACGCTTTGTACTCCGTCAAGTTTTCAGTTCTGTTACTCATCTTTGGTAAGATCTAGATTTGTCATTACTTGTATGTTTAAACGTTTTGTTGTTATTTTGTTGGTCTTGAATTGAGGCCTTCCTAAATAATATTATTGCTGTGTTTTATTTAATAATTCCAACTGCTTAAAAATCCCGACTGCTGATTTGAAATTTACAAACTCCCTCTGCAGATACGTCTGCCCAATTTTGCCACGACTGTCCCTTAGAAGATGCCTTTTAAGAATTTAAGTTAATACAAGATAAGAACGTCAATAGAGCGCAACGGTGGGCAACTTAGCGCGCATGTACCAAGTTACAGTATTTTGAAATTTAGGACGAAAGAACACACCTCCGGAAAGTGCAGGGCTTGGGATATCGGTGCTAAGGCACCGGGTTGAAGTAGGCCGAAAGGAAGTGGGAGCATCCCTTCGGGGTTGCATTGGTGGGCAAAGTAGGCCGAAAGGATGGAAGTGAGATAGATTGCGATTTTTTTTAGACAGAGAGTTTGTGTGCGACAGATAGATTAATGCAGGGTGGGCAACCCGTCGGCCGCAGCACCGAATAAAGTAGGCTGAAAGGGTGGAGCACCTCTCCATCGGTGCATTGGTGGGCAAAGTAGGCCGAAAAGAGGAGGGAGCACTTCTCCGGAGTGTGTAGCAAAGACAGGAACTCATTTCCCCAGGCCCAATGGCACAAATTCCTCTCCGCTATGAGATAAATCAATCCAAAACAGCTAGGAAAAAAAAGTGTTATTGAATAAACAATTTTTTGAAAGATTCTGAAAGCTGTATGAATTAAAAACTTATTTTATCCGGCCTTTCCATTAAGAAAAAAGTTTACATTTAAACAAAAAAACTTTATAATTGAATGAATTTGAGAAATGATTTTGAAAAGGCACATTATTCACAGTACTGTAAAAGATTAATATGCGAATACTTTTTAAGCACGCCTGCTTCTTTTGTTTTAGATAAGTTAAAAACTCTCTGCACTGATTATATGATTACAATTCGTGATATTATTTAGTTCGTATTGAACCTTCTCTTTCATTATGTGTAAGTTTATTATGCCACAATTAAAGTTTTATGGGGTATTTTGTCTCCATAGTAATATCCTGGGCAAATCGTCACCTTCCACAATCAATTGCAAGTAAATTTCACGCAAATGGAATAACTGTTATTAGAGTAATAGAAATATATGTTTCCTCCAATTTAAATAAAAAATCAACGCGATTACAACTGCGAATACAGCGGTTACATCTTCCAGAATATTTCCAAATTGACGTATTTTTCCCTCCCACATGATATAAATCGCAGGCCAGATGCCTTCAGGTTAAGGACTTGCTTGGTAGATACAGGCCTACATTCCTCTTCGCTATCGTACAACGTTAATTGCTATAGGCTAATTCCCCCTTGAGTTATAACGCTTTGTACTCCGTCAAGTTTTCAGTTCTGTTACTCATCTTTGGTAAGATCTAGATTTGTCATTACTTGTATGTTTAAACGTTTTGTTGTTATTTTGTTGGTCTTGAATTGAGGCCTTCCTAAATAATATTATTGCTGTGTTTTATTTAATAATTCCAACTGCTTAAAAATCCCGACTGCTGATTTGAAATTTACAAACTCCCTCTGCAGATACGTCTGCCCAATTTTGCCACGACTGTCCCTTAGAAGATGCCTTTTAAGAATTTAAGTTAATACAAGATAAGAACGTCAATAGAGCGCAACGGTGGGCAACTTAGCGCGCATGTACCAAGTTACAGTATTTTGAAATTTAGGACGACAGAACACACCTCCGGAAAGTGCAGGGCTTGGGATATCGGTGCTAAGGCACCGGGTTGAAGTAGGCCGAAAGGAAGTGGGAGCATCCCTTCGGGGTTGCATTGGTGGGCAAAGTAGGCCGAAAGGATGGAAGTGAGATAGATTGCGATTTTTTTTAGACAGAGAGTTTGTGTGCGACAGATAGATTAATGCAGGGTGGGCAACCCGTCGGCCGCAGCACCGAATAAAGTAGGCTGAAAGGGTGGAGCACCTCTCCATCGGTGCATTGGTGGGCAAAGTAGGCCGAAAAGAGGAGGGAGCACTTCTCCGGAGTGTGTAGCGAAGACAGGAACTCATTTCCCCAGGCCCAATGGCACAAATTCCTCTCCGCTATGAGATAAATCAATCCAAAACAGCTAGGAAAAAAAAGTGTTATTGAATAAACAGTTTTTTGAAAGATTCTGAATGCTGTATGAATTAAAAACTTATTTTATCCGGCCTTTCCATTAAGAAAAAAGTTTACATTTAAACAAAAAAACTTTATAATTGAATGAATTTGAGAAATGATTTTGAAAAGGCACATTATTCACAGTACCGTAAAAGATTAATATGCGAATACTTTTTAAGCACGCCTGCTTCTTTTGTTTTAGATAAGTTAAAAACTCTCTGCACTGATTATATGATTACAATTCGTGATATTATTTAGTTCGTATTGAACCTTCTCTTTCATTATGTGTAAGTTTATTATGCCACAATTAAAGTTTTATGGGGTATTTTGTCTCCATAGTAATATCCTGGGCAAATCGTCACCTTCCACAGTCAATTGCAAGTAAATTTCACGCAAATGGAATAACTGTTATTAGAGTAATAGAAATATATGTTTCCTCCAATTTAAATAAAAAATCAACGCGATTACAACTGCGAATACAGCGGTTACATCTTCCAGAGTATTTCCAAATTGACGTATTTTTCCCTCCCACATGATATAAATCGCAGGCCAGATGCCTTCAGATTAAGGACTTGCTTGGTAGATACAGGCCTACATTCCTCTTCGCTATCGTACAACGTTAATTGCTATAGGCTAATTCCCCCTTGAGTTATAACGCTTTGTACTCCGTCAAGTTTTCAGTTCTGTTACTCATCTTTGGTAAGATCTAGATTTTTCATTACTTGTATGTTTAAACTTTTTGTTGTTATTTTGTTGGTCTTGAATTGAGGCCTTCCTAAATAATATTATTGCTGTGTTTTATTTAATAATTCCAACTGCTTGAAAATCCCGACTGCTGATTTGAAATTTACAAACTCCCTCTGCAGATACGTCTGCCCAATTTTGCCACGACTGTCCCTTAGAAGATGCCTTTTAAGAATTTAAGTTAATACAAGATAAGAACGTCAATAGAGCGCAACGGTGGGCAACTTAGCGCGCATGTACCAAGTTACAGTATTTTGAAATTTAGGACGACAGAACACACCTCCGGAAAGTGCAGGGCTTGGGATATCGGTGCTAAGGCACCGGGTTGAAGTAGGCCGAAAGGAAGTGGGAGCATCCCTTCGGGGTTGCATTGGTGGGCAAAGTAGGCCGAAAGGATGGAAGTGAGATAGATTGCGATTTTTTTTAGACAGAGAGTTTGTGTGCGACAGATAGATTAATGCAGGGTGGGCAACCCGTCGGCCGCAGCACCGAATAAAGTAGGCTGAAAGGGTGGAGCACCTCTCCATCGGTGCATTGGTGGGCAAAGTAGGCCGAAAAGAGGAGGGAGCACTTCTCCGGAGTGTGTAGCGAAGACAGGAACTCATTTCCCCAGGCCCAATGGCACAAATTCCTCTCCGCTATGAGATAAATCAATCCAAAACAGCTAGGAAAAAAAAGTGTTATTGAATAAACAGTTTTTTGAAAGATTCTGAATGCTGTATGAATTAAAAACTTATTTTATCCGGCCTTTCCATTAAGAAAAAAGTTTACATTTAAACAAAAAAACTTTATAATTGAATGAATTTGAGAAATGATTTTGAAAAGGCACATTATTCACAGTACCGTAAAAGATTAATATGCGAATACTTTTTAAGCACGCCTGCTTCTTTTGTTTTAGATAAGTTAAAAACTCTCTGCACTGATTATATGATTACAATTCGTGATATTATTTAGTTCGTATTGAACCTTCTCTTTCATTATGTGTAAGTTTATTATGCCACAATTAAAGTTTTATGGGGTATTTTGTCTCCATAGTAATATCCTGGGCAAATCGTCACCTTCCACAATCAATTGCAAGTAAATTTCACGCAAATGGAATAACTGTTATTAGAGTAATAGAAATATATGTTTCCTCCAATTTAAATAAAAAATCAACGCGATTACAACTGCGAATACAGCGGTTACATCTTCCAGAATATTTCCAAATTGACGTATTTTTCCCTCCCACATGATATAAATCGCAGGCCAGATGCCTTCAGATTAAGGACTTGCTTGGTAGATACAGGCCTACATTCCTCTTCGCTATCGTACAACGTTAATTGCTATAGGCTAATTCCACCTTGAGTTATAACGCTTTGTACTCCGTCAAGTTTTCAGTTCTGTTACTCATCTTTGGTAAGATCTAGATTTGTCATTACTTGTATGTTTAAACTTTTTGTTGTTATTTTGTTGGTCTTGAATTGAGGCCTTCCTAAATAATATTATTGCTGTGTTTTATTTAATAATTCCAACTGCTTAAAAATCCCGACTGCTGATTTGAAATTTACAAACTCCCTCTGCAGATACGTCTGCCCAATTTTGCCACGACTGTCCCTTAGAAGATGCCTTTTAAGAATTTAAGTTAATACAAGATAAGAACGTCAATAGAGCGCAACGGTGGGCAACTTAGCGCGCATGTACCAAGTTACAGTATTTTGAAATTTAGGACGACAGAACACACCTCCGGAAAGTGCAGGGCTTGTGTTGTAGTTACTTTTACGGGTTAAATAAAACCTACTATTAAAAGAAAGAAAAGAAGAACGATAATATTAATCGTTGTTTAATTTAAGAATTTACCTGGCGTGATCGTATAGTTTAGAACAGACAAAAAACACAAGACTAAAAAATTGTGACCAAAAGAAAACAAAATTTATTAAAACACTAAAATTAAAAAGGGAACGGAACACTAAAAAAACCTTACAAAAAGCCAAACAAGTTAAAACTAAATAAATTAAAAGGGGGAGGGTAAACTAAAATTAAAAATTACTACCTTCAGCTGATTTCGTCGAGAGAGATGTGGCAGGAGATCAAGGCGAATACAATACGAGTGCCCCAAAAAAAGAAAACATGGCCAAGCCGCTACGGCCATACTAAAAGTGTCCAAGATTGGGAGGTGGACGAAAAGGGGTGTGGTACTTGGCACATCCTTCGACGGAGTGTCAACTCCGATGTCAGCTTCAGAGGTGGTCGGTCAAAAGGGCGTCAGCCAGTGGTGGTCGTCTAGCAGAGAAATCCAGTTCAGAGGTGGTTGGTGGATGGGACCTTCTCTGGGCGAGGATCACGGGCTTGACGGGTGATGGGGGAGGCGTCCAGGGCTGACATCAGAGGCAACGGCAGAGGACGGGAACATCCCTCTGGGTGCTACGTCGATGGGTGGCTGGGGTTATTGCAGTTAACCCGGCAACATCTACTGGAATGGGCGACTCTCGAGCATCGTTGAGGTTGGTGGCGGCGGTTAAATAATTCTTCTAACCCCGCATCAGCATCGGCGGCTATTGCACGATATTAACCCATCGGGTTTTGAAAAAGGACACACGGTCCGCGTTTATAAGACGGGAGCTACACTCCTGTACGTCTTGAGGCTTCGAAAGATGCGTTAAAAAGTCCTGTCAAAAGGTGCGCTTTCCAATAAATCGCCAAAACCTCCTTGCCAGATCCCTCAAAACTAGCACATCAATTTTCTCTCAGCCAATCAGAGAATTTACAATTACAACTTCGGTTACAGTTAAACATAATTCCAGACCAGTACGTAAAACGGTCTCAAAAACACGAACTCAACTCACATACCAGACCCCAGATGTGTAACATGATACAGGAAGAGAGGCCGATGTGGGGACCCAAAAGGGTGGAAAAGACTCCAGACTAGGGGTTATCACCCCATTTACAACTAAAAAGCTCTTAGGGGGTTATGAAAAAGGGGGAAATTTACGTTTGGGCTTAAATGGAATCAAAAGTGCAGGTTCCCAAGTACAAGTTTGACAATTAAATAGGATACATCAATATTACATAAATTAATTAATACAATTAGGGGAGTCTGAAATTAAATTAAATAAAAGAGGAATTAAAAATTAACCAATTATGGTTTTAACCATAACATTCCCTACGCGTACCTCTTAAAAAAAGTTAAGAATTAACTTTTTTTCACAAGAATAAAAACACAGATCTAGTCAGAAAGTAAACAGCAGCAGACTCTCCCTCCAAAAATCTTCGTCCCCTACATGGGGTGTTCACAAATATGGCAAAACTTTAAAAATTAACACAATAAGGTCACACAATGCATAACAAGACAAATGGGATTTAACCGGACGAGAAAATCTAAAAGTTAAACTCAAACATTTAAAATTAGAAGCCCTACAGTAACTAAAATATATTAACAATTAATTAAATCAGAAATACAACATTAAATTCAACCTATTGCTTAGTTAGAGTCCTTGAAGCAATTTAGGTTTTAAGCAAATTAATTACAAGCAAATCAATCTTAACAAACAATGCTATTACAGATAGTCAACAATGATCTTAAAACTAGAAAATGATTAAATAGTTAAAAGCTAAAATCAACCGAGAATTAACAGTTTAAGTCTGAGGATGGCAACCCTAAACAATTATAAAACAAAAATTAAAAATCAGAACTTACTCCAAGAAGAAAAGTATTTGACCACACTTCAAATGTAAACAATCAGTTTAGAAAAACCCATATCAATAAAGATGACAGCAAAACAACCAGCTCAAGGGGTTGTACAGGTAAGAAAATACCTTGTTAAAATTAAAAACCTAAATAAAGGCATTCAAACACAAACAGGAAAGTTCAAGCGAGCAAAGAAGGGGAAATTTAAATTTAACTGTGCTAAAACAAACAAACAACCAAAAAAAAAACATGTGACCCAAGACCAGCTTAAAATCACACGGTAAACGCAAGTTGGAAGGGGGAAAGTTACTCGCAGAAACAGACCTAGCTGCTATTGAATACAATAAGTAAAAAGAACACAGCAAAAATCTAAATACAAGTAAATTGGGCAAGCCGGAGAAAATTTCAGGCACGAAGACAACTCAAGATCATTTGTGAAGTGACCACAAGTTTAAAAAGTGGGGAACGATGGTAGTACAAAATACACGGAAATACAATGACACAATAAAACACTTAATAGGTAGTACTTCTCTTCTTTCCAAGAGACCTCTCTGGGGCGTACACTACACTATTTTCTCTACTACACAGAAATACAATTTTAATGTACCAACATCTATATTACCCAAAATTAATATCAAAGTGTCCCAAAAACAAAACCAGCAAGTGGTCAAAGCTCAAAAGAACAATAGAAAATGAATGTCCCAGGTTGTATGAAAGTCATTAGACGTTAAATCACACGATTAGGTCAAGACACTTCTATAACATGACCAAAAATACAAATATCCAGAAAATACACAATAATCAATCACAAAATTAACAAACTAAAATTTATTGAAGGTAATTTAACTCATAACTGACATAATTGCACCAAGCAATTTCTCTCTCAATTCCTAACTCTAAAATTTCATTACTCAAAAATAACCTTCCAATAAAAAAAAAATTAAACTTCACTCTTAAAACAATACTCTAAATTCAAAATTAGGCAGTTCCACAAACATTACTCAAAAGGGTCAAAAAACTTCATCAAGGCAAAACTTTAAACAACTCTTAAAACATTCCAATCTGTATGTAAACAAACCGATTATCAAATTCTCAACTCAAAAATAATAATTTCATAACTCCATTAAACTTAAGATAATCAATTAATAATCCTCAAACACAAATTAAAGTTCAATAATTGTTCAATTAAATCCCTAAACACAAAAAGAAAGAACACAACACAAATGTAAACAAACATCGCGACACATCTCCGGTCGGCGAAAATCGCTTGAAGTTAGGCCTAGCTATGCCGCAAAAATGCAGATAAACGGGGGAAAAAAATCCTAAGGTCAAAGGCACCACTGTGGTTGTTACTTTTACGGGTTAAATAAAACCTACTATTAAAAGAAAGAAAAGAAGAACGATAATATTAATCGTTGTTTAATTTAAGAATTTACCTGGCGTGATCGTATAGTTTAGAACAGACAAAAAACACAAGACTTAAAAAATTGTGACCAAAAGAAAACAAAATTTATTAAAACACTAAAATTAAAAAGGGAACGGAACACTAAAAAAACCTTACAAAAAGCCAAACAAGTTAAAACTAAATAAATTAAAAGGGGGAGGGTAAACTAAAATTAAAAATTACTACCTTCAGCTGATTTCGTCGAGAGAGATGTGGCAGGAGATCAAGGCGAATACAATACGAGTGCCCCAAAAAAAGAAAACATGGCCAAGCCGCTACGGCCATACTAAAAGTGTCCAAGATTGGGAGGTGGACGAAAAGGGGTGTGGTACTTGGCACATCCTTCGACGGAGTGTCAACTCCGATGTCAGCTTCAGAGGTGGTCGGTCAAAAGGGCGTCAGCCAGTGGTGGTCGTCTAGCAGAGAAATCCAGTTCAGAGGTGGTTGGTGGATGGGACCTTCTCTGGGCGAGGATCACGGGCTTGACGGGTGATGGGGGAGGCGTCCAGGGCCGACATCAGAGGCAACGGCAGAGGACGGGAACATCCCTCTGGGTGCTACGTCGATGGGTGGCTGGGGTTATTGCAGTTAACCCGGCAACATCTACTGGAATGGGCGACTCTCGAGCATCGTTGAGGTTGGTGGCGGCGGTTAAATAATTCTTCTAACCCCGCATCAGCATCGGCGGCTATTGCACGATATTAACCCATCGGGTTTTGAAAAAGGACACACGGTCCGCGTTTATAAGACGGGAGCTACACTCCTGTACATCTTGAGGCTTCGAAAGATGCGTTAAAAAGTCCTGTCAAAAGGTGCGCTTTCCAATAAATCGCCAAAACCTCCTTGCCAGATCCCTCAAAACTAGCACATCAATTTTCTCTCAGCCAATCAGAGAATTTACAATTACAACTTCGGTTACAGTTAAACATAATTCCAGACCAGTACGTAAAACGGTCTCAAAAACACGAACTCAACTCACATACCAGACCCCAGATGTGTAACATGATACAGGAAGAGAGGCCGATGTGGGGACCCAAAAGGGTGGAAAAGACTCCAGACTAGGGGTTATCACCCCATTTACAACTAAAAAGCTCTTAGGGGGTTATGAAAAAGGGGGAAATTTACGTTTGGGCTTAAATGGAATCAAAAGTGCAGGTTCCCAAGTACAAGTTTGACAATTAAATAGGATACATCAATATTACATAAATTAATTAATACAATTAGGGGAGTCTGAAATTAAATTAAATAAAAGAGGAATTAAAAATTAACCAATTATGGTTTTAACCATAACATTTGGGATATCGGTGCTAAGGCACCGGGTTGAAGTAGGCCGAAAGGAAGTGGGAGCATCCCTTCGGGGTTGCATTGGTGGGCAAAGTAGGCCGAAAGGATGGAAGTGAGATAGATTGCGATTTTTTTTAGACAGAGAGTTTGTGTGCGACAGATAGATTAATGCAGGGTGGGCAACCCGTCGGCCGCAGCACCGAATAAAGTAGGCTGAAAGGGTGGAGCACCTCTCCATCGGTGCATTGGTGGGCAAAGTAGGCCGAAAAGAGGAGGGAGCACTTCTCCGGAGTGTGTAGCGAAGACAGGAACTCATTTCCCCAGGCCCAATGGCACAAATTCCTCTCCGCTATGAGATAAATCAATCCAAAACAGCTAGGAAAAAAAAGTGTTATTGAATAAACAGTTTTTTGAAAGATTCTGAATGCTGTATGAATTAAAAACTTATTTTATCCGGCCTTTCCATTAAGAAAAAAGTTTACATTTAAACAAAAAAACTTTATAATTGAATGAATTTGAGAAATGATTTTGAAAAGGCACATTATTCACAGTACCGTAAAAGATTAATATGCGAATACTTTTTAAGCACGCCTGCTTCTTTTGTTTTAGATAAGTTAAAAACTCTCTGCACTGATTATATGATTACAATTCGTGATATTATTTAGTTCGTATTGAACCTTCTCTTTCATTATGTGTAAGTTTATTATGCCACAATTAAAGTTTTATGGGGTATTTTGTCTCCATAGTAATATCCTGGACAAATCGTCACCTTCCACAGTCAATTGCAAGTAAATTTCACGCAAATGGAATTAACTGTTATTAGAGTAATAGAAATATATGTTTCCTCCAATTTAAATAAAAAATCAACGCGATTACAACTGCGAATACAGCGGTTACATCTTCCAGAATATTTCCAAATTGACGTATTTTTCCCTCCCACATGATATAAATCGCAGGCCAGATGCCTTCAGATTAAGGACTTGCTTGGTAGATACAGGCCTACATTCCTCTTCGCTATCGTACAACGTTAATTGCTATAGGCTAATTCCCCCTTGAGTTATAACGCTTTGTACTCCGTCAAGTTTTCAGTTCTGTTACTCATCTTTGGTAAGATCTAGATTTGTCATTACTTGTATGTTTAAACTTTTTGTTGTTATTTTGTTGGTCTTGAATTGAGGCCTTCCTAAATAATATTATTGCTGTGTTTTATTTAATAATTCCAACTGCTTAAAAATCCCGACTGCTGATTTGAAATTTACAAACTCCCTCTGCAGATACGTCTGCCCAATTTTGCCACGACTGTCCCTTAGAAGATGCCTTTTAAGAATTTAAGTTAATACAAGATAAGAACGTCAATAGAGCGCAACGGTGGGCAACTTAGCGCGCATGTACCAAGTTACAGTATTTTGAAATTTAGGACGACAGAACACACCTCCGGAAAGTGCAGGGCTTGGGATATCGGTGCTAAGGCACCGGGTTGAAGTAGGCCGAAAGGAAGTGGGAGCATCCCTTCGGGGTTGCATTGGTGGGCAAAGTAGGCCGAAAGGATGGAAGTGAGATAGATTGCGATTTTTTTTAGACAGAGAGTTTGTGTGCGACAGATAGATTAATGCAGGGTGGGCAACCCGTCGGCCGCAGCACCGAATAAAGTAGGCTGAAAGGGTGGAGCACCTCTCCATCGGTGCATTGGTGGGCAAAGTAGGCCGAAAAGAGGAGGGAGCACTTCTCCGGAGTGTGTAGCGAAGACAGGAACTCATTTCCCCAGGCCCAATGGCACAAATTCCTCTCCGCTATGAGATAAATCAATCCAAAACAGCTAGGAAAAAAAAGTGTTATTGAATAAACAGTTTTTTGAAAGATTCTGAATGCTGTATGAATTAAAAACTTATTTTATCCGGCCTTTCCATTAAGAAAAAAGTTTACATTTAAACAAAAAAACTTTATAATTGAATGAATTTGAGAAATGATTTTGAAAAGGCACATTATTCACAGTACCGTAAAAGATTAATATGCGAATACTTTTTAAGCACGCCTGCTTCTTTTGTTTTAGATAAGTTAAAAACTCTCTGCACTGATTATATGATTACAATTCGTGATATTATTTAGTTCGTATTGAACCTTCTCTTTCATTATGTGTAAGTTTATTATGCCACAATTAAAGTTTTATGGGGTATTTTGTCTCCATAGTAATATCCTGGGCAAATCGTCACCTTCCACAGTCAATTGCAAGTAAATTTCACGCAAATGGAATAACTGTTATTAGAGTAATAGAAATATATGTTTCCTCCAATTTAAATAAAAAATCAACGCGATTACAACTGCGAATACAGCGGTTACATCTTCCAGAGTATTTCCAAATTGACGTATTTTTCCCTCCCACATGATATAAATCGCAGGCCAGATGCCTTCAGATTAAGGACTTGCTTGGTAGATACAGGCCTACATTCCTCTTCGCTATCGTACAACGTTTATTGCTATAGGCTAATTCCCCCTTGAGTTATAACGCTTTGTACTCCGTCAAGTTTTCAGTTCTGTTACTCATCTTTGGTAAGATCTAGATTTGTCATTACTTGTATGTTTAAACTTTTTGTTGTTATTTTGTTGGTCTTGAATTGAGGCCTTCCTAAATAATATTATTGCTGTGTTTTATTTAATAATTCCAACTGCTTAAAAATCCCGACTGCTGATTTGAAATTTACAAACTCCCTCTGCAGATACGTCTGCCCAATTTTGCCACGACTGTCCCTTAGAAGATGCCTTTTAAGAATTTAAGTTAATACAAGATAAGAACGTCAATAGAGCGCAACGGTGGGCAACTTAGCGCGCATGTACCAAGTTACAGTATTTTGAAATTTAGGACGACAGAACACACCTCCGGAAAGTGCAGGGCTTGGGATATCGGTGCTAAGGCACCGGGTTGAAGTAGGCCGAAAGGAAGTGGGAGCATCCCTTCGGGGTTGCATTGGTGGGCAAAGTAGGCCGAAAGGATGGAAGTGAGATAGATTGCGATTTTTTTTAGACAGAGAGTTTGTGTGCGACAGATAGATTAATGCAGGGTGGGCAACCCGTCGGCCGCAGCACCGAATAAAGTAGGCTGAAAGGGTGGAGCACCTCTCCATCGGTGCATTGGTGGGCAAAGTAGGCCGAAAAGAGGAGGGAGCACTTCTCCGGAGTGTGTAGCGAAGACAGGAACTCATTTCCCCAGGCCCAATGGCACAAATTCCTCTCCGCTATGAGATAAATCAATCCAAAACAGCTAGGAAAAAAAAGTGTTATTGAATAAACAGTTTTTTGAAAGATTCTGAATGCTGTATGAATTAAAAACTTATTTTATCCGGCCTTTCCATTAAGAAAAAAGTTTACATTTAAACAAAAAAACTTTATAATTGAATGAATTTGAGAAATGATTTTGAAAAGGCACATTATTCACAGTACCGTAAAAGATTAATATGCGAATACTTTTTAAGCACGCCTGCTTCTTTTGTTTTAGATAAGTTAAAAACTCTCTGCACTGATTATATGATTACAATTCGTGATATTATTTAGTTCGTATTGAACCTTCTCTTTCATTATGTGTAAGTTTATTATGCCACAATTAAAGTTTTATGGGGTATTTTGTCTCCATAGTAATATCCTGGGCAAATCGTCACCTTCCACAGTCAATTGCAAGTAAATTTCACGTAAATGGAATTAACTGTTATTAGAGTAATAGAAATATATGTTTCCTCCAATTTAAATAAAAAATCAACGCGATTACAACTGCGAATACAGCGGTTACATCTTCCAGAGTATTTCCAAATTGACGTATTTTTCCCTCCCACATGATATAAATCGCAGGCCAGATGCCTTCAGATTAAGGACTTGCTTGGTAGATACAGGCCTACATTCCTCTTCGCTATCGTACAACGTTAATTGCTATAGGCTAATTCCCCCTTGAGTTATAACGCTTTGTACTCCGTCAAGTTTTCAGTTCTGTTACTCATCTTTGGTAAGATCTAGATTTTTCATTACTTGTATGTTTAAACTTTTTGTTGTTATTTTGTTGGTCTTGAATTGAGGCCTTCCTAAATAATATTATTGCTGTGTTTTATTTAATAATTCCAACTGCTTGAAAATCCCGACTGCTGATTTGAAATTTACAAACTCCCTCTGCAGTCTGCCCAATTTTGCCACGACTGTCCCTTAGAAGATGCCTTTTAAGAATTTAAGTTAATACAAGATAAGAACGTCAATAGAGCGCAACGGTGGGCAACTTAGCGCGCATGTACCAAGTTACAGTATTTTGAAATTTAGGACGACAGAACACACCTCCGGAAAGTGCAGGGCTTGGGATATCGGTGCTAAGGCACCGGGTTGAAGTAGGCCGAAAGGAACTGGGAGCATCCCTTCGGGGTTGCATTGGTGGGCAAAGTAGGCCGAAAGGATGGAAGTGAGATAGATTGCGATTTTTTTTAGACAGAGAGTTTGTGTGCGACAGATAGATTAATGCAGGGTGGGCAACCCGTCGGCCGCAGCACCGAATAAAGTAGGCTGAAAGGGTGGAGCACCTCTCCATCGGTGCATTGGTGGGCAAAGTAGGCCGAAAAGAGGAGGGAGCACTTCTCCGGAGTGTGTAGCGAAGACAGGAACTCATTTCCCCAGGCCCAATGGCACAAATTCCTCTCCGCTATGAGAGAAATCAATCCAAAACAGCTAGGAAAAAAAAGTGTTATTGAATAAACAGTTTTTTGAAAGATTCTGAATGCTGTATGAATTAAAAACTTATTTTATCCGGCCTTTCCATTAAGAAAAAAGTTTACATTTAAACAAAAAAACTTTATAATTGAATGAATTTGAGAAATGATTTTGAAAAGGCACATTATTCACAGTACCGTAAAAGATTAATATGCGAATACTTTTTAAGCACGCCTGCTTCTTTTGTTTTAGATAAGTTAAAAACTCTCTGCACTGATTATATGATTACAATTCGTGATATTATTTAGTTCGTATTGAACCTTCTCTTTCATTATGTGTAAGTTTATTATGCCACAATTAAAGTTTTATGGGGTATTTTGTCTCCATAGTAATATCCTGGGCAAATCGTCACCTTCCACAGTCAATTGCAAGTAAATTTCACGCAAATGGAATTAACTGTTATTAGAGTAATAGAAATATATGTTTCCACCAATTTAAATAAAAAATCAACGCGATTACAACTGCGAATACAGCGGTTACATCTTCCAGAGTATTTCCAAATTGACGTATTTTTCCCTCCCACATGATATAAATCGCAGGCCAGATGCCTTCAGATTAAGGACTTGCTTGGTAGATACAGGCCTACATTCCTCTTCGCTATCGTACAACGTTAATTGCTATAGGCTAATTCCCCCTTGAGTTATAACGCTTTGTACTCCGTCAAGTTTTCAGTTCTGTTACTCATCTTTGGTAAGATCTAGATTTGTCATTACTTGTATGTTTAAACTTTTTGTTGTTATTTTGTTGGTCTTGAATTGAGGCCTTCCTAAATAATATTATTGCTGTGTTTTATTTAATAATTCCAACTGCTTAAAAATCCCGACTGCTGATTTGAAATTTACAAACTCCCTCTGCAGATACGTCTGCCCAATTTTGCCACGACTGTCCCTTAGAAGATGCCTTTTAAGAATTTAAGTTAATACAAGATAAGAACGTCAATAGAGCGCAACGGTGGGCAACTTAGCGCGCATGTACCAAGTTACAGTATTTTGAAATTTAGGACGACAGAACACACCTCCGGAAAGTGCAGGGCTTGGGATATCGGTGCTAAGGCACCGGGTTGAAGTAGGCCGAAAGGAAGTGGGAGCATCCCTTCGGGGTTGCATTGGTGGGCAAAGTAGGCCGAAAGGATGGAAGTGAGATAGATTGCGATTTTTTTTAGACAGAGAGTTTGTGTGCGACAGATAGATTAATGCAGGGTGGGCAACCCGTCGGCCGCAGCACCGAATAAAGTAGACTGAAAGGGTGGAGCACCTCTCCATCGGTGCATTGGTGGGCAAAGTAGGCCGAAAAGAGGAGGGAGCACTTCTCCGGAGTGTGTAGCGAAGACAGGAACTCATTTCCCCAGGCCCAATGGCACAAATTCCTCTCCGCTATGAGATAAATCAATCCAAAACAGCTAGGAAAAAAAAGTGTTATTGAATAAACAGTTTTTTGAAAGATTCTGAATGCTGTATGAATTAAAAACTTATTTTATCCGGCCTTTCCATTAAGAAAAAAGTTTACATTTAAACAAAAAAACTTTATAATTGAATGAATTTGAGAAATGATTTTGAAAAGGCACATTATTCACAGTACCGTAAAAGATTAATATGCGAATACTTTTTAAGCACGCCTGCTTCTTTTGTTTTAGATAAGTTAAAAACTCTCTGCACTGATTATATGATTACAATTCGTGATATTATTTAGTTCGTATTGAACCTTCTCATTCATTATGTGTAAGTTTATTATGCCACAATTAAAGTTTTATGGGGTATTTTGTCTCCATAGTAATATCCTGGGCAAATCGTCACCTTCCACAGTCAATTGCAAGTAAATTTCACGCAAATGGAATTAACTGTTATTAGAGTAATAGAAATATATGTTTCCACCAATTTAAATAAAAAATCAACGCGATTACAACTGCGAATACAGCGGTTACATCTTCCAGAGTATTTCCAAATTGACGTATTTTTCCCTCCCACATGATATAAATCGCAGGCCAGATGCCTTCAGATTAAGGACTTGCTTGGTAGATACAGGCCTACATTCCTCTTCGCTATCGTACAACGTTAATTGCTATAGGCTAATTCCCCCTTGAGTTATAACGCTTTGTACTCCGTCAAGTTTTCAGTTCTGTTACTCATCTTTGGTAAGATCTAGATTTGTCATTACTTGTATGTTTAAACGTTTTGTTGTTATTTTGTTGGTCTTGAATTGAGGCCTTCCTAAATAATATTATTGCTGTGTTTTATTTAATAATTCCAACTGCTTAAAAATCCCGACTGCTGATTTGAAATTTACAAACTCCCTCTGCAGATACGTCTGCCCAATTTTGCCACGACTGTCCCTTAGAAGATGCCTTTTAAGAATTTAAGTTAATACAAGATAAGAACGTCAATAGAGCGCAACGGTGGGCAACTTAGCGCGCATGTACCAAGTTACAGTATTTTGAAATTTAGGACGAAAGAACACACCTCCGGAAAGTGCAGGGCTTGGGATATCGGTGCTAAGGCACCGGGTTGAAGTAGGCCGAAAGGAAGTGGGAGCATCCCTTCGGGGTTGCATTGGTGGGCAAAGTAGGCCGAAAGGATGGAAGTGAGATAGATTGCGATTTTTTTTAGACAGAAAGTGTGTGTGCGACAGATAGATTAATGCAGGGTGGGCAACCCGTCGGCCGCAGCACCGAATAAAGTAGGCTGAAAGGGTGGAGCACCTCTCCATCGGTGCATTGGTGGGCAAAGTAGGCCGAAAAGAGGAGGGAGCACTTCTCCGGAGTGTGTAGCGAAGACAGGAACTCATTTCCCCAGGCCCAATGGCACAAATTCCTCTCCGCTATGAGATAAATCAATCCAAAACAGCTAGGAAAAAAAAGTGTTATTGAATAAACAGTTTTTTGAAAGATTCTGAATGCTGTATGAATTAAAAACTTATTTTATCCGGCCTTTCCATTAAGAAAAAAGTTTACATTTAAACAAAAAAACTTTATAATTGAATGAATTTGAGAAATGATTTTGAAAAGGCACATTATTCACAGTACCGTAAAAGATTAATATGCGAATACTTTTTAAGCACGCCTGCTTCTTTTGTTTTAGATAAGTTAAAAACTCTCTGCACTGATTATATGATTACAATTCGTGATATTATTTAGTTCGCATTGAACCTTCTCTTTCATTATGTGTAAGTTTATTATGCCACAATTAAAGTTTTATGGGGTATTTTGTCTCCATAGTAATATCCTGGACAAATCGTCACCTTCCACAGTCAATTGCAAGTAAATTTCACGCAAATGGAATTAACTGTTATTAGAGTAATAGAAATATATGTTTCCACCAATTTAAATAAAAAATCAACGCAATTACAACTGCGAATACAGCGGTTACATCTTCCAGAGTATTTCCAAATTGACGTATTTTTCCCTCCCACATGATATAAATCGCAGGCCAGATGCCTTCAGATTAAGGACTTGCTTGGTAGATACAGGCCTACATTCCTCTTCGCTATCGTACAACGTTAATTGCTATAGGCTAATTCCCCCTTGAGTTATAACGCTTTGTACTCCGTCAAGTTTTCAGTTCTGTTACTCATCTTTGGTAAGATCTAGATTTGTCATTACTTGTATGTTTAAACTTTTTGTTGTTATTTTGTTGGTCTTGAATTGAGGCCTTCCTAAATAATATTATTGCTGTGTTTTATTTAATAATTCCAACTGCTTAAAAATCCCGACTGCTGATTTGAAATTTACAAACTCCCTCTGCAGATACGTCTGCCCAATTTTGCCACGACTGTCCCTTAGAAGATGCCTTTTAAGAATTTAAGTTAATACAAGATAAGAACGTCAATAGAGCGCAACGGTGGGCAACTTAGCGCGCATGTACCAAGTTACAGTATTTTGAAATTTAGGACGACAGAACACACCTCCGGAAAGTGCAGGGCTTGGGATATCGGTGCTAAGGCACCGGGTTGAAGTAGGCCGAAAGGAAGTGGGAGCATCCCTTCGGGGTTGCATTGGTGGGCAAAGTAGGCCGAAAGGATGGAAGTGAGATAGATTGCGATTTTTTTTAGACAGAGAGTTTGTGTGCGACAGATAGATTAATGCAGGGTGGGCAACCCGTCGGCCGCAGCACCGAATAAAGTAGGCTGAAAGGGTGGAGCACCTCTCCATCGGTGCATTGGTGGGCAAAGTAGGCCGAAAAGAGGAGGGAGCACTTCTCCGGAGTGTGTAGCGAAGACAGGAACTCATTTCCCCAGGCCCAATGGCACAAATTCCTCTCCGCTATGAGATAAATCAATCCAAAACAGCTAGGAAAAAAAAGTGTTATTGAATAAACAGTTTTTTGAAAGATTCTGAATGCTGTATGAATTAAAAACTTATTTTATCCGGCCTTTCCAATAAGAAAAAAGTTTACATTTAAACAAAAAAACTTTATAATTGAATGAATTTGAGAAATGATTTTGAAAAGGCACATTATTCACAGTACCGTAAAAGATTAATATGCGAATACTTTTTAAGCACGCCTGCTTCTTTTGTTTTAGATAAGTTAAAAACTCTCTGCACTGATTATATGATTACAATTCGTGATATTATTTAGTTCGCATTGAACCTTCTCTTTCATTATGTGTAAGTTTATTATGCCACAATTAAAGTTTTATGGGGTATTTTGTCTCCATAGTAATATCCTGGACAAATCGTCACCTTCCACAGTCAATTGCAAGTAAATTTCACGCAAATGGAATTAACTGTTATTAGAGTAATAGAAATATATGTTTCCACCAATTTAAATAAAAAATCAACGCGATTACAACTGCGAATACAGCGGTTACATCTTCCAGAGTATTTCCAAATTGACGTATTTTTCCCTCCCACATGATATAAATCGCAGGCCAGATGCCTTCAGATTAAGGACTTGCTTGGTAGATACAGGCCTACATTCCTCTTCGCTATCGTACAACGTTAATTGCTATAGGCTAATTCCCCCTTGAGTTATAACGCTTTGTACTCCGTCAAGTTTTCAGTTCTGTTACTCATCTTTGGTAAGATCTAGATTTGTCATTACTTGGATGTTTAAACTTTTTGTTGTTATTTTGTTGGTCTTGAATTGAGGCCTTCCTAAATAATATTATTGCTGTGTTTTATTTAATAATTCCAACTGCTTAAAAATCCCGACTGCTGATTTGAAATTTACAAACTCCCTCTGCAGATACGTCTGCCCAATTTTGCCACGACTGTCCCTTAGAAGATGCCTTTTAAGAATTTAAGTTAATACAAGATAAGAACGTCAATAGAGCGCAACGGTGGGCAACTTAGCGCGCATGTACCAAGTTACAGTATTTTGAAATTTATTACGACAGAACCCACCTCCGGAAAGTGCAGGGCTTGGGATATCGGTGCTAAGGCACCGGGTTGAAGTAGGCCGAAAGGAAGTGGGAGCATCCCTTCGGGGTTGCATTGGTGGGCAAAGTAGGCCGAAAGGATGGAAGTGAGATAGATTGCGATTTTTTTTAGACAGAGAGTTTGTGTGCGACAGATAGATTAATGCAGGGTGGGCAACTCGTCGGCCGCAGCACCGAATAAAGTAGGCTGAAAGGGTGGAGCACCTCTCCATCGGTGCATTGGTGGGCAAAGTAGGCCGAAAAGAGGAGGGAGCACTTCTCCGGAGTGTGTAGCGAAGACAGGAACTCATTTCCCCAGGCCCAATGGCACAAATTCCTCTCCGCTATGAGATAAATCAATCCAAAACAGCTAGGAAAAAAAAGTGTTATTGAATAAACAGTTTTTTGAAAGATTCTGAATGCTGTATGAATTAAAAACTTATTTTATCCGGCCTTTCCAATAAGAAAAAAGTTTACATTTAAACAAAAAAACTTTATAATTGAATGAATTTGAGAAATGATTTTGAAAAGGCACATTATTCACAGTACCGTAAAAGATTAATATGCGAATACTTTTTAAGCACGCCTGCTTCTTTTGTTTTAGATAAGTTAAAAACTCTCTGCACTGATTATATGATTACAATTCGTGATATTATTTAGTTCGTATTGAACCTTCTCTTTCATTATGTGTAAGTTTATTATGCCACAATTAAAGTTTTATGGGGTATTTTGTCTCCATAGTAATATCCTGGACAAATCGTCACCTTCCACAGTCAATTGCAAGTAAATTTCACGCAAATGGAATTAACTGTTATTAGAGTAATAGAAATATATGTTTCCACCAATTTAAATAAAAAATCAACGCGATTACAACTGCGAATACAGCGGTTACATCTTCCAGAGTATTTCCAAATTGACGTATTTTTCCCTCCCACATGATATAAATCGCAGGCCAGATGCCTTCAGATTAAGGACTTGCTTGGTAGATACAGGCCTACATTCCTCTTCGCTATCGTACAACGTTAATTGCTATAGGCTAATTCCCCCTTGAGTTATAACGCTTTGTACTCCGTCAAGTTTTCAGTTCTGTTACTCATCTTTGGTAAGATCTAGATTTGTCATTACTTGTATGTTTAAACTTTTTGTTGTTATTTTGTTGGTCTTGAATTGAGGCCTTCCTAAATAATATTATTGCTGTGTTTTATTTAATAATTCCAACTGATTAAAAATCCCGACTGCTGATTTGAAATTTACAAACTCCCTCTGCAGATACGTCTGCCCAATTATGCCACGACTGTCCCTTAGAAGATGCCTTTTAAGAATTTAAGTTAATACAAGATAAAAACGTCAATAGAGCGCAACGGTGGGCAACTTAGCGCGCATGTACCAAGTTACAGTATTTTGAAATTTAGGACGACAGAACACACCTCCGGAAAGTGCAGGGCTTGGGATATCGGTGCTAAGGCACCGGGTTGAAGTAGGCCGAAAGGAAGTGGGAGCATCCCTTCGGGGTTGCATTGGTGGGCAAAGTAGGCCGAAAGGATGGAAGTGAGATAGATTGCGATTTTTTTTAGACAGAGAGTTTGTGTGCGACAGATAGATTAATGCAGGGTGGGCAACCCGTCGGCCGCAGCACCGAATAAAGTAGGCTGAAAGGGTGGAGCACCTCTCAATCGGTGCATTGGTGGGCAAAGTAGGCCGAAAAGAGGAGGGAGCACTTCTCCGGAGTGTGTAGCGAAGACAGGAACTCATTTCCCCAGGCCGAATGGCACAAATTCCTCTCCGCTATGAGATAAATCAATCCAAAACAGCTAGGAAAAAAAAGTGTTATTGAATAAACAGTTTTTTGAAAGATTCTGAATGCTGTATGAATTAAAAACTTATTTTATCCGGCCTTTCCAATAAGAAAAAAGTTTACATTTAAACAAAAAAACTTTATAATTGAATGAATTTGAGAAATGATTTTGAAAAGGCACATTATTCACAGTACCGTAAAAGATTAATATGCGAATACTTTTAAAGCACGCCTGCTTCTTTTGTTTTAGATAAGTTAAAAACTCTCTGCACTGATTATATGATTACAATTCGTGATATTATTTAGTTCGCATTGAACCTTCTCTTTCATTATGTGTAAGTTTATTATGCCACAATTAAAGTTTTATGGGGTATTTTGTCTCCATAGTAATATCCTGGACAAATCGTCACCTTCCACAGTCAATTGCAAGTAAATTTCACGCAAATGGAATTAACTGTTATTAGAGTAATAGAAATATATGTTTCCACCAATTTAAATAAAAAATCAACGCGATTACAACTGCGAATACAGCGGTTACATCTTCCAGAGTATTTCCAAATTGACGTATTTTTCCCTCCCACATGATATAAATCGCAGGCCAGATGCCTTCAGATTAAGGACTTGCTTGGTAGATACAGGCCTACATTCCTCTTCGCTGTCGTACAACGTTAATTGCTATAGGCTAATTCCCCCTTGAGTTATAACGCTTTGTACTCCGTCAAGTTTTCAGTTCTGTTACTCATCTTTGGTAAGATCTAGATTTGTCATTACTTGTATGTTTAAACTTTTTGTTGTTATTTTGTTGGTCTTGAATTGAGGCCTTCCTAAATAATATTATTGCTGTGTTTTATTTAATAATTCCAACTGCTTAAAAATCCCGACTGCTGATTTGAAATTTACAAACTCCCTCTGCAGATACGTCTGCCCAATTTTGCCACGACTGTCCCTTAGAAGATGCCTTTTAAGAATTTAAGTTAATACAAGATAAGAACGTCAATAGAGCGCAACGGTGGGCAACTTAGCGCGCATGTACCAAGTTACAGTATTTTGAAATTTATTACGACAGAACCCACCTCCGGAAAGTGCAGGGCTTGGGATATCGGTGCTAAGGCACCGGGTTGAAGTAGGCCGAAAGGAAGTGGGAGCATCCCTTCGGGGTTGCATTGGTGGGCAAAGTAGGCCGAAAGGATGGAAGTGAGATAGATTGCGATTTTTTTTAGACAGAGAGTTTGTGTGCGACAGATAGATTAATGCAGGGTGGGCAACCCGTCGGCCGCAGCACCGAATAAAGTAGGCTGAAAGGGTGGAGCACCTCTCCATCGGTGCATTGGTGGGCAAAGTAGGCCGAAAAGAGGAGGGAGCACTTCTCCGGAGTGTGTAGCGAAGACAGGAACTCATTTCCCCAGGCCGAATGGCACAAATTCCTCTCCGCTATGAGATAAATCAATCCAAAACAGCTAGGAAAAAAAAGTGTTATTGAATAAACAGTTTTTTGAAAGATTCTGAATGCTGTATGAATTAAAAACTTATTTTATCCGGCCTTTCCAATAAGAAAAAAGTTTACATTTAAACAAAAAAACTTTATAATTGAATGAATTTGAGAAATGATTTTGAAAAGGCACATTATTCACAGTACCGTAAAAGATTAATATGCGAATACTTTTTAAGCACGCCTGCTTCTTTTGTTTTAGATAAGTTAAAAACTCTCTGCACTGATTATATGATTACAATTCGTGATATTATTTAGTTCGCATTGAACCTTCTCTTTCATTATGTGTAAGTTTATTATGCCACAATTAAAGTTTTATGGGGTATTTTGTCTCCATAGTAATATACTGGACAAATCGTCACCTTCCACAGTCAATTGCAAGTAAATTTCACGCAAATGGAATTAACTGTTATTAGAGTAATAGAAATATATGTTTCCACCAATTTAAATAAAAAATCAACGCAATTACAACTGCGAATACAGCGGTTACATCTTCCAGAGTATTTCCAAATTGACGTATTTTTCCCTCCCACATGATATAAATCGCAGGCCAGATGCCTTCAGATTAAGGACTTGCTTGGTAGATACAGGCCTACATTCCTCTTCGCTATCGTACAACGTTAATTGCTATAGGCTAATTCCCCCTTGAGTTATAACGCTTTGTACTCCGTCAAGTTTTCAGTTCTGTTACTCATCTTTGGTAAGATCTAGATTTGTCATTACTTGTATGTTTAAACTTTTTGTTGTTATTTTGTTGGTCTTGAATTGAGGCCTTCCTAAATAATATTATTGCTGTGTTTTATTTAATAATTCCAACTGCTTAAAAATCCCGACTGCTGATTTGAAATTTACAAACTCCCTCTGCAGATACGTCTGCCCAATTTTGCCACGACTGTCCCTTAGAAGATGCCTTTTAAGAATTTAAGTTAATACAAGATAAGAACGTCAATAGAGCGCAACGGTGGGCAACTTAGCGCGCATGTACCAAGTTACAGTATTTTGAAATTTAGGACGACAGAACACACCTCCGGAAAGTGCAGGGCTTGGGATATCGGTGCTAAGGCACCGGGTTGAAGTAGGCCGAAAGGAAGTGGGAGCATCCCTTCGGGGTTGCATTGGTGGGCAAAGTAGGCCGAAAGGATGGAAGTGAGATAGATTGCGATTTTTTTTAGACAGAGAGTTTGTGTGCGACAGATAGATTAATGCAGGGTGGGCAACCCGTCGGCCGCAGCACCGAATAAAGTAGGCTGAAAGGGTGGAGCACCTCTCCATCGGTGCATTGGTGGGCAAAGTAGGCCGAAAAGAGGAGGGAGCACTTCTCCGGAGTGTGTAGCGAAGACAGGAACTCATTTCCCCAGGCCCAATGGCACAAATTCCTCTCCGCTATGAGATAAATCAATCCAAAACAGCTAGGAAAAAAAAGTGTTATTGAATAAACAGTTTTTTGAAAGATTCTGAATGCTGTATGAATTAAAAACTTATTTTATCCGGCCTTTCCAATAAGAAAAAAGTTTACATTTAAAAAAAAAACTTTATAATTGAATGAATTTGAGAAATGATTTTGAAAAGGCACATTATTCACAGTACCGTAAAAGATTAATATGCGAATACTTTTAAAGCACGCCTGCTTCTTTTGTTTTAGATAAGTTAAAAACTCTCTGCACTGATTATATGATTACAATTCGTGATATTATTTAGTTCGCATTGAACCTTCTCTTTCATTATGTGTAAGTTTATTATGCCACAATTAAAGTTTTATGGGGTATTTTGTCTCCATAGTAATATCCTGGACAAATCGTCACCTTCCACAGTCAATTGCAAGTAAATTTCACGCAAATGGAATTAACTGTTATTAGAGTAATAGAAATATATGTTTCCACCAATTTAAATAAAAAATCAACGCAATTACAACTGCGAATACAGCGGTTACATCTTCCAGAGTATTTCCAAATTGACGTATTTTTCCCTCCCACATGATATAAATCGCAGGCCAGATGCCTTCAGATTAAGGACTTGCTTGGTAGATACAGGCCTACATTCCTCTTCGCTATCGTACAACGTTAATTGCTATAGGCTAATTCCCCCTTGAGTTATAACGCTTTGTACTCCGTCAAGTTTTCAGTTCTGTTACTCATCTTTGGTAAGATCTAGATTTGTCATTACTTGTATGTTTAAACTTTTTGTTGTTATTTTGTTGGTCTTGAATTGAGGCCTTCCTAAATAATATTATTGCTGTGTTTTATTTAATAATTCCAACTGCTTAAAAATCCTGACTGCTGATTTGAAATTTACAAACTCCCTCTGCAGATACGTCTGCCCAATTTTGCCACGACTGTCCCTTAGAAGATGCCTTTTAAGAATTTAAGTTAATACAAGATAAGAACGTCAATAGAGCGCAACGGTGGGCAACTTAGCGCGCATGTACCAAGTTACAGTATTTTGAAATTTAGGACGACAGAACACACCTCCGGAAAGTGCAGGGCTTGGGATATCGGTGCTAAGGCACCGGGTTGAAGTAGGCCGAAAGGAAGTGGGAGCATCCCTTCGGGGTTGCATTGGTGGGCAAAGTAGGCCGAAAGGATGGAAGTGAGATAGATTGCGATTTTTTTTAGACAGAGAGTTTGTGTGCGACGGATAGATTAATGCAGGGTGGGCAACCCGTCGGCCGCAGCACCGAATAAAGTAGGCTGAAAGGGTGGAGCACCTCTCCATCGGTGCATTGGTGGGCAAAGTAGGCCGAAAAGAGGAGGGAGCACTTCTCCGGAGTGTGTAGCGAAGACAGGAACTCATTTCCCCAGGCCCAATGGCACAAATTCCTCTCCGCTATGAGATAAATCAATCCAAAACAGCTAGGAAAAAAAAGTGTTATTGAATAAACAGTTTTTTGAAAGATTCTGAATGCTGTATGAATTAAAAACTTATTTTATCCGGCCTTTCCAATAAGAAAAAAGTTTACATTTAAACTAAAAAACTTTATAATTGAATGAATTTGAGAAATGATTTTGAAAAGGCACATTATTCACAGTACCGTAAAAGATTAATATGCGAATACTTTTTAAGCACGCCTGCTTCTTTTGTTTTAGATAAGTTAAAAACTCTCTGCACTGATTATATGATTACAATTCGTGATATTATTTAGTTCGTATTGAACCTTCTCTTTCATTATGTGTAAGTTTATTATGCCACAATTAAAGTTTTATGGGGTATTTTGTCTCCATAGTAATATCCTGGACAAATCGTCACCTTCCACAGTCAATTGCAAGTAAATTTCACGCAAATGGAATTAACTGTTATTAGAGTAATAGAAATATATGTTTCCACCAATTTAAATAAAAAATCAACGCGATTACAACTGCGAATACAGCGGTTACATCTTCCAGAGTATTTCCAAATTGACGTATTTTTCCCTCCCACATGATATAAATCGCAGGCCAGATGCCTTCAGATTAAGGACTTGCTTGGTAGATACAGGCCTACATTCCTCTTCGCTATCGTACAACGTTAATTGCTATAGGCTAATTCCCCCTTGAGTTATAACGCTTTGTACTCCGTCAAGTTTTCAGTTCTGTTACTCATCTTTGGTAAGATCTAGATTTGTCATTACTTGTATGTTTAAACTTTTTGTTGTTATTTTGTTGGTCTTGAATTGAGGCCTTCCTAAATAATATTATTGCTGTGTTTTATTTAATAATTCCAACTGATTAAAAATCCCGACTGCTGATTTGAAATTTACAAACTCCCTCTGCAGATACGTCTGCCCAATTATGCCACGACTGTCCCTTAGAAGATGCCTTTTAAGAATTTAAGTTAATACAAGATAAAAACGTCAATAGAGCGCAACGGTGGGCAACTTAGCGCGCATGTACCAAGTTACAGTATTTTGAAATTTAGGACGACAGAACACACCTCCGGAAAGTGCAGGGCTTGGGATATCGGTGCTAAGGCACCGGGTTGAAGTAGGCCGAAAGGAAGTGGGAGCATCCCTTCGGGGTTGCATTGGTGGGCAAAGTAGGCCGAAAGGATGGAAGTGAGATAGATTGCGATTTTTTTTAGACAGAGAGTTTGTGTGCGACAGATAGATTAATGCAGGGTGGGCAACCCGTCGGCCGCAGCACCGAATAAAGTAGGCTGAAAGGGTGGAGCACCTCTCAATCGGTGCATTGGTGGGCAAAGTAGGCCGAAAAGAGGAGGGAGCACTTCTCCGGAGTGTGTAGCGAAGACAGGAACTCATTTCCCCAGGCCGAATGGCACAAATTCCTCTCCGCTATGAGATAAATCAATCCAAAACAGCTAGGAAAAAAAAGTGTTATTGAATAAACAGTTTTTTGAAAGATTCTGAATGCTGTATGAATTAAAAACTTATTTTATCCGGCCTTTCCAATAAGAAAAAAGTTTACATTTAAACAAAAAAACTTTATAATTGAATGAATTTGAGAAATGATTTTGAAAAGGCACATTATTCACAGTACCGTAAAAGATTAATATGCGAATACTTTTAAAGCACGCCTGCTTCTTTTGTTTTAGATAAGTTAAAAACTCTCTGCACTGATTATATGATTACAATTCGTGATATTATTTAGTTCGCATTGAACCTTCTCTTTCATTATGTGTAAGTTTATTATGCCACAATTAAAGTTTTATGGGGTATTTTGTCTCCATAGTAATATCCTGGACAAATCGTCACCTTCCACAGTCAATTGCAAGTAAATTTCACGCAAATGGAATTAACTGTTATTAGAGTAATAGAAATATATGTTTCCACCAATTTAAATAAAAAATCAACGCGATTACAACTGCGAATACAGCGGTTACATCTTCCAGAGTATTTCCAAATTGACGTATTTTTCCCTCCCACATGATATAAATCGCAGGCCAGATGCCTTCAGATTAAGGACTTGCTTGGTAGATACAGGCCTACATTCCTCTTCGCTGTCGTACAACGTTAATTGCTATAGGCTAATTCCCCCTTGAGTTATAACGCTTTGTACTCCGTCAAGTTTTCAGTTCTGTTACTCATCTTTGGTAAGATCTAGATTTGTCATTACTTGTATGTTTAAACTTTTTGTTGTTATTTTGTTGGTCTTGAATTGAGGCCTTCCTAAATAATATTATTGCTGTGTTTTATTTAATAATTCCAACTGCTTAAAAATCCCGACTGCTGATTTGAAATTTACAAACTCCCTCTGCAGATACGTCTGCCCAATTTTGCCACGACTGTCCCTTAGAAGATGCCTTTTAAGAATTTAAGTTAATACAAGATAAGAACGTCAATAGAGCGCAACGGTGGGCAACTTAGCGCGCATGTACCAAGTTACAGTATTTTGAAATTTATTACGACAGAACCCACCTCCGGAAAGTGCAGGGCTTGGGATATCGGTGCTAAGGCACCGGGTTGAAGTAGGCCGAAAGGAAGTGGGAGCATCCCTTCGGGGTTGCATTGGTGGGCAAAGTAGGCCGAAAGGATGGAAGTGAGATAGATTGCGATTTTTTTTAGACAGAGAGTTTGTGTGCGACAGATAGATTAATGCAGGGTGGGCAACCCGTCGGCCGCAGCACCGAATAAAGTAGGCTGAAAGGGTGGAGCACCTCTCCATCGGTGCATTGGTGGGCAAAGTAGGCCGAAAAGAGGAGGGAGCACTTCTCCGGAGTGTGTAGCGAAGACAGGAACTCATTTCCCCAGGCCGAATGGCACAAATTCCTCTCCGCTATGAGATAAATCAATCCAAAACAGCTAGGAAAAAAAAGTGTTATTGAATAAACAGTTTTTTGAAAGATTCTGAATGCTGTATGAATTAAAAACTTATTTTATCCGGCCTTTCCAATAAGAAAAAAGTTTACATTTAAACAAAAAAACTTTATAATTGAATGAATTTGAGAAATGATTTTGAAAAGGCACATTATTCACAGTACCGTAAAAGATTAATATGCGAATACTTTTTAAGCACGCCTGCTTCTTTTGTTTTAGATAAGTTAAAAACTCTCTGCACTGATTATATGATTACAATTCGTGATATTATTTAGTTCGCATTGAACCTTCTCTTTCATTATGTGTAAGTTTATTATGCCACAATTAAAGTTTTATGGGGTATTTTGTCTCCATAGTAATATACTGGACAAATCGTCACCTTCCACAGTCAATTGCAAGTAAATTTCACGCAAATGGAATTAACTGTTATTAGAGTAATAGAAATATATGTTTCCACCAATTTAAATAAAAAATCAACGCGATTACAACTGCGAATACAGCGGTTACATCTTCCAGAGTATTTCCAAATTGACGTATTTTTCCCTCCCACATGATATAAATCGCAGGCCAGATGCCTTCAGATTAAGGACTTGCTTGGTAGATACAGGCCTACATTCCTCTTCGCTGTCGTACAACGTTAATTGCTATAGGCTAATTCCCCCTTGAGTTATAACGCTTTGTACTCCGTCAAGTTTTCAGTTCTGTTACTCATCTTTGGTAAGATCTAGATTTGTCATTACTTGTATGTTTAAACTTTTTGTTGTTATTTTGTTGGTCTTGAATTGAGGCCTTCCTAAATAATATTATTGCTGTGTTTTATTTAATAATTCCAACTGCTTAAAAATCCCGACTGCTGATTTGAAATTTACAAACTCCCTCTGCAGATACGTCTGCCCAATTTTGCCACGACTGTCCCTTAGAAGATGCCTTTTAAGAATTTAAGTTAATACAAGATAAGAACGTCAATAGAGCGCAACGGTGGGCAACTTAGCGCGCATGTACCAAGTTACAGTATTTTGAAATTTATTACGACAGAACCCACCTCCGGAAAGTGCAGGGCTTGGGATATCGGTGCTAAGGCACCGGGTTGAAGTAGGCCGAAAGGAAGTGGGAGCATCCCTTCGGGGTTGCATTGGTGGGCAAAGTAGGCCGAAAGGATGGAAGTGAGATAGATTGCGATTTTTTTTAGACAGAGAGTTTGTGTGCGACAGATAGATTAATGCAGGGTGGGCAACCCGTCGGCCGCAGCACCGAATAAAGTAGGCTGAAAGGGTGGAGCACCTCTCCATCGGTGCATTGGTGGGCAAAGTAGGCCGAAAAGAGGAGGGAGCACTTCTCCGGAGTGTGTAGCGAAGACAGGAACTCATTTCCCCAGGCCGAATGGCACAAATTCCTCTCCGCTATGAGATAAATCAATCCAAAACAGCTAGGAAAAAAAAGTGTTATTGAATAAACAGTTTTTTGAAAGATTCTGAATGCTGTATGAATTAAAAACTTATTTTATCCGGCCTTTCCAATAAGAAAAAAGTTTACATTTAAACAAAAAAACTTTATAATTGAATGAATTTGAGAAATGATTTTGAAAAGGCACATTATTCACAGTACCGTAAAAGATTAATATGCGAATACTTTTTAAGCACGCCTGCTTCTTTTGTTTTAGATAAGTTAAAAACTCTCTGCACTGATTATATGATTACAATTCGTGATATTATTTAGTTCGCATTGAACCTTCTCTTTCATTATGTGTAAGTTTATTATGCCACAATTAAAGTTTTATGGGGTATTTTGTCTCCATAGTAATATACTGGACAAATCGTCACCTTCCACAGTCAATTGCAAGTAAATTTCACGCAAATGGAATTAACTGTTATTAGAGTAATAGAAATATATGTTTCCACCAATTTAAATAAAAAATCAACGCAATTACAACTGCGAATACAGCGGTTACATCTTCCAGAGTATTTCCAAATTGACGTATTTTTCCCTCCCACATGATATAAATCGCAGGCCAGATGCCTTCAGATTAAGGACTTGCTTGGTAGATACAGGCCTACATTCCTCTTCGCTATCGTACAACGTTAATTGCTATAGGCTAATTCCCCCTTGAGTTATAACGCTTTGTACTCCGTCAAGTTTTCAGTTCTGTTACTCATCTTTGGTAAGATCTAGATTTGTCATTACTTGTATGTTTAAACTTTTTGTTGTTATTTTGTTGGTCTTGAATTGAGGCCTTCCTAAATAATATTATTGCTGTGTTTTATTTAATAATTCCAACTGCTTAAAAATCCCGACTGCTGATTTGAAATTTACAAACTCCCTCTGCAGATACGTCTGCCCAATTTTGCCACGACTGTCCCTTAGAAGATGCCTTTTAAGAATTTAAGTTAATACAAGATAAGAACGTCAATAGAGCGCAACGGTGGGCAACTTAGCGCGCATGTACCAAGTTACAGTATTTTGAAATTTAGGACGACAGAACACACCTCCGGAAAGTGCAGGGCTTGGGATATCGGTGCTAAGGCACCGGGTTGAAGTAGGCCGAAAGGAAGTGGGAGCATCCCTTCGGGGTTGCATTGGTGGGCAAAGTAGGCCGAAAGGATGGAAGTGAGATAGATTGCGATTTTTTTTAGACAGAGAGTTTGTGTGCGACAGATAGATTAATGCAGGGTGGGCAACCCGTCGGCCGCAGCACCGAATAAAGTAGGCTGAAAGGGTGGAGCACCTCTCCATCGGTGCATTGGTGGGCAAAGTAGGCCGAAAAGAGGAGGGAGCACTTCTCCGGAGTGTGTAGCGAAGACAGGAACTCATTTCCCCAGGCCCAATGGCACAAATTCCTCTCCGCTATGAGATAAATCAATCCAAAACAGCTAGGAAAAAAAAGTGTTATTGAATAAACAGTTTTTTGAAAGATTCTGAATGCTGTATGAATTAAAAACTTATTTTATCCGGCCTTTCCAATAAGAAAAAAGTTTACATTTAAAAAAAAAACTTTATAATTGAATGAATTTGAGAAATGATTTTGAAAAGGCACATTATTCACAGTACCGTAAAAGATTAATATGCGAATACTTTTAAAGCACGCCTGCTTCTTTTGTTTTAGATAAGTTAAAAACTCTCTGCACTGATTATATGATTACAATTCGTGATATTATTTAGTTCGCATTGAACCTTCTCTTTCATTATGTGTAAGTTTATTATGCCACAATTAAAGTTTTATGGGGTATTTTGTCTCCATAGTAATATCCTGGACAAATCGTCACCTTCCACAGTCAATTGCAAGTAAATTTCACGCAAATGGAATTAACTGTTATTAGAGTAATAGAAATATATGTTTCCACCAATTTAAATAAAAAATCAACGCAATTACAACTGCGAATACAGCGGTTACATCTTCCAGAGTATTTCCAAATTGACGTATTTTTCCCTCCCACATGATATAAATCGCAGGCCAGATGCCTTCAGATTAAGGACTTGCTTGGTAGATACAGGCCTACATTCCTCTTCGCTATCGTACAACGTTAATTGCTATAGGCTAATTCCCCCTTGAGTTATAACGCTTTGTACTCCGTCAAGTTTTCAGTTCTGTTACTCATCTTTGGTAAGATCTAGATTTGTCATTACTTGTATGTTTAAACTTTTTGTTGTTATTTTGTTGGTCTTGAATTGAGGCCTTCCTAAATAATATTATTGCTGTGTTTTATTTAATAATTCCAACTGCTTAAAAATCCTGACTGCTGATTTGAAATTTACAAACTCCCTCTGCAGATACGTCTGCCCAATTTTGCCACGACTGTCCCTTAGAAGATGCCTTTTAAGAATTTAAGTTAATACAAGATAAGAACGTCAATAGAGCGCAACGGTGGGCAACTTAGCGCGCATGTACCAAGTTACAGTATTTTGAAATTTAGGACGACAGAACACACCTCCGGAAAGTGCAGGGCTTGGGATATCGGTGCTAAGGCACCGGGTTGAAGTAGGCCGAAAGGAAGTGGGAGCATCCCTTCGGGGTTGCATTGGTGGGCAAAGTAGGCCGAAAGGATGGAAGTGAGATAGATTGCGATTTTTTTTAGACAGAGAGTTTGTGTGCGACGGATAGATTAATGCAGGGTGGGCAACCCGTCGGCCGCAGCACCGAATAAAGTAGGCTGAAAGGGTGGAGCACCTCTCCATCGGTGCATTGGTGGGCAAAGTAGGCCGAAAAGAGGAGGGAGCACTTCTCCGGAGTGTGTAGCGAAGACAGGAACTCATTTCCCCAGGCCCAATGGCACAAATTCCTCTCCGCTATGAGATAAATCAATCCAAAACAGCTAGGAAAAAAAAGTGTTATTGAATAAACAGTTTTTTGAAAGATTCTGAATGCTGTATGAATTAAAAACTTATTTTATCCGGCCTTTCCAATAAGAAAAAAGTTTACATTTAAAAAAAAAACTTTATAATTGAATGAATTTGAGAAATGATTTTGAAAAGGCACATTATTCACAGTACCGTAAAAGATTAATATGCGAATACTTTTAAAGCACGCCTGCTTCTTTTGTTTTAGATAAGTTAAAAACTCTCTGCACTGATTATATGATTACAATTCGTGATATTATTTAGTTCGCATTGAACCTTCTCTTTCATTATGTGTAAGTTTATTATGCCACAATTAAAGTTTTATGGGGTATTTTGTCTCCATAGTAATATCCTGGACAAATCGTCACCTTCCACAGTCAATTGCAAGTAAATTTCACGCAAATGGAATTAACTGTTATTAGAGTAATAGAAATATATGTTTCCACCAATTTAAATAAAAAATCAACGCAATTACAACTGCGAATACAGCGGTTACATCTTCCAGAGTATTTCCAAATTGACGTATTTTTCCCTCCCACATGATATAAATCGCAGGCCAGATGCCTTCAGATTAAGGACTTGCTTGGTAGATACAGGCCTACATTCCTCTTCGCTATCGTACAACGTTAATTGCTATAGGCTAATTCCCCCTTGAGTTATAACGCTTTGTACTCCGTCAAGTTTTCAGTTCTGTTACTCATCTTTGGTAAGATCTAGATTTGTCATTACTTGTATGTTTAAACTTTTTGTTGTTATTTTGTTGGTCTTGAATTGAGGCCTTCCTAAATAATATTATTGCTGTGTTTTATTTAATAATTCCAACTGCTTGAAAATCCCGACTGCTGATTTGAAATTTACAAACTCCCTCTGCAGATACGTCTGCCCAATTTTGCCACGACTGTCCCTTAGAAGATGCCTTTTAAGAATTTAAGTTAATACAAGATAAGAACGTCAATAGAGCGCAACGGTGGGCAACTTAGCGCGCATGTACCAAGTTACAGTATTTTGAAATTTAGGACGACAGAACACACCTCCGGAAAGTGCAGGGCTTGGGATATCGGTGCTAAGGCACCGGGTTGAAGTAGGCCGAAAGGAAGTGGGAGCATCCCTTCGGGGTTGCATTGGTGGGCAAAGTAGGCCGAAAGGATGGAAGTGAGATAGATTGCGATTTTTTTTAGACAGAGAGTTTGTGTGCGACAGATAGATTAATGCAGGGTGGGCAACCCGTCGGCCGCAGCACCGAATAAAGTAGGCTGAAAGGGTGGAGCACCTCTCCATCGGTGCATTGGTGGGCAAAGTAGGCCGAAAAGAGGAGGGAGCACTTCTCCGGAGTGTGTAGCGAAGACAGGAACTCATTTCCCCAGGCCCAATGGCACAAATTCCTCTCCGCTATGAGATAAATCAATCCAAAACAGCTAGGAAAAAAAAGTGTTATTGAATAAACAGTTTTTTGAAAGATTCTGAATGCTGTATGAATTAAAAACTTATTTTATCCGGCCTTTCCAATAAGAAAAAAGTTTACATTTAAACAAAAAAACTTTATAATTGAATGAATTTGAGAAATGATTTTGAAAAGGCACATTATTCACAGTACCGTAAAAGATTAATATGCGAATACTTTTAAAGCACGCCTGCTTCTTTTGTTTTAGATAAGTTAAAAACTCTCTGCACTGATTATATGATTACAATTCGTGATATTATTTAGTTCGCATTGAACCTTCTCTTTCATTATGTGTAAGTTTATTATGCCACAATTAAAGTTTTATGGGGTATTTTGTCTCCATAGTAATATCCTGGACAAATCGTCACCTTCCACAGTCAATTGCAAGTAAATTTCACGCAAATGGAATTAACTGTTATTAGAGTAATAGAAATATATGTTTCCACCAATTTAAATAAAAAATCAACGCGATTACAACTGCGAATACAGCGGTTACATCTTCCAGAGTATTTCCAAATTGACGTATTTTTCCCTCCCACATGATATAAATCGCAGGCCAGATGCCTTCAGATTAAGGACTTGCTTGGTAGATACAGGCCTACATTCCTCTTCGCTGTCGTACAACGTTAATTGCTATAGGCTAATTCCCCCTTGAGTTATAACGCTTTGTACTCCGTCAAGTTTTCAGTTCTGTTACTCATCTTTGGTAAGATCTAGATTTGTCATTACTTGTATGTTTAAACTTTTTGTTGTTATTTTGTTGGTCTTGAATTGAGGCCTTCCTAAATAATATTATTGCTGTGTTTTATTTAATAATTCCAACTGCTTAAAAATCCCGACTGCTGATTTGAAATTTACAAACTCCCTCTGCAGATACGTCTGCCCAATTTTGCCACGACTGTCCCTTAGAAGATGCCTTTTAAGAATTTAAGTTAATACAAGATAAGAACGTCAATAGAGCGCAACGGTGGGCAACTTAGCGCGCATGTACCAAGTTACAGTATTTTGAAATTTATTACGACAGAACCCACCTCCGGAAAGTGCAGGGCTTGGGATATCGGTGCTAAGGCACCGGGTTGAAGTAGGCCGAAAGGAAGTGGGAGCATCCCTTCGGGGTTGCATTGGTGGGCAAAGTAGGCCGAAAGGATGGAAGTGAGATAGATTGCGATTTTTTTTAGACAGAGAGTTTGTGTGCGACAGATAGATTAATGCAGGGTGGGCAACCCGTCGGCCGCAGCACCGAATAAAGTAGGCTGAAAGGGTGGAGCACCTCTCCATCGGTGCATTGGTGGGCAAAGTAGGCCGAAAAGAGGAGGGAGCACTTCTCCGGAGTGTGTAGCGAAGACAGGAACTCATTTCCCCAGGCCGAATGGCACAAATTCCTCTCCGCTATGAGATAAATCAATCCAAAACAGCTAGGAAAAAAAAGTGTTATTGAATAAACAGTTTTTTGAAAGATTCTGAATGCTGTATGAATTAAAAACTTATTTTATCCGGCCTTTCCAATAAGAAAAAAGTTTACATTTAAACAAAAAAACTTTATAATTGAATGAATTTGAGAAATGATTTTGAAAAGGCACATTATTCACAGTACCGTAAAAGATTAATATGCGAATACTTTTTAAGCACGCCTGCTTCTTTTGTTTTAGATAAGTTAAAAACTCTCTGCACTGATTATATGATTACAATTCGTGATATTATTTAGTTCGCATTGAACCTTCTCTTTCATTATGTGTAAGTTTATTATGCCACAATTAAAGTTTTATGGGGTATTTTGTCTCCATAGTAATATACTGGACAAATCGTCACCTTCCACAGTCAATTGCAAGTAAATTTCACGCAAATGGAATTAACTGTTATTAGAGTAATAGAAATATATGTTTCCACCAATTTAAATAAAAAATCAACGCAATTACAACTGCGAATACAGCGGTTACATCTTCCAGAGTATTTCCAAATTGACGTATTTTTCCCTCCCACATGATATAAATCGCAGGCCAGATGCCTTCAGATTAAGGACTTGCTTGGTAGATACAGGCCTACATTCCTCTTCGCTATCGTACAACGTTAATTGCTATAGGCTAATTCCCCCTTGAGTTATAACGCTTTGTACTCCGTCAAGTTTTCAGTTCTGTTACTCATCTTTGGTAAGATCTAGATTTGTCATTACTTGTATGTTTAAACTTTTTGTTGTTATTTTGTTGGTCTTGAATTGAGGCCTTCCTAAATAATATTATTGCTGTGTTTTATTTAATAATTCCAACTGCTTAAAAATCCCGACTGCTGATTTGAAATTTACAAACTCCCTCTGCAGATACGTCTGCCCAATTTTGCCACGACTGTCCCTTAGAAGATGCCTTTTAAGAATTTAAGTTAATACAAGATAAGAACGTCAATAGAGCGCAACGGTGGGCAACTTAGCGCGCATGTACCAAGTTACAGTATTTTGAAATTTAGGACGACAGAACACACCTCCGGAAAGTGCAGGGCTTGGGATATCGGTGCTAAGGCACCGGGTTGAAGTAGGCCGAAAGGAAGTGGGAGCATCCCTTCGGGGTTGCATTGGTGGGCAAAGTAGGCCGAAAGGATGGAAGTGAGATAGATTGCGATTTTTTTTAGACAGAGAGTTTGTGTGCGACAGATAGATTAATGCAGGGTGGGCAACCCGTCGGCCGCAGCACCGAATAAAGTAGGCTGAAAGGGTGGAGCACCTCTCCATCGGTGCATTGGTGGGCAAAGTAGGCCGAAAAGAGGAGGGAGCACTTCTCCGGAGTGTGTAGCGAAGACAGGAACTCATTTCCCCAGGCCCAATGGCACAAATTCCTCTCCGCTATGAGATAAATCAATCCAAAACAGCTAGGAAAAAAAAGTGTTATTGAATAAACAGTTTTTTGAAAGATTCTGAATGCTGTATGAATTAAAAACTTATTTTATCCGGCCTTTCCAATAAGAAAAAAGTTTACATTTAAAAAAAAAACTTTATAATTGAATGAATTTGAGAAATGATTTTGAAAAGGCACATTATTCACAGTACCGTAAAAGATTAATATGCGAATACTTTTAAAGCACGCCTGCTTCTTTTGTTTTAGATAAGTTAAAAACTCTCTGCACTGATTATATGATTACAATTCGTGATATTATTTAGTTCGCATTGAACCTTCTCTTTCATTATGTGTAAGTTTATTATGCCACAATTAAAGTTTTATGGGGTATTTTGTCTCCATAGTAATATCCTGGACAAATCGTCACCTTCCACAGTCAATTGCAAGTAAATTTCACGCAAATGGAATTAACTGTTATTAGAGTAATAGAAATATATGTTTCCACCAATTTAAATAAAAAATCAACGCAATTACAACTGCGAATACAGCGGTTACATCTTCCAGAGTATTTCCAAATTGACGTATTTTTCCCTCCCACATGATATAAATCGCAGGCCAGATGCCTTCAGATTAAGGACTTGCTTGGTAGATACAGGCCTACATTCCTCTTCGCTATCGTACAACGTTAATTGCTATAGGCTAATTCCCCCTTGAGTTATAACGCTTTGTACTCCGTCAAGTTTTCAGTTCTGTTACTCATCTTTGGTAAGATCTAGATTTGTCATTACTTGTATGTTTAAACTTTTTGTTGTTATTTTGTTGGTCTTGAATTGAGGCCTTCCTAAATAATATTATTGCTGTGTTTTATTTAATAATTCCAACTGCTTAAAAATCCTGACTGCTGATTTGAAATTTACAAACTCCCTCTGCAGATACGTCTGCCCAATTTTGCCACGACTGTCCCTTAGAAGATGCCTTTTAAGAATTTAAGTTAATACAAGATAAGAACGTCAATAGAGCGCAACGGTGGGCAACTTAGCGCGCATGTACCAAGTTACAGTATTTTGAAATTTAGGACGACAGAACACACCTCCGGAAAGTGCAGGGCTTGGGATATCGGTGCTAAGGCACCGGGTTGAAGTAGGCCGAAAGGAAGTGGGAGCATCCCTTCGGGGTTGCATTGGTGGGCAAAGTAGGCCGAAAGGATGGAAGTGAGATAGATTGCGATTTTTTTTAGACAGAGAGTTTGTGTGCGACGGATAGATTAATGCAGGGTGGGCAACCCGTCGGCCGCAGCACCGAATAAAGTAGGCTGAAAGGGTGGAGCACCTCTCCATCGGTGCATTGGTGGGCAAAGTAGGCCGAAAAGAGGAGGGAGCACTTCTCCGGAGTGTGTAGCGAAGACAGGAACTCATTTCCCCAGGCCCAATGGCACAAATTCCTCTCCGCTATGAGATAAATCAATCCAAAACAGCTAGGAAAAAAAAGTGTTATTGAATAAACAGTTTTTTGAAAGATTCTGAATGCTGTATGAATTAAAAACTTATTTTATCCGGCCTTTCCAATAAGAAAAAAGTTTACATTTAAAAAAAAAACTTTATAATTGAATGAATTTGAGAAATGATTTTGAAAAGGCACATTATTCACAGTACCGTAAAAGATTAATATGCGAATACTTTTAAAGCACGCCTGCTTCTTTTGTTTTAGATAAGTTAAAAACTCTCTGCACTGATTATATGATTACAATTCGTGATATTATTTAGTTCGCATTGAACCTTCTCTTTCATTATGTGTAAGTTTATTATGCCACAATTAAAGTTTTATGGGGTATTTTGTCTCCATAGTAATATCCTGGACAAATCGTCACCTTCCACAGTCAATTGCAAGTAAATTTCACGCAAATGGAATTAACTGTTATTAGAGTAATAGAAATATATGTTTCCACCAATTTAAATAAAAAATCAACGCAATTACAACTGCGAATACAGCGGTTACATCTTCCAGAGTATTTCCAAATTGACGTATTTTTCCCTCCCACATGATATAAATCGCAGGCCAGATGCCTTCAGATTAAGGACTTGCTTGGTAGATACAGGCCTACATTCCTCTTCGCTATCGTACAACGTTAATTGCTATAGGCTAATTCCCCCTTGAGTTATAACGCTTTGTACTCCGTCAAGTTTTCAGTTCTGTTACTCATCTTTGGTAAGATCTAGATTTGTCATTACTTGTATGTTTAAACTTTTTGTTGTTATTTTGTTGGTCTTGAATTGAGGCCTTCCTAAATAATATTATTGCTGTGTTTTATTTAATAATTCCAACTGCTTGAAAATCCCGACTGCTGATTTGAAATTTACAAACTCCCTCTGCAGATACGTCTGCCCAATTTTGCCACGACTGTCCCTTAGAAGATGCCTTTTAAGAATTTAAGTTAATACAAGATAAGAACGTCAATAGAGCGCAACGGTGGGCAACTTAGCGCGCATGTACCAAGTTACAGTATTTTGAAATTTAGGACGACAGAACACACCTCCGGAAAGTGCAGGGCTTGGGATATCGGTGCTAAGGCACCGGGTTGAAGTAGGCCGAAAGGAAGTGGGAGCATCCCTTCGGGGTTGCATTGGTGGGCAAAGTAGGCCGAAAGGATGGAAGTGAGATAGATTGCGATTTTTTTTAGACAGAGAGTTTGTGTGCGACAGATAGATTAATGCAGGGTGGGCAACCCGTCGGCCGCAGCACCGAATAAAGTAGGCTGAAAGGGTGGAGCACCTCTCCATCGGTGCATTGGTGGGCAAAGTAGGCCGAAAAGAGGAGGGAGCACTTCTCCGGAGTGTGTAGCGAAGACAGGAACTCATTTCCCCAGGCCCAATGGCACAAATTCCTCTCCGCTATGAGATAAATCAATCCAAAACAGCTAGGAAAAAAAAGTGTTATTGAATAAACAGTTTTTTGAAAGATTCTGAATGCTGTATGAATTAAAAACTTATTTTATCCGGCCTTTCCAATAAGAAAAAAGTTTACATTTAAACAAAAAAACTTTATAATTGAATGAATTTGAGAAATGATTTTGAAAAGGCACATTATTCACAGTACCGTAAAAGATTAATATGCGAATACTTTTAAAGCACGCCTGCTTCTTTTGTTTTAGATAAGTTAAAAACTCTCTGCACTGATTATATGATTACAATTCGTGATATTATTTAGTTCGCATTGAACCTTCTCTTTCATTATGTGTAAGTTTATTATGCCACAATTAAAGTTTTATGGGGTATTTTGTCTCCATAGTAATATCCTGGACAAATCGTCACCTTCCACAGTCAATTGCAAGTAAATTTCACGCAAATGGAATTAACTGTTATTAGAGTAATAGAAATATATGTTTCCACCAATTTAAATAAAAAATCAACGCGATTACAACTGCGAATACAGCGGTTACATCTTCCAGAGTATTTCCAAATTGACGTATTTTTCCCTCCCACATGATATAAATCGCAGGCCAGATGCCTTCAGATTAAGGACTTGCTTGGTAGATACAGGCCTACATTCCTCTTCGCTGTCGTACAACGTTAATTGCTATAGGCTAATTCCCCCTTGAGTTATAACGCTTTGTACTCCGTCAAGTTTTCAGTTCTGTTACTCATCTTTGGTAAGATCTAGATTTGTCATTACTTGTATGTTTAAACTTTTTGTTGTTATTTTGTTGGTCTTGAATTGAGGCCTTCCTAAATAATATTATTGCTGTGTTTTATTTAATAATTCCAACTGCTTAAAAATCCCGACTGCTGATTTGAAATTTACAAACTCCCTCTGCAGATACGTCTGCCCAATTTTGCCACGACTGTCCCTTAGAAGATGCCTTTTAAGAATTTAAGTTAATACAAGATAAGAACGTCAATAGAGCGCAACGGTGGGCAACTTAGCGCGCATGTACCAAGTTACAGTATTTTGAAATTTATTACGACAGAACCCACCTCCGGAAAGTGCAGGGCTTGGGATATCGGTGCTAAGGCACCGGGTTGAAGTAGGCCGAAAGGAAGTGGGAGCATCCCTTCGGGGTTGCATTGGTGGGCAAAGTAGGCCGAAAGGATGGAAGTGAGATAGATTGCGATTTTTTTTAGACAGAGAGTTTGTGTGCGACAGATAGATTAATGCAGGGTGGGCAACCCGTCGGCCGCAGCACCGAATAAAGTAGGCTGAAAGGGTGGAGCACCTCTCCATCGGTGCATTGGTGGGCAAAGTAGGCCGAAAAGAGGAGGGAGCACTTCTCCGGAGTGTGTAGCGAAGACAGGAACTCATTTCCCCAGGCCGAATGGCACAAATTCCTCTCCGCTATGAGATAAATCAATCCAAAACAGCTAGGAAAAAAAAGTGTTATTGAATAAACAGTTTTTTGAAAGATTCTGAATGCTGTATGAATTAAAAACTTATTTTATCCGGCCTTTCCAATAAGAAAAAAGTTTACATTTAAACAAAAAAACTTTATAATTGAATGAATTTGAGAAATGATTTTGAAAAGGCACATTATTCACAGTACCGTAAAAGATTAATATGCGAATACTTTTTAAGCACGCCTGCTTCTTTTGTTTTAGATAAGTTAAAAACTCTCTGCACTGATTATATGATTACAATTCGTGATATTATTTAGTTCGCATTGAACCTTCTCTTTCATTATGTGTAAGTTTATTATGCCACAATTAAAGTTTTATGGGGTATTTTGTCTCCATAGTAATATACTGGACAAATCGTCACCTTCCACAGTCAATTGCAAGTAAATTTCACGCAAATGGAATTAACTGTTATTAGAGTAATAGAAATATATGTTTCCACCAATTTAAATAAAAAATCAACGCAATTACAACTGCGAATACAGCGGTTACATCTTCCAGAGTATTTCCAAATTGACGTATTTTTCCCTCCCACATGATATAAATCGCAGGCCAGATGCCTTCAGATTAAGGACTTGCTTGGTAGATACAGGCCTACATTCCTCTTCGCTATCGTACAACGTTAATTGCTATAGGCTAATTCCCCCTTGAGTTATAACGCTTTGTACTCCGTCAAGTTTTCAGTTCTGTTACTCATCTTTGGTAAGATCTAGATTTGTCATTACTTGTATGTTTAAACTTTTTGTTGTTATTTTGTTGGTCTTGAATTGAGGCCTTCCTAAATAATATTATTGCTGTGTTTTATTTAATAATTCCAACTGCTTAAAAATCCCGACTGCTGATTTGAAATTTACAAACTCCCTCTGCAGATACGTCTGCCCAATTTTGCCACGACTGTCCCTTAGAAGATGCCTTTTAAGAATTTAAGTTAATACAAGATAAGAACGTCAATAGAGCGCAACGGTGGGCAACTTAGCGCGCATGTACCAAGTTACAGTATTTTGAAATTTAGGACGACAGAACACACCTCCGGAAAGTGCAGGGCTTGGGATATCGGTGCTAAGGCACCGGGTTGAAGTAGGCCGAAAGGAAGTGGGAGCATCCCTTCGGGGTTGCATTGGTGGGCAAAGTAGGCCGAAAGGATGGAAGTGAGATAGATTGCGATTTTTTTTAGACAGAGAGTTTGTGTGCGACAGATAGATTAATGCAGGGTGGGCAACCCGTCGGCCGCAGCACCGAATAAAGTAGGCTGAAAGGGTGGAGCACCTCTCCATCGGTGCATTGGTGGGCAAAGTAGGCCGAAAAGAGGAGGGAGCACTTCTCCGGAGTGTGTAGCGAAGACAGGAACTCATTTCCCCAGGCCCAATGGCACAAATTCCTCTCCGCTATGAGATAAATCAATCCAAAACAGCTAGGAAAAAAAAGTGTTATTGAATAAACAGTTTTTTGAAAGATTCTGAATGCTGTATGAATTAAAAACTTATTTTATCCGGCCTTTCCAATAAGAAAAAAGTTTACATTTAAACAAAAAAACTTTATAATTGAATGAATTTGAGAAATGATTTTGAAAAGGCACATTATTCACAGTACCGTAAAAGATTAATATGCGAATACTTTTAAAGCACGCCTGCTTCTTTTGTTTTAGATAAGTTAAAAACTCTCTGCACTGATTATATGATTACAATTCGTGATATTATTTAGTTCGCATTGAACCTTCTCTTTCATTATGTGTAAGTTTATTATGCCACAATTAAAGTTTTATGGGGTATTTTGTCTCCATAGTAATATCCTGGACAAATCGTCACCTTCCACAGTCAATTGCAAGTAAATTTCACGCAAATGGAATTAACTGTTATTAGAGTAATAGAAATATATGTTTCCACCAATTTAAATAAAAAATCAACGCGATTACAACTGCGAATACAGCGGTTACATCTTCCAGAGTATTTCCAAATTGACGTATTTTTCCCTCCCACATGATATAAATCGCAGGCCAGATGCCTTCAGATTAAGGACTTGCTTGGTAGATACAGGCCTACATTCCTCTTCGCTATCGTACAACGTTAATTGCTATAGGCTAATTCCCCCTTGAGTTATAACGCTTTGTACTCCGTCAAGTTTTCAGTTCTGTTACTCATCTTTGGTAAGATCTAGATTTGTCATTACTTGGATGTTTAAACTTTTTGTTGTTATTTTGTTGGTCTTGAATTGAGGCCTTCCTAAATAATATTATTGCTGTGTTTTATTTAATAATTCCAACTGCTTAAAAATCCCGACTGCTGATTTGAAATTTACAAACTCCCTCTGCAGATACGTCTGCCCAATTATGCCACGACTGTCCCTTAGAAGATGCCTTTTAAGAATTTAAGTTAATACAAGATAAGAACGTCAATAGAGCGCAACGGTGGGCAACTTAGCGCGCATGTACCAAGTTACAGTATTTTGAAATTTAGGACGACAGAACACACCTCCGGAAAGTGCAGGGCTTGGGATATCGGTGCTAAGGCACCGGGTTGAAGTAGGCCGAAAGGAAGTGGGAGCATCCCTTCGGGGTTGCATTGGTGGGCAAAGTAGGCCGAAAGGATGGAAGTGAGATAGATTGCGATTTTTTTTAGACAGAGAGTTTGTGTGCGACAGATAGATTAATGCAGGGTGGGCAACCCGTCGGCCGCAGCACCGAATAAAGTAGGCTGAAAGGGTGGAGCACCTCTCCATCGGTGCATTGGTGGGCAAAGTAGGCCGAAAAGAGGAGGGAGCACTTCTCCGGAGTGTGTAGCGAAGACAGGAACTCATTTCCCCAGGCCGAATGGCACAAATTCCTCTCCGCTATGAGATAAATCAATCCAAAACAGCTAGGAAAAAAAAGTGTTATTGAATAAACAGTTTTTTGAAAGATTCTGAATGCTGTATGAATTAAAAACTTATTTTATCCGGCCTTTCCAATAAGAAAAAAGTTTACATTTAAACAAAAAAACTTTATAATTGAATGAATTTGAGAAATGATTTTGAAAAGGCACATTATTCACAGTACCGTAAAAGATTAATATGCGAATACTTTTTAAGCACGCCTGCTTCTTTTGTTTTAGATAAGTTAAAAACTCTCTGCACTGATTATATGATTACAATTCGTGATATTATTTAGTTCGCATTGAACCTTCTCTTTCATTATGTGTAAGTTTATTATGCCACAATTAAAGTTTTATGGGGTATTTTGTCTCCATAGTAATATCCTGGACAAATCGTCACCTTCCACAGTCAATTGCAAGTAAATTTCACGCAAATGGAATTAACTGTTATTAGAGTAATAGAAATATATGTTTCCACCAATTTAAATAAAAAATCAACGCGATTACAACTGCGAATACAGCGGTTACATCTTCCAGAGTATTTCCAAATTGACGTATTTTTCCCTCCCACATGATATAAATCGCAGGCCAGATGCCTTCAGATTAAGGACTTGCTTGGTAGATACAGGCCTACATTCCTCTTCGCTGTCGTACAACGTTAATTGCTATAGGCTAATTCCCCCTTGAGTTATAACGCTTTGTACTCCGTCAAGTTTTCAGTTCTGTTACTCATCTTTGGTAAGATCTAGATTTGTCATTACTTGTATGTTTAAACTTTTTGTTGTTATTTTGTTGGTCTTGAATTGAGGCCTTCCTAAATAATATTATTGCTGTGTTTTATTTAATAATTCCAACTGCTTAAAAATCCCGACTGCTGATTTGAAATTTACAAACTCCCTCTGCAGATACGTCTGCCCAATTTTGCCACGACTGTCCCTTAGAAGATGCCTTTTAAGAATTTAAGTTAATACAAGATAAGAACGTCAATAGAGCGCAACGGTGGGCAACTTAGCGCGCATGTACCAAGTTACAGTATTTTGAAATTTAGGACGACAGAACACACCTCCGGAAAGTGCAGGGCTTGGGATATCGGTGCTAAGGCACCGGGTTGAAGTAGGCCGAAAGGAAGTGGGAGCATCCCTTCGGGGTTGCATTGGTGGGCAAAGTAGGCCGAAAGGATGGAAGTGAGATAGATTGCGATTTTTTTAGACAGAGAGTTTGTGTGCGACAGATAGATTAATGCAGGGTGGGCAACCCGTCGGCCGCAGCACCGAATAAAGTAGGCTGAAAGGGTGGAGCACCTCTCCATCGGTGCATTGGTGGGCAAAGTAGGCCGAAAAGAGGAGGGAGCACTTCTCCGGAGTGTGTAGCGAAGACAGGAACTCATTTCCCCAGGCCCAATGGCACAAATTCCTCTCCGCTATGAGATAAATCAATCCAAAACAGCTAGGAAAAAAAAGTGTTATTGAATAAACAGTTTTTTGAAAGATTCTGAATGCTGTATGAATTAAAAACTTATTTTATCCGGCCTTTCCAATAAGAAAAAAGTTTACATTTAAACAAAAAAACTTTATAATTGAATGAATTTGAGAAATGATTTTGAAAAGGCACATTATTCACAGTACCGTAAAAGATTAATATGCGAATACTTTTTAAGCACGCCTGCTTCTTTTGTTTTAGATAAGTTAAAAACTCTCTGCACTGATTATATGATTACAATTCGTGATATTATTTAGTTCGTATTGAACCTTCTCTTTCATTATGTGTAAGTTTATTATGCCACAATTAAAGTTTTATGGGGTATTTTGTCTCCATAGTAATATCCTGGACAAATCGTCACCTTCCACAGTCAATTGCAAGTAAATTTCACGCAAATGGAATTAACTGTTATTAGAGTAATAGAAATATATGTTTCCACCAATTTAAATAAAAAATCAACGCGATTACAACTGCGAATACAGCGGTTACATCTTCCAGAGTATTTCCAAATTGACGTATTTTTCCCTCCCACATGATATAAATCGCAGGCCAGATGCCTTCAGATTAAGGACTTGCTTGGTAGATACAGGCCTACATTCCTCTTCGCTATCGTACAACGTTAATTGCTATAGGCTAATTCCCCCTTGAGTTATAACGCTTTGTACTCCGTCAAGTTTTCAGTTCTGTTACTCATCTTTGGTAAGATCTAGATTTGTCATTACTTGGATGTTTAAACTTTTTGTTGTTATTTTGTTGGTCTTGAATTGAGGCCTTCCTAAATAATATTATTGCTGTGTTTTATTTAATAATTCCAACTGCTTAAAAATCCCGACTGCTGATTTGAAATTTACAAACTCCCTCTGCAGATACGTCTGCCCAATTATGCCACGACTGTCCCTTAGAAGATGCCTTTTAAGAATTTAAGTTAATACAAGATAAGAACGTCAATAGAGCGCAACGGTGGGCAACTTAGCGCGCATGTACCAAGTTACAGTATTTTGAAATTTAGGACGACAGAACACACCTCCGGAAAGTGCAGGGCTTGGGATATCGGTGCTAAGGCACCGGGTTGAAGTAGGCCGAAAGGAAGTGGGAGCATCCCTTCGGGGTTGCATTGGTGGGCAAAGTAGGCCGAAAGGATGGAAGTGAGATAGATTGCGATTTTTTTTAGACAGAGAGTTTGTGTGCGACAGATAGATTAATGCAGGGTGGGCAACCCGTTGGCCGCAGCACCGAATAAAGTAGGCTGAAAGGGTGGTTAAATTCTTAATTTAAAGAATTTATTATAGATTTAAAATGTGGGATTCTTTTTTTTAAGAAAACTATGCTACGGTTACAATTTTTTTTCGGTTGACGCAATAAAAAATTACAAAGAAATTTATAAAACAGTTCCGCCACTGGCGTTGTGTCAGTTGTAGACTGCATTAGTCAACTCCATCTGTAGCCTTGGGAACCTTTGCGTCATATCGGTATAAAGTGTGCAGTAAACTCTGAAACCAAACACACGAATTTAAGTTTAATTTTACAAGTTGGAAAATTTCTAATTTTCCCTTAATAACCTTGGTGTTTTTGCTTTTATTTGTTAAAAATATTAATTTTCTTCAGACATAAATTTTCCCAACTCGTTTATTTTCAAATCTTGAAATTCACAACTTTTAGGTTTTCCAAATTATTGGGGGGGGGGGGGGGTCGGATTCCCCCCCGGTGCGACGTGCCTGCATGTGGGGTAGACTAGGAAATGAGACGTGTGTTTTCTCTATAGAAATCAAAAAAAAATCTTCGGGTTTTTTTTTTGCCCTTATTATTTAAAAAAAATAATTTTGATTTTAAACTGGCTATGGGGAGGGTTCTAACCCAAAGTAACCCAATGCTGGCTACGCCACTGCCTGAATGGATCCTTTTTTCGGGGTTAAGATAATTTAACTGCCGCCACCCATCGTCGTAGCTCCCAGAAGGACGACCCTGAATCCCCTGCCGTTGTCAGCCCCTGGATGTCACCCGTCTGGCCGGTGATCCTCGCCCAGAGAAATTCCCATCCACCAACCATCTCTGAGCTGGATCCTTCTGCTTGACGACTACCCCCGGCCGACGCCTGGAGATAGAGACCACCTCTAGCCGCTGACATCCGAGATGACTCTCTGGAAGTATGTGCCGATCACCTAAGTACCCCCTTTTCGTCCACCTCCCATTTAGGACATTTTTATTTCTTTATGGCAGTAGCTGCGTGGCCATGTTTCCTTTTTTTTGTGTGCTCTTTATATGTCGCCTTGACCTCCTGTCACATCCCCCTCGACGAATTGTTGAAGTTAGTTTAATTAGTTTTTAGTTACCCTCCCCTGTAATTTCTTTTGTTCTTAAATAGTTTAGAATTGCAAGGTTTTATTAAGTGTTCCATTCTCTTATTTTTGTATTTACTTAAATAAATTTGTTTCCCTTTGGTCACTCAAATTTTAGTCTCGGTTTTATTTCTTTTTGTTTAAAACTATACGATCACGCCAGGTAAATTCTTAAATTAAACAACAATTAATATTATCGTTCTTCTCTTTTTTTTATTTTAAACCCCTTTTAAAAGTAGATTTCACACATGGCAGTGTTCTTCAAAGCCTTCACATTAAGCCACAACCTAAAAATAAACTACTTTAACTATGATTTCTTTTTAACTTTTTAGAAGTCATCAAACTTTGTTGTGTAACCTAAAATTGAGCATAGATTTCAGATATGCTTAATGAAAGTTTGGGAAAGATGTATTATTTTTAAATAAATATATTATATATTCAGTTTTATAATTTTTTTAAAGAATATTATCCATGCTCAAGCTTCATTTATTGCTACAAGTTATTTTATGTAAATTTCTGTTCACTCCTTGAAAATTTTGTAAATGACAGAAAACTTTGACAATTACATTTCAGTTATGACTCACACAATTTTAACAAGTTAAAGAATTACAATAATCTTTAACCGCCTGACGGATACGGACATGCACACTTGTTCATGTATCTCCAGTTCTCCATATAATGTAGAAATAAACATTCTCTATTTCGAAATAATTTTCAAAATTAAAGCATTCAAAGGACTTTTAAAACCCTTCAAAAATATTTTTTTTTTCAAATATTTAAAAAAAAAGAATGAGTTGGAAATATAAATTAAACTCCCTGCAATGAAAATAAAGATTTGATATTTTGCTTATCCATCATAAGGTAAGCACTATTTTGAGTAAACATATTGTTTGCCTGAACAATGATTTTTGTTTTAACAATATTCTAAGTACACATTAGCGACCTTTTACATTTGATTTTAATATTTATGTTATGTACTGCGAGAGTCGGAAGCAAATCTACGCCAAATTGGCATCTTTTCTCCCTCTCGTTGGTGGATTTGGCATTTTTTCTACTCAGGGCACTTTGTAGACCCCCACTTCCCCCCCCCCCCCCCAGGCACCCCCACTTTCGAAAAATTACGCTCCTCTCGTTTGAGCGTACAGCATGGGTCTCCGATGGCCAATTCCCTTCTATTTTTCATAGTGGACTAGCAATAATCTGTTGCTTTGGAATATTCAATAGTGATGTGAATTGAATAAACTTTTTTGTAACAGAATACCTTGTTGAACCAGCGCCGGTACTATACCAGTATTTTTCAATTTCCAACAAATCACAGACTTACCTTGGCATCATTGTCCTGTGAAGAAAACTCACATATATAAAACTGCTTTTTCTGTTTCTTATCTAAGTTCTTGAAGGGAACTAGGTCCATGTACTGTGAGAGGGAAGGGGAGATGAGGACCTCCTTTAGCAATCTGACATTGTTTCCAGTTTTTTCTCTTAGGAAACTAGAAGATGAAAATAATATTTACTATCTTACAGTAACACCTTAGTATTTGATATTTAAATAACATAAAATTGTCAGTGAAAAAAAATGTCTAAATACTATTAAAAAAAATTTTAATATAAATGACCGAGCTTATTAATTAAAATAATATATATTACAAAAATTAGTAAGTTTAATAAACATGTTTCATTTTGTGTTAAGGTTTATTATATAAATTATTGCCAAAATAAGTAAAACAAATAAATTATAAGAAAGTTAACTTTATTAAGTATTGGCACAAATGTAAATTATAAAAATGATTTCGAATATGAATATGTTAAACATAAATATTTGTATCTTCTATTAAAAATATTATATGAAAAAAAACTGCTCACAATACAATTTTGTTACACATTCTGCTGAGAAAGTAAAAATTTTAAAAAAAACATGCACACCTTTATTTTATCTAGATGGATGTGTATGTATATTGTTTCATACACATCCAACATAGTGTAATTTATATAAAAATGTAGCACTATCAAAATGTTAATTGAAAAGTTATTGTTAATGAATTAAGAGGCTTATTAAAGGCTTATATCTAAATATTTTTCTAAACCTATTCAATAAAAACATTGTACATCGATGATTTACATTTTTAAAAAATTTAGCTTCCATCAAACAATTCCTACAACCTTAACTCAGGCTACCACTATCAATGCTATATTGTATTTTGTCATGATTTTATTATAATTAATATCACAGTAGAATTACAGAAGTGGGCAATTGACAGCTATTTGGGAACTATCGTAAAGGAAGACAACACAATGTTTAACCGGTATATATTTTTGTGCACCCCTTTCACTCCAAGGAACCAACAAAGAAGAGCAGGGAAATCGTTGTATTCCTCTGCCTCAAGCTTGACATGCGTGTGGGCCTTCAAAAGAAGAAGGCTGGCAGAGATGGAGGGTTCACGGAAATCTTGGAAGACACTGAGCAGAATGAGGAGGTTGGATTCCTCCTTGCAGAGATCCCTCAGGAGGTCCCAGGACCAGGGGTCCATGGCGTCTGCATCATCCACTGACAGGATCATGGAGTTATTCTCAGAGTGCTAAATAAATGAAAGATATGGGGTGAATTGTACAAAATCAAGAAAGTTATACAGTTTTTGTCACAACGGAAATCCCTCTAGAGCAGAGAGAGACTTCAAAATGTTAAAACTTACTTTTCAAAATGGTAATTTGTAATGACTCTTTTTTTCCTTTACAGATTAAATTTAAATAATATGCAAGGAGCAGTTGGTGACAATTATTTGATAAGCATTTTTTTTTTAAATCTACTTACGTAACCTTTTTTTGTCAAATTTTTTCTTCTAATTTCCGTTGCATTCATTTTTTTTAATGCCTTTTTGTGTGTTCTTATTCTAAATTTTAATTGTCTGACCCATAGGTTCTATCCTGTTCATCTTCTGCCTATGTTATCCTGTACATTGTATAATGTCTGGCCAGTGTGTGTGGGCACCAAAAGATCATACAAATAAGAAAATGATAAAATGTATGACATTAACATTGACCAAGAAGGGATTAAATCAGTTTAGTCCACGTGTCAAATAAATTCCAACTAAAGTTCATTCTTTGTAAAATTAGTCAATAGGACTAAAAGAAAACTTTTAAATATAGTATAATTTATTTAAAATATAAACATTTCAAAATTCAATTTATTTCTGATAATAAAATGAAAACTGAGTGTATATCATTATTGTTGATTATAGCACTTATGTACAGATTTTGATTGATATTGTGAATTTTTATTACCTTGCCTTTTTTTATATTCATTTATAACATAAATACTTTTGATAGTTCTACTTTAAAAAAAATATTTCTATCATAAGCACTAAAAATCATTCAATAATTTCTAGAGAGCTATAGTTTGGGATATATAACATCTATATTATTTTCTTAGAAGTGAAAAGTAGATTCTAAAATATAAATAATATTCTTTAACTGTTTTTGTAATAAATTTAAAGACTTCAGCTGCAAAAATAAGGAGTTTGAAGTAATCTCTCTTAAAATTCAAATGAAAATAAGAAGTTTATAAGAATTGCCAACAATTATACTGGTAACATTGATCTTGTGGCTTAGAAATGATTTTATAACTTCGTTTGGGCAATGGATAAGACATGTAGTTGAATGAACTTTTTATTGTGTCATGTTTCATCTGTCAAAAAAAAAAAAAGATTAAGACAGAAATAGTATTAAAAAAAAGTTATAATTTAAACACAGATCACCACCTGCTTCCAGCTCCTGGAAAACTCGCCCGATGTCGCCAGAATTACCAACATAGGCGAGAAGATCGGCAATTCCAGCCTTGCCCCATGGCAGAGAATAGACCCATTATATATTTCTTACCTGCTGAAACATTGCTTTGAAAAGTCTAACCGTTTCCTTGGTTCTGAACTCCTTATCAATATTCACAAATTTTGGAGTTGGAAACTAAATAGAAAAAAATTATATTTCAATCAAATAATTCCTCAATATTAATTTAAATCAGCTGATCATCAAGGGTTTAATTAGTAAAGTTTAAATAAATTGACAGAAATGTCCATTACTGACTGCACAATGCTTTTATATTTACATCCTCAAAAAATTTGTAAATGAAAAATTTCAACTAAAACTTTATTAAATTCTCACCAGTAGAAATATTTAGTAATTGTATGTAATTGAAGTTTATTTCTAAATCTTTTGTGTTGTATAAATAACCATAAAATACATAGTAAATTGAAAGCAATTTTTAACCCTATAGGCCTGAGGGTGACATGTTTTCCACTACACAACGAGCACTATTATTTAGTATGAAAAAAATATTTTATGTCGTTTTCATATAATTAGACACTTTAAATGTAACTACTACACAATGTCTTTGACAAAAACCTATTTACACACATATTTCTACAAGGATTTTTCAAAGTTTTAATTTATTTAAATAAAAATTAATTCATTTAAACAACAAATTATTAAAGAATTTCATAGAGGCATTAGCCGGTTAATTTTAGAGTGTTGAAGAAAATATCAAAATTGTAATATTTACACAGCAAGAGAGTGTAATTTATACTACCAATAAATGACATTTATTAAAAAAATAAAGAGTTTAAGTACTAAAAAAATGGCTTTGAAATGGTACCTCAATACTTTAGATCTGAAAAATAAAAATTCATGTAAAAATATATGCATAAATTATTATTATTTTAATTTAATTTTCAAGAATTCTAATCAGGACAGACATATAATGATTTTTTGGCACTTAAAGTATTTTGAAGTGTCTAATTGTGTTACTACAAAAAGGAGGAATCCGTTTGCGTAATTGATTTTCTTACTTGCACACAAAATAGGTGGTTGAGAAGATAGAGTTGAGGGTAATATTCCCCAGATAAAGCATTCAAGATCTTCTGCTGTTTCTGGAGTAAGCTGTCGGTTTGCTCTAGACCTAGCATGTGCTTAACAAGCAAGGCCGCAGTTGAAAATGGGTCTTCACTATATGATGGTATTGTGCAGCACGCAAGAGTTCTGTTGAACATTGAACATTTTATTTTAAAATTATATACTAATGCAAGCTTACTAGCAAATAATTTAATATCTAAATGTGTGCTACATAAATAAATTGCAAAATTTTGTCAATAGATTTCACAGATCTGTCGAATTGGCTTTTGAACAACCTTTCATTTGAAATCAAATATTGCCCTCGAAATATAGCTCAACAAATATGCAATGCTAAGTGAATTTTATAGCTTGCTAAGATAGTAATTGAGCATAAAAACACTATATTTGAGATATATGTGTAAAACTGGAGCAAATTTAATTAAGCCCTGAGCACAAAAAGTATTTTTTTTATATATATTTAAAAACATAACTATTAAAATAGTTCTTTATAAAACCTGCATCTAATTATTTATATTAATTTAAGTAGTTTTGTTGTTTCTATACAGGGGAGGAGCAAGACAATAGAGATTGTTTGGAGAACAACTCTGAGTTTGGCAAATTTTTATGAAAAAATGGTAATTGTAAAATTGTGTACATTATAATAAAAAAATTCTAACAAGCTGATTTCAAATATTTTCAGTTAAATAACATTCATCTATAAATACATAATTTGTAAAGCATTCATTATTAAATTGGTTTTATATAATTTTTTTGGCACATTTTTGTTTTATAAATGATATTTCTTTAAATTTTATTCCTTTAATAAATCAGGACTGGCGACTGAAGATCAAGAATTTTCTACGCAATTTGGATTTGATACTGTCTAAGCAATACAGACCTTTTAAGACCACTCCTCCTTCTCACCGGTGTTATATAAAAAAAAAAGTACACACAAACAAGTTGAAGAAATGAATGCAAAAAATATTGCATTTTGCAGAGTGTAGTGAACATCATGTTCACTTGTTTCACAGAAAATTTCTTGTATTATCTCTGTTTATATAAAAACTATGGATGTAATTTATACATAGCAAGAAATAATATTTTTGGCATATAAAATTTCAATGCAGAAATATATTATTTAAATTTAAATGTCTAACTGAAAATATATTTAAATTTGTTCAGACTTATTAGATAAAGAGATATTGAAGGTTTGATTTCAAAAATGAGTGATAGAACAAGAGGCCATGGTTTTGAATTATACACATCACATTTTAACTGTGGAAGGGAGAAAGCATTATTTTTATAATAGGGTAATCCACAAATGAAACAACTTGCTGGTGAATATTATTTATTCTGTAGGAATAAATGACTTTAAGAAAAATTGGAAATTGTACAGGAGTAACGGATTTTAAGAAGTTAGATATTCATTGCAGAACAGTCAGGAGATACTAGACTGGACTATCCTAGTTGGGCCTCAAGCCTGTCGTTGGATGCTAAAATTTGCAGTTTTAAGGTATTTTTTGGCCCTTGACACCAAGCTTAATTAGCCGGGTCTAATGCAAACAAATGAAAAAGTATTTACTTGTATCCCATCTTGGCAGCCTTGTCTATGGCATAGTACATGTAGTAGTTCCTCCCACACCCTGTGGGTCCTTCAATGATCAAGACGGGAAGGAGCTTTGAAGAGAAGGATCGGGATCTCTCATCTAAGTCACAGAGTAGACGAAGGCAGTTCCCAATGCTCTCCTTCTTTGTTCCGATTCCTTGGATGGATTTTGTTTCTATGACTTGGAATGATTTTTCTTCTCGTGGTTTTACATTCCTTTGAAAATAGAAGAAATTATAATTGAAAGGAGAAGGCTATTGGATTTAAGATTGATAAATCTCATAGTGCAATGTTTACAATATGCAAATTTTATAAAAATATAATGCTAGAAATAGTTTTGAACCGAAGTGGTCTGCTGACAGGGTTTGAAATTAGCGGTCATTAGTCGTATTTTGCACCTACAAATTTCAGTTTGACGACTGTAATTTTACACTGTCATAATTTTGTATGTCTAACACTGAATTTTAATAATTGCTCTCATACTTTTCGGTAATATTGTCAGTAATACGGTCATATTTTTAGTGAACAAATGGAATTATGCTTCTAATTTTATACAAAAGCTAAAATGGTTACAAAAATATCTTAACAGTTGGCAACTCTGTTCAAACAATTTTATTTTAAAAGTACACCTAAGCAGAACATTTCGGCAACCAAAAAGAAATTACTGGCACCTAGTAATTTATTTTTGGTTGCCGAAATGTTCTGCTTAGGTGTACTTTTAAAATAAAATTGTGACATTAATGACAACTAACTTTTATCTTCTAATTTCGAACCCCGTCTGCCGACCAATGGTGGTTTGTGAAAAAGCTTAAAGTGGTCTGTGGATCTATCAATTTTTTTTTTCTAAAATAGGCAGGTGCTGCCTGAGATGCAATTACTTTGTAGCAAAAAAAGTTTACATTTTATTTAGTTTATCAAAACTTTTAAAACCTTCAAGTGCGGCTGGTCTATATTTCAACCAGAATCTCATGTTAAATACAAATACCCGCCTTTTAAATGAATTAATAAAGTAAAATATATTTAATGAAATTGATTGAATCAGTGCTATATATATTTTTAATTTGGAAAATGTTGTTGTTTTCATTTTAATGGCACTATTGCCAGTTTACAGAAAATTTTAAGGTTTAAAAATCAGTTTTTTTAAAAGGAATCCTTTTATTTCCATATTTGATGGGCATTACTTTCATTTCTCTTTACCATATTTGGGTCAAGAAAATCTTATTTGGTGGGAAAAGCGGACATATATTTAGAATAAATTAAAACATGTTAACTTAACTAAAGAGACATATAAAGCTAAAAACAATAATTATTTTGAATCTATACATTTATTTGTAATAAAAATATTAATAAGTGTTAAATACAAAATCATGGTCAAAGCCTAGTCGAATTTTCGACTTATGGAAACCACTTGCCAGAGAAGTGCAAATGTCGAAAATCAGTACCTTTGCTTGGAAACTTTATATGTATAGATTTGGCCAGCATCTACAATGCCTTTCATTTTTCTGGCTAACTGAACAAAGCTTGACTCTTCCAGTACATCCCGACTCATGAGAAAAGTTGTGCTGTCTAGTGCAATGATCTGGTCTTTGTATACTACCATGATCCGAGCAGCCAGATTAACACGATTTCCAATAACTGCAAAATAAGTTTGTTTTAAAGTACTTTTTGATAACATTTCATTGATTATAAGTCCTTACAGAGTAAACTACATCCTAATTACTTAACTGGATGTTAAACCCTTTAACCAAGAATATATATATGTTTTTAAAAATGAATTTACCTGTATATTCCTGTCTTTGAGCGTGACCTACAATGCCACAAAAGCACATTCCACTGGTTACCCCAATGGAAATATTTCTATATAAAAATAAAATAAGCATTTAAATAACTGTCATATTTTTAAATTTGACATTTCAACAAGTAAAAGTTTTAATTTAGAAATTATAAATGCATAATTGTGAAAAGTATTAAATTATATAAAAATATTGCAGATCTGAATGTAAAAATTTCAATTTTAAGTACAATTTACTTAAAAAAGAACAGTTAATAAAAATTTAAAGTAAATATTCACGATATTATTATGCACAATAATAATATATAAGATTACTAATGAAAAAATAAACAGTAAAATTTTTAGTAAAAATAATTACCAAGATTTTTTTAAATAATTCTTTGTACTAAAATTTGTTTTCCTATTTATAACTTAAATTAATATTCAAAATTATTTTTTTATATTTAAAATTTTTAAAGTTTATTTTAATATGCTCTAGTTTATGGTCGGGCATTTAGGAACCAGGACTTTTAATATTAGGGGGAAAAGTTTCTAAGCAACTATACAGATTCATTAAAAGTGAAGAAATTTATTTTCATTGTATTCTAATCTCTAGACTTTTGCAGTATCAATGTGAATGAAGACAATAATAAAATGCTACCTATAAAAGAATGTGAAGCAGTTTGTACTTGGCAACTTTTGACATCTGTAAATGTTAATATTTCAATTCTTTCAAAAAAAATTTTAAGCTTTTTTTTTTACTTAGAATTAACAAAAATTCTTCCTACAGTATGTTATTACTGATAAATAAAGTGAAAAAGATATAATTCTGCAATGTTTATTCTCAAAGAAACGCTGGATACTCGCACATTAATTTCAGCATGCTTTTCAGCAATGTCGTTTGCACACAGCAAGCCTCTGGCTGCATCATTTGAATGTTTGTTACCAGGAAGACCAAACACAACTAAATAAGTGCAGCCCTATTTGAAGACAGAGGAATTGCCATTAGTGGCTAATATGTCATTTATATTGATGTTGGATTACAAATTTAAAAAAAAACACACTTTTACTGATATTTTACAAACTTAAAATGCACATTTGAATTAATGCATACCTTATCAAACAGCAACATTTTGTTCAGGACACCTAAAAATTTTTAATTATAGTAATTAAAACGTAGAAAATAAAACTTTTAGTGCACAATTGTATGCAATATTTGGATATTTAAACTGTCACTAGAAGAAAATTCAAGTGTAAGCACCAATTTAAAAAGTTAATTGTTTTTCTGAGAAACAATAATTTATTATTTTTAGTGAATAGAAAAATATGATTCTTCCAATTTTTAAAATAACAGCTCTTTCTTATCCAAATTAAAAAGATTCCGATCAAGCTACCAAAAGTGCCACTTCCCAGCTCAAAATCTGAATCCCTTACGACGACTTTCGTAATGTTTTATGAGAGGAATGAGGATAGATACATTTACATTTATGCAGAATGTGAGGAATGAGGATAGATACATTTACATTTAAAATTGATAAAAAATATAGATATAAGAACTTGATAAACTAACCCATTTTATTGATTGTTTACAGGCTTAGCGGCTATTTTTACAAATAACTTAACTAATATTATACAACTTTATATGCATATATATATATAACATCTGGGAGTCGTATCTCAAATTTTTGACATGAGAAGAGAAAAGGCTACTTCTCAAGAGGCCTCAGACATTTTGAAACGCCATGCATTGTTAAGCTTAATAAGTTTGATGCATAGTAGGATGTAAAGGATGACACATGAACATACTCCAAGACATGCTTTCATGAAGACATTGAGCCTTGCTTCATTGACTCTCTGCATCACATAGCTGTCTTTAACAAAACCTACATTTTTAAATGGTTGTTATGACTACTATTAACTGATCACCATGTTCTCCCAACAACAATCAGCATTCAATATGTATTTGCAAACAAAATATCTTGAACATTTTTTTTTTTTTAAATAATTACAAACTATTAAATTTGGTCTATTGAAATGTCATGTCACATATTAATCATGAGATAAAGAAAGTGGCGTCTTTTATATTTAACAACCATCAGAATCGGATGAAAGTTGACTCGAAAAATACCTCCTTGCTTTTTGGCACATTTCAAAATAATATCAAAGGTTTTGTCTAAAATTCGAGGCTCTTCTACTTCAATATCCAACATGGCAATAAATACAATGGTCACTGTGGTAAGCTCAGAAAGATAGTTCAGCTCGATAACTCGACTCACCTAGTGGAAGAATAAGACATAATCATACTTACCGAGCTAATTTTAAGTATCTGTATTTAACGATTTATTTGCGATAAACACTGAAATTAGGATTATTTATTTTTAACTGAGTTGTTTGGCTGACCTAGACGTTTAAATAAAAAAACTTTTTAGAAGGCATCAAACATATTTTCTCAAAAAAAAAAAAAATTCAGTTGATACTTCCATTGTCATTTTTTTAATTTGAAATAAAATTAAAGACAAGTAAAATTTATAAACTGCAGTTCGAATGAAAAATTACAATTTAATAAATGTGAATGTAATTAAAAAATGCAAATAGATGTATATTTTATAAAGTTAAGAGGCTTTTGTCAACGCAAATTGGTCTAAAAAGAATATTACTTAAGATTAATTTACAATATATTCAAGGCATCATCATAATTTATAGCATCAACATATTAAAAAAAGTTACCTTAAATTTATTCCAGAATTTGTCATACAACATTTAATTACAAGTTTAAGTTTTGTAGTCTAACCTAATATACCTTATAATTTGGGTAAAAGATTGGCAAAAAAAAATTACTTTGAAATGAAACGATTACAACCAAATTACGTTGAGATTGAAATAAGTCAAAAGATGAACTATATTCAGTCTGATCGTTGTTATGGTTAAAACCATAATTGGTTAATTTTTAATTCCTCTTTTATTTTATTTAATTTCAGACTCCCCTAATTGTATTAATTAATTTATGTAATATTGATGTATCCTATTTAATTGTCAAACTTGTACTTGGGAACCTGCACTTTTGATTCCATTTAAGCCCAAACGTAAATTTCCCCCTTTTTCATAACCCCCTAAGAGCTTTTTAGTTGTAAATGGGGTGATAACCCCTGTCTGGAGTCTTTTCCACCCTTTTGGGTCCCCACATCGGCCTCTCCTCCTGTGTCATGTTACACATCTGGGGTCTGGTATGTCAGTTTGGCTTCGTGTTTTTGAGACCGTTTTACGTACTGGTCTGGAATTGTGTTTAACTGTAACCGAAGTTGTAATTTTAAATTCTCTGATTGGCTGAGAGGAAAATTGATGTGCTAGTTTTGAGGGATCTGGCAAGGAGGTTTTGGCGATTTATTGGAAAGCGCTCCTTTTGACAGGACTTTTTAACGCATCTTTCGAAGCCACAAGACGTACAGGAGTATAGCTCCCGTCTTATAAACGCGGACCGTGTGTCCTTTTTCAAAACCCGATGGGTTAATCTCGTGCAATAGCCGCCGATGCTGATGCGGGGTTAGAAGAATTATTTAACCGCCGCCACCAACCTCAACGATTCTCGAGAGTCGCCCATTCCAGTAGATGTTGCCGGGTTAACTGCAATTACCCCAGCCACCCATCGACGTAGCACCCAGAGGGATGTTCCCGTCCTCTGCCGTTGCCTCTGATGTCAGCCCTGGACGCCTCCCCCATCACCCGTCAGGCCCGTGATCCTCGCCCAGAGAAGGTCCCATCCACCAACCACCTCTGAACTGGATTTCTCTGCTGGACGACCACCACTGGCTGACGCCCTTTGACCGATCACCTCTGAAGCTGACATCGGAGTTGACACTCCGTCGAAGGATGTGCCAAGTACCACCCCCCTTTTTGTCCACCTCCCAATCTTGGACACTTAGTATGGCCGTAGCGGCTTGGCCATGTTTTCTTTTTTTGGGGGCACTCGTATTGATCTCCTGCCACATCTCTCTCGACGAAATCAGCTGAAGGTAGTAATTTTTAATTTTAGTTTACCCTCCCCCTTTTAATTTATTTAGTTTTAACTTGTTTGGCTTTTGTAAGGTTCTTAAGTGTTCCGTTCCTTTTTTTAATTTTAGTGTTTTAATAAATTTGTTTTCTTTTGGTCACAATTTTTAGTCTTGTGTTTTTTGTCTGTTCTAAACTATACGATCACGCCAGGTAAATTCTTAAAATAAACAACGATTAATATTATCGTTCTTCTTTTCTTTCTTTTAATAGTAGGTTTTATTTAACCCGTAATAGTAGCTATCACAGTGGTGCCGTGACCAGGATGTTTTTCGTTTTTAATCTGCAATTTTGCGGCATAGCTAGGCCTAACTTCAGCGATGTTTCGCCGACCGGAGATGTGTCGCGATGTTTGTTTACATTTGTGTTGTGTTCTTTCTTTTTGTGTTTAGGGATTTAATTGTGAACTTTAATTGCTTTTAATTTGTGTTTGAGGATTATTAATTGATTATCTTAAGTTTAATGGAGTTATGAAATTATTATTTTTGAGTTGAGAATTTGATAATCGGTTTGTTTACATACAGATTGGAATGTTTTAAGAGTTGTTTAAAGTTTTGCCTTGATGAAGTTTTTTGACCCTTTTGAGTAATGTTTGTGGAACTGCCTAATTTTGAATTTAGAGTATTGTTTTAAGAGGGAAGTTTAATTTTTTTTATTGGAAGGTTATTTTTGAGTAATAAAATTTTTAGAGTTAGGAATTGTGAGTAAAATTGCTTGGTGCAATTATGTGAGTTATGAGTTAATATACCTTCAATAAATTTTAGTTTGTTAATTTTGTGATTGAATATTGTGTATTTTCTGGATATTTGTATTTTTGGTCATGTTATAGAAGTGTCTTGACCTAATCGTGTGATTTAACGTCTAATGACTTTCATACAACCTGGGATATTCATTTTCTATTGTTCTTTTGAGCCTTTGACCACTTGCTGGTTTTGTTTTTGGGACACTTTGATACTAATTTTGGGTAAATAGTTGTTGGTACATTAAAATTGTATTTCTGTGTAGTAGAGAAAATAGTGTAGCGTACGCCCCAGAGAGGTCTCCTAGAAAGTAGAGAAGTACTACCTATTAAGTGTTTTTATCGTGTCATTGTATTTCTGTGTATTTTGTACTACCATCGTTCCCCACTTTTTAAACTTGTGGTCACTTCACAAATGATCTTGAGTTGTCTTCGTGCCTGAAACCCCCTCCGGCTTGCCCAATTTACTTGTATTTAGATTTTTGCTGTGTTCTTTTCACTTGTTGTATTCAATAGCAGCTAGGTCTGTTTCTGCGAGTAACTTTCCCCCTTCCAACTTTCGTTTACCGTGTGATTTTAAGCTGGTCTTGGGTCACATGTTTTTTTTTTTGGTTGGTTGTTTGTTTGTTTTAGCGCAGATTTAAATTTACCCTTCTTCCTTGCTCGCTTGAACTTTCCTGTTTGTGTTTGAATGCATTTATTTAGGTTTTTAATTTTAACAAGGTATTTTCTTACCTGTACAACCCTTTGAGCTGGTTGTTTTGCTGTCATCTTTATTGATATGGGTTTTTCTAAACTGATTGTTTACATTTGAAGTGTGGTCAATTGCTTTTCTTCTTGGAGTGAGTTCTGATTTTTAATTGTTGTTTTAAAAAAAAAAATTTAGGGTTGCCATCCTCAGACTTAAATTGTTAATTCTCGGTTGATTTTAGCTTGTAACTATTTAATCATTTTTTAGTTTTAAGATCATTGTTGACTATCTGTAATAGCATTGTTTGATAAGATTGATTTGCTTGTAATTATTTTGCTTAAAACCTAAATTGCTTCAAGGACTCTAACTAAGCAATAGGTTGAATTTAATGTATTTCTGATTTAATTAATTGTTAATTTATTTTAGTTACTGTAGGGCTTCTAATTTTAAGATGTTTGAGTTTAACTTTTAGATTTTCTCGTCCGGTTAAATCCCATTTGTCTTTGTTATGCATTGTGTGACCTTATTGTGTTTAGTTTTTAAAGTTTTGCTATAATTTTGAACACCCCATGTAGGGGACTATGATTTTTGGTGGGAGAGTCTGCTGCTGTTTACTTTCTGACTAGATCTGTGTTTTTATTCTTGTGAAAAAAAAAGTTAATTCTTAACTTTTTTTAAGAGGTACGCGTAGGGAATGTTATGGTTAAAACCATAATTGGTTAATTTTTAATTCCTCTTTTATTTTATTTAATTTCAGACTCCCCTAATTGTATTAATTAATTTATGTAATATTGATGTATCCTATTTAATTGTCAAACTTGTACTTGGGAACCTGCACTTTTGATTCCATTTAAGCCCAAACGTAAATTTCCCCCTTTTTCATAACCCCCTAAGAGCTTTTTAGTTGTAAATGGGGTGATAACCCCTGTCTGGAGTCTTTTCCACCCTTTTGGGTCCCCACATCGGCCTCTCCTCCTGTGTCATGTTACACATCTGGGGTCTGGTATGTCAGTTTGGCTTCGTGTTTTTGAGACCGTTTTACGTACTGGTCTGGAATTGTGTTTAACTGTAACCGAAGTTGTAATTTTAAATTCTCTGATTGGCTGAGAGGAAAATTGATGTGCTAGTTTTGAGGGATCTGGCAAGGAGGTTTTGGCGATTTATTGGAAAGCGCTCCTTTTGACAGGACTTTTTAACGCATCTTTCGAAGCCACAAGACGTACAGGAGTATAGCTCCCGTCTTATAAACGCGGACCGTGTGTCCTTTTTCAAAACCCGATGGGTTAATCTCGTGCAATAGCCGCCGATGCTGATGCGGGGTTAGAAGAATTATTTAACCGCCGCCACCAACCTCAACGATTCTCGAGAGTCGCCCATTCCAGTAGATGTTGCCGGGTTAACTGCAATTACCCCAGCCACCCATCGACGTAGCACCCAGAGGGATGTTCCCGTCCTCTGCCGTTGCCTCTGATGTCAGCCCTGGACGCCTCCCCCATCACCCGTCAGGCCCGTGATCCTCGCCCAGAGAAGGTCCCATCCACCAACCACCTCTGAACTGGATTTCTCTGCTGGACGACCACCACTGGCTGACGCCCTTTGACCGATCACCTCTGAAGCTGACATCGGAGTTGACACTCCGTCGAAGGATGTGCCAAGTACCACCCCCCTTTTTGTCCACCTCCCAATCTTGGACACTTAGTATGGCCGTAGCGGCTTGGCCATGTTTTCTTTTTTTGGGGGCACTCGTATTGATCTCCTGCCACATCTCTCTCGACGAAATCAGCTGAAGGTAGTAATTTTTAATTTTAGTTTACCCTCCCCCTTTTAATTTATTTAGTTTTAACTTGTTTGGCTTTTGTAAGGTTCTTAAGTGTTCCGTTCCTTTTTTTAATTTTAGTGTTTTAATAAATTTGTTTTCTTTTGGTCACAATTTTTAGTCTTGTGTTTTTTGTCTGTTCTAAACTATACGATCACGCCAGGTAAATTCTTAAAATAAACAACGATTAATATTATCGTTCTTCTTTTCTTTCTTTTAATAGTAGGTTTTATTTAACCCGTAAAAGTAACTACAACATCGTAGTCAAAAAACATTTTTTTTTTTTAAATCGGTAAATAGAAGGAATATTTTGTAATTAAGACAAGCTGTGAAACATTATAAATATAATGTTAACTAATATGAAACAAAGTTGCTTAATAGGGAAAGTGTAAAAATATTAAAAGGGTATTAATAATTTTAAAAATAAAATAATGATAACACTCTACAACTAATCATTATTATTTTTTTTAATGAAATTGACTTACATTTCTGACACTAGGTATTGAAAAGAGCTTTGCCATCAAAATCTGCTCATCATTGCACTGCTCCATGTAGTCTGTCCTTAGAGGATCTATAATAAAATACCAAACTGTTACAATTATACATAAATATCAAATATTTACTGCATAAACTAAATGTAATATATATGAAATAAGCAATTCATTCAGTAAAAGAGTCATCAAACAATAATAATTAAAAAAAACTGTAATACAAATTTTTTATAAAATGTTGAACAGGGTAGATGACAGCAATAAATTATTTATATAAACTTTAGTAAAATATTTTTTACTTCATAAATTATGCAATCACGAATAGTTATTTCTTAAAAATTGAGATAAAGGTAAAATTAAAAGAAAGATTCTGAAAGAAGACATGCAAAATTTAACAACAACAAAATAATCATTTAAATGTTAAATTTAAGCTTATGTATGATTTTTTTTAACTGTATAATCTCTCCTGTCATAATAATACTTTATTTATTGATAACTTACTTAGCATTAAAAATTTTCATTTAAAATAAAATCATACTTACAAGGTTCGGGCCCTTCAGTTGAAATGTAGTCATATATCTGTTAAGAAAAGTTAGTAATTAAATGATCGATTGCATTAAAATCTAACATGTTAGATTAGAAACATTTCATACAATATCTGCAAACATGGAGTGTTTTCTCCCAATGTCATAGAAAGGAGATGTCTTTGATCAATTAATATAAAGCACAAAATGAAATTTAATCTAATTATTAATTTTTCATTTAAAATAAAATCATACTTACAAGGTTCAGGGCCTAACCTAATACTACAACCTACTAATCTAAACCTAATACTACATTTATAGCTTAACCTTACTCAGAAAAACTTTATATGGTTCTTAAAAAAATACATTATTTACAGAATTTTAAACATTTATTTTAAACTATGTATTTTTGGATTCAAACTATATTACTGTTTCATAATAAAAAATTACACTTTAGTTAGGCTAATGCAACAAAATTCTTTACCCGAAATAATTCAAATAAAATGATGAGTTACAATGTTTTTTTTATCCGAAAAGATTTTATGAACAAACTCTGCACTTTTAATACTGAAGATAATGAGAAATGTATTAAGATATAAACAATATTCTTAAGTGGGTAAAAGTCCTTGATTTCTTTAATACTTGGAAACAAAAGAAAGCTTTTATGAAGATAACATAATTGTGATTTTTAAAAAAATAAGTTTTTACCACACACCATACTTAAAATTTTAACATGTTTCATTGCTTAAATTTTTTTTTAAATTAACAAATATTAAAAATATTTTTTTTATATGATCAATGCTCTATAATGGCATTGTAATTAGTTGATTCAATAAATTGGGAGTCTTACTTAAAGTTAATTGTATTATTCTTAAACCAAGATAAATATCATGGGAATATGTGTAATGAATCACTTTGTATGCAATTTAATTTTTTTAAGTGGGTAATATTTCTTAAATCTAACAGGTATTTGGTTGAATTTACTAGAGCTACAACAATAGGTTATTGGTAATTATCAATCTAAGAACACTGCATGGTAATTTAGAATTATACACAAACGTCGAGAACAGCACTTGACCATTATTATCCAATCTTCCAAATTTTCTTACTGCAACCTACTTGAGGACATTTTAGCCTTGACATAATCCATTCATATGTGAAACTTCCATTGGGCAGAAATATATATTGAAATTATCATCATAAATATTTAAAAAAGCAATGAAATTTTTTCCAAACTTTATAAGTATTAACCCCCCAATAAATAAATATCAACACATTAAGTCTAAGTAAAACTGACTGTACTACAACATTGAACCATAGAAATATATAAAATAAAAACCAACCTTAACAAACCCATCTTCCACCACAACTGACTTGAAAGCATATTTTTTAGAACTCTCCAATGTTTCGCATATTTCTTGTGTTACTATGATGTCTTCAGTTTTGCAAATTTCCCCTGCCGTGTGCACGAGACCTAGCCCATGACCAGACACCACAAATGTCAGAAAGTCAGTTGGGGATCCCAAGACCCAAGTGACAATCTCCCCACTTCCAATTCCTGTGAAAATAAAACAATACAACCTTTAAGGAATTTGCAAGAATTTACAGTACGAGGACTGGCGCAGCGCTTCAGACCAGAGACAAGCTAGAGAACTAAATAGTGGATGTCCTAGCTCTCGTCATAAGGAGCTGTTAAAGCTCCATCGCTCTGGTATTCGTAGGGCAATTGGATTACTAACTGGGCATTGTACTCTCAGAAGGCATCTAACTATTATGAGGGTTAAGGATGACCCTTTGTGTAGGGGATGTAGGAATAATGATGAAACCGTTGTACATATTCTCTGTGAATGTGACTTCTTCTCCGACCAGAGGTTTGAGCACTTGGGACGTCACTTACTTGAGCCTTGGGAGCTCCAGGATATTCCTGTTAGATCATGGCAGAATTTTGCTTCAGCCACGGATCTCTTTTCTTAAGCGATCAAAGATTTATTCCAGGGGAAAGTACAATAGACCTCTGGTCGCAGTGCTTGCTCCAATTTGGAGCCCCCATCCTTAAGTGATAAGTCAAGGAATTTGCAATATTTGGTAATTAAAAAAAATAGTTAAGTTATTTTCCCAGTAAGATCTCAATAAAGTAGTCAAAATCATAATGCAATGAAAAAATTAATGAAAACGCATATGCAATGCAGAAAAATGTACAGTAGGGATATATACAAGACGTCCGATGTAAGGTAAAGTAATATTTAACATTTAGAGAGGGTCAGGAGAATTGAATAACTAGATCTCCATAAGCATAACTGCATTGGCAAGAGGTAGAATACTATTTTGACATTTGCAGAGTGACTAATAGCTTTCACATTGTGCTTCTTTATACCCACAGGCAAATTCAGCTTCATACCGTTTAGGGTTTCCACCTATAGAGTTCGTGTGAAAAAGAGATAAACTTGGGCGACTGGTTTGTTACTATTTACATCAGTAAAATTAATACTAAATAATAGTTTATATGGATAATTAACATATTTAAATTCCGATCAGTACTAATGAACTTCTAACTTTGTAAATGGCCAACGCAATTTTACATGATAGCAAACTATATGCAAATAAAAATTATAATGTAAATCAATACAAGAAATATAAAAAAAGATAAAATAAAAAGATTATCTATAAGATAAAATAAATTATCAAGAGTTCATTCGTCGTTCGAGAGTTAGGTCAGTCTGCATTATTTACAAAATCTGTTTCTTTGTTATGTAAGTGCATCATTAATATGCAAAGAAACAAAGTGTTGCCATCTTTTTGAAGCAACTAAAATTCCTAATTAATCATGTGCGGTGCTTTTATTATAAGCCATTACTTTTGGATACCTTTAGCATGGATACTCTATATTTAGAAATAGAATAATGTTTAAATATAAATAAAAAACTGAAGGCTCAAGGACCAATAATAATGGTCTAATCTAGTATCTTAACAATAATCCCCTAATATGCACAGCGAATTACATGATAAGGTTTTTACTCCTACAGAATTAACAATATTCTCTAACAAGCTGTACCATTTTGTCAATCATTCTATTAAAAAAATGTTTTTGCCTTTTATGAATAACCAAGTGACTTGTAAACTTTCCAACACAATCTTTTTTTTTCACTCATAATTATTTCAGTAGAGAAGGATTTCAAATATCCTTCCAATGCTTGAAATTAAAAAAAAAAATTCAAAGTAGAAATTTTTCTGAATTTTTATATAATGCATACTTTTAGGAAAACCTGAGATACACGAATGGACATACACAATAATCGTCTGTATCTGTCAGTGTTACATAAATGTGAGAATTTTAATCAAGTCATCTCTAAGTCTATCTTGCATATTTAAATTTCTCTCACCACTCCATGTAATTCCTCTTCATCTTTAAAACCCTTGCATGGAATTCTTAACAAAAAGTTGTACCAGTTTCTGGTTAAATGCCTAATCAGACTAATGACTGTGACTAAGTATGTAAAGCTATGAAGATCTTTTGGGATCAACTTAGCATTTAATTGGCAAATCATGATATATTTTATTATTACAATAATTATCTTTCACCTATTTTTACTTTCAGCCTTCCATCAAGGTTCTTAGTCTGTAGGCTCTCGTGTGTTTGCAGAGCCATAGAGCAACTGAAGACCTTCTCAATAATTTCCGTTCTCTCTTCATCATCACCTTTCAGTTCCCAACTCACCAAGAAAGCATCTCCTGAACAATGATTTCAACAACAAGTATAAAAATGTGGAAAATCTCCTCATTCAAAATAATTAACTTGCACAAACAAAACAAAAGCACTCTAAATTTCATCACACATTGACAAAAAAAAATGATAAAGAAAGAACAATAAAATACTTTTGTCCTCATTATCATAAGTAGCATTTCGCAGCTTGAAGCTTACTATTTAGCTTTTGGTGAACCAAAGGAGCATTTATGATTTAATTTTGTATATTTACCAAAATGCTCCTCATAAAAGTAAATCAATTGAGCACCCCAAAATATCCTATGAACCACCACTAACCTTACATTAAAATACTTCAATTATCGATGTGATACTCTTTGTGAGAGTTATTCAGTCAGCTATCTATCTAACTCACTGTGAGGGCAGGTGCAATAATACTCACATAAGGATCGAAGCCTACTGGAGCTTGAACATTTTATTTAGTTTGATATTGGGTTTAGTAGTGATGAAAAAGGTTAATGCCATTCTGGGCACTTTTGAAAAGTTCTCATAACAAAATTTATACTACAAGATTAGATCTACAGTTCAAACCACTCACAGATAATATTTTGTACATTATTCAATTAACAATAAAAAAAAATGGAAATGCTTTTAAACTCACCAGCAAAGTTAAGAATATCTCCATCTGATGCCAGCAGCACTGAAAAATTCAGAATTAAAACACAAAGTAAAGTATAAAAGGGACATCATAAAAAAAAATCCAACTTCTAATAAACATTTATGTTTTAAATAAATTATATTACTATAGTTAAAGACAAATAAAATCAGTACTATTACATTATGTTAACATTAATAAAATATACATATAATTCTTCAAATAGTATTAAATTTGAATATTTAAAATTTTCTTCCTAATTGAAAAATCTTTTTATATTGGCATTCAACAAAGTTGAGTTGCAATAATTATATTGTAGAAAAAATTGACAAAATTATTCTTCACAAATTATTATTGAAAAACAAAATAATACATTTTAGTTTTAGAATAAAAAGAAAATACCCTGAAAAAAAAGTATTTAGTATATTTATTTAATTCAGTAATTTAAATAATTTATTTAAAAAATAATAACAATATAACTTTAGGGAAATCTTATTTAAATATCTTAAAATAATAACAATTATATTTTAAGATATTTAAATAAGATTTCCCTAAAGTTGAATCTGACATTTGAGCTATATATATTATACTGTTATTATTTGTTATAAACTTTTTTAATAATAAGGTTTTAATTATAAATTCAGAAATTGTGTACCATATCTAATTGTTCCTATTCCAAATCTGTATTCTATCACTATCTTGTCTATCAGATCTACAATTTTTGTTAATTGATAACACAATATTTAAATTACTTTTAATAAAACTTTGCACTAATGCTTTACATTTAAAAATTGAATAAATTAGCCATTTATATATTTTTAAAGTACTATAAATCAATTAAAAATTATAAACAATGACGAGATAATAGAGCATACATACTCGCAGATAAAGTACTCATGTATCCATTTAACACACTAGCTAGTTCCTCTATACCAGATATGCCTTTCTGACAATAGGATTCAGTTAAACTGGTGAAACCTATAAAATAATCTTCTGTTAGTATATAACTAAATTTTTTTTTCACTCGGACATCTTTTCCAATCTACTTATGAAGAACTAGCTGTTGTTAGTTAGGATGGCCTGTTGGTTAGTTTGTACGGTTGTTGGTTTAGTAATATTATTGAAAATTATAACAACATAAAAGTTATTGTACTTTAATGACCTTTTTTAAGTAAATAAGTATCCCTTCAAAAACTTCCGAGCTGAAATGGGTTACAGTCGATTATGTTAAAAATCTCGGTGCAATATTTGAAAAGCCTTGACTTTAAGATTATAAGGAAATGATACTCACCACAAACATCAGCAATGAGTAAAACAGCTTCTGAGTGGATCTGACATGGGATAGATTTGAGGTTGTCGTTTTGAATTTCTTTTATTATCAAGTCTGGGATGAAAGTGAGGGGAAGGGACTTTGCGGGAGGGATCACATCTCGCTTCTTCACTTGCATTTGCTTTAAGGCCTCAAGTTTTTCCTCGGCTTCATCCACACTAGTTCTGCGAACACCTACAATATGAAAATGTTACCATTTTAATATGAAAAGACAAGTGTTAAAATTCAGCTGCGATACATTTTCAAAAATTACAATTAAATTTTTTGCTATTTGGCTTATGAATGGACATTCGGTAAGTTCCTAGTGTACGGTGCCCCGTTGTCGCCAAGTCCAAAAATTGGCGCCATGGCAAAAATGACGGGTTTTTTTTGTCGTCAAATCAAAATGGCAGTTTGGTTTAGTTAATTAACATCGCACTAGAGCTGCACAGTGGGCTGTTGGCGACGGTTCGGGGCCTATCTCGAAGGTTTGGTTTGTTTAATTAACATCACACTAGAGCTGCACAGTGGGCTATTGACGAAAGTTCGGGGCCTATCTCAAAGGAAAGACCCGGAAACGATGCCTCGTATTTTTGAACCATGGTCAGATGACGCAAAATGGCGGACATTGCGTTGGTCCGGGCAGTCGATCATGGTGCTTACAGGCAATCCTTCGGGCAGTCGTTTGGGGCATTTCGACGGCACTCTTAAGTGCACACGCGTCCCGCACGCTTAAAGTCACAGACACCTACCGTTGATTTTGTGGTCTCTGGCCTTCGGCCTCCGACTACTCATTATTACATCCATGACCCCCTCCGGGCCGTCAATCATGGTGTTTACATGCAATCCTTCGGGCAGTCGTTGATCGTTAAATCAACATTTTATATGAAAATCGGAAACAATAACGGTTCCAGGCAAAACGAACTGCTGCAAAACGTTGAGTAAAGTTTTCGATTTCCGGTCGTCCACGGCAACCATGAAGCACTTGTTGGTACCGGATTCAATCCCTCCAAACACCCACTGGCCTTCCACATGCTTGTCCCGGTTGTACTTGCGTTTGCCGAATATATATATATGCCATATATAGCAAGTTAGTAGATAAAAAGTTATTAGATCTAAAAAGCAACATATTCATTCAATTCAAATTAATGTTTTAAAATAGTTTGATTCTTTCAATTTATTTTAACACAGTATCATCACACATATTACCTAACATATTTCAACTCCATTACTTTTAGTCAAGTGATATAGAAGTAATAATATTGGTTATCTGAATTCAATAAATTAATTTTAAGTTATTCTAAATTTTAGGATAACTTCTCACTCTTTCAAATATCAGTTAAGTAGTTTGTCATCATCTAATGTCTGGAAATTAAAAAGGAACAGGGTTTATACTTGTATTTAAAAGTGTATAAGGCGTTCAAAAAAGTAATCAAATGTGTAATTTAAAATTTTTATTTTTTGCAAAATTGGTTTTTTATGAAAACGTATTAAAAAGAAAGTAATGTAATTAATTTTTTTTGCCTTTTGGTAAAACCTAAAATGATTCTATTTTAGATAGAAAAATAAACTAACCATCTTTAGATTTGTTTTTGCAACAGGATCCTGCAAAAAAAAGTGTTCCATTATATGTAAAAACACATAGAAAAAGTGCATTAATATCAAAATAAATTAAACAGTAGAGTATGATTGATGCAATACATACCAAATAGACTTGAAAACATATTTTTCTTTCGATAGTAAGATATTAACTAAAAATAAAAAGTGATAATTAATAATAAATTTAATAAATTTTAAATAAATATATTTTAATAATCTCAGAATATAATACATCAAATCAGTAAAATAAAAAAATGCATTAAATGACATTCAATTACTCCTACAACCTCACAACTTCTTCCAGAAATTCCTATATTTTAAAACTGAATGTAACAAATATACTTATTTATACAAGTAAATTTAATTAAAAGTTTTTTAGTGAAATTACTTAAAATATCTTAAGTATTTAAAAATAAAATTAGAGCAACATTTAATTTACTTACTCAGCTTTACAATAAGTTATCTAAATTACTGAAATATGGTTAGAATAGTCCAGAATCAAAGTTATTTTGAGTCAATAAACAAGGGCACAGATTAATATTTAATAATATGGCTTTAGAATAACTGAGATATATCTTATAAAATATATATTTTTGTAGCATAGATGACTGCCATAATTTATATTAAATAAGTTTTTTTATTTGATGTTTAATTCCATTATGAAAGATATAATTACAGCTTATTACTTTCAAACTTTCTGTATAACAAATTTACTTTTTATTAGAAATTTTAAATATTGTGTTTATTGAAAAAGTATACTTCAAATGAATATTGAGAAATGAAATACGCTGTTACAAACAAAACATAAAAATATTCATTGACTAGCAGGCATTGAAAAGAAATATTACTTTTAAACACTAAAACTTTTTATTTAAAAATTCGCTGTTACGAACTAGAACCCCAACAAGTATAAGTTTACTGTTGCCATTTTTACAATTTAATTATGGTTTGTTTTGATTTGGTTAAAAAAACATCGCACTAGAGCTGCATAGTGGGATATTGGTGACGGTTCGGGCCATAGAGTAATGATAGAAATAGAGGAATAAAAATGCCGATTTACGCATAATAATAATTACGCCGATTTACACCGAATCACGTGATCGGAGGACAGATTTTCTCGCCCACGCGAAAAAGTTCCTTTCTCCTAATAGAGTTCCAATAGGAACAGCGACGATTCACGGCGATCCGAAACGAAACACAACAGAAAATGGTTCATAGCTGTGCCGCTTATGGATGCAAAGAAAAATTTCGCAAAGGAGGTCCATATACATTCCACTGGTAAGTTTTCCTGAAAATTTTATTTCAAACCAAATTTTAAAATCATGTAAAATAATCAAAATTACTTTGTTTAACATGAGGTTTACGAATACTTTTCTTAACTTTTATGAATATAATCTGTTTCAATTGAGTAAATATTTATAGGAAATTAGACTACAGTCTCGTATTTCCCTTGGGTAGCAAATTCGATGTTTCGTAAATATTAAATTTTGTTTTTTTAAGGTTTTTAATACTTGCTGAACTAGTTATGGATCGCCGGTGTTACTTGGCGTGCCTTGGCATGCTTTGGCGACTTTCCAAACTAAATGAAATCAAAAGTATTGTAATATGGTTTTGTGTTTAATTTTCTATTTAAATATCGCTTCTTGAAGAATGATACTTTAAAGGAATTTAACATATAAATTAAAGAGGCCATTTCGGAATTTACTAAAAATAGCATATAGCAGTTGTACAACAACATTCTGTAATAGCTTTCATTTATATTTTGTTATTTATTTTAATTAGAATTAAATAGTTATTTTTTTCATTTTCGAATGTTGAGTTTGTCTTTGTTATTTTCTAATTAGTGATGTCATATAAATATGTACATATATTTTCAAATTAGTTTCTGCAATGTTATCAGTATAAAATTTACTACATTAAATTTATAATTCAAATTCATTAACCTGAATTCAATTATTATTATTCAATTAACCTGAATTACATATAGTTATTGAAAAGTCAATTATAAATTCGAATGCTTCCTCTTTAGGAGTATAATGGGATTATTGCAACATTCTATAATCGATTGCGATTATAGAATGTTATCGATAAGTAAATACCTACATATCTTATGTTTAGAAGTTCAATACAGGCGGAACACTATCGCCGAAAAGAAGAAACTGCGCCAATTTCGGAACTTCTGCATGTAGGGTGTGGCAGCGCTAAAACCACGTGATGGGCATCGGTTCTTATCTATGATGAGAACGTGGCCTTGCCAGAGCCTGACATGGAGAGCGCTCTCTATTATATTTATACTCTTTGGTTCGGGCCCGATCTCGAAGGAAAGAGGGGCCTCCGTGGCCCAGCGGTTAAAGGCGTCAGCTAGAAATACGAAGGTTCTCGGTTCGATGCTAGACGATGGACTTGACAAAGAAAAGTAAAAAGTAGTGATCTTGTGATCGGAGAGTTGCTAGCTTCGCTACAAAATACTAGAAAAGTCTTCCAGAACATCGCCGCAAAAATTAACGGCGTGTATACGGAACTGGTGCACAATAAATCTGATCGGGGTCCAAAGTCCCGACGTCTATTGAAGGCGTTGGGTGCCAGTTCAGGTGTTTCCTCGTTATCTGACCATGGTTCTAAAATAACGAGGCATTTGTTACCCGGTCTTTCCTTCGAGATAGACCCCGAACCGTCGCTAATAGCCCACTGTGCAGCTCAAGTGCGACGTTAATTATCCAAACCCGTATACACGCACAATTTAATTATGAATTTTAAAGTACAAAATTTTTCTTAAATTTATTTAGAAACTGTTTTTTTGTATTTTATTTTAAAGAAATTAAGTGTTTATTACAGTACACTCAAACCTGTTTTTGTGCGGTGGATATGGGCCGCATTAAAAAATTCACACAAAACTTCACGCTATAAAAAATAGTTTCGCAACACAATTTTTTTTTTTTATGCGGTGAATAGGGACCGCATAAAAAAAAGTCTCACATAGAAAATAACTCAAAACCTTACGAAATAACTAGGAATTGCTTTTTTAAACGGAAATCAAGACACGATCTTCAAGTCCTCGTGTCTTGATTTCGTTTAAAAAAGTTCGTAATACTCATACTAATCTCATATTCTCATACTAAAGTTCGCATGTGTATAGGGGATGGGCGTATTTGTAAACAAACCGGCTTCTCGGAAAAGCTGAAGGCAGAAACGTCGTTCGCGGGTCAGCGTTTAACATGGGTTTAGCATGTTTGTTCGCGATCGACCAATGCGTTATTCGTTAATACTTCATTTAAGGATTACCTGAAACTAATTATACTGATTAAAATTATAACTTAAAAATAAAGTTATATATTTATTACTGTTTTTGTTTATTTTAAGGACATTTTAGTTATTTCTTGGGGTTTTCTGCTTATTTTAAATGTTAAGAAAAATGTGTATACAAGTTCAACGATATTTTTTTAAACCAAAATTACTTAGTTTTAATTGTATATTTATACAATTAAAGTGTTTATACAATTAAAAAATAAATATTATCTGTTTTATTCGGCGTAAAATTCAAATTAAAAAAATACTTATATGTTAATAATATCCACATATTTAAATATAAATTAACAAATATTTTTCATTGTTTTGTTTTCTCTAAGAATGATTAAAACATTACCATAATTAGTATTTATATTAAAATATCAGGCAGATAATTGTAATTAATAATTTCTTTTAAAAACATCAAATTATTAAATGCATATATATTATAAAAGATCGTCATGGGAATTGTATTACAGCGGTTCAAGGGATGTTTGTGCACAAACGAAAATTATTTTGCTTCATAATTGAAGGTGAAGCAAAAACAATCACCATACAAATTTCAAGGCGCGAACTTGAAGGTTTTATGCAGCAAAACTCCAGTTTTAAATGCTATTAAAATCTAAAAATAACTGCATTTAATGAAGATTTTTGTTAAAAATTCCTTATACAACATGAAATAAAGCCTTTAAAACACCTTTTATTATAAAGTATTGAAATTATTAAAGGAAAATGCAGAGTTTTTAAAGATTTAATTCATGAAAAAATTAAAAACTATAAAAAAAAGTGCAGTTTTTTCAAATTCCTTTATAAAACCTTCAATTTCACAAATTAATTATGTTTTATGCTAGTTTTATTTGCCGGGTAACAACATAAATATATATAGTTCTTTTATAGATGATTTGACAAATTTGTTTAAGAAAATCAGCATAAAGCCTTCATCAAAGTTGGAAAATTGAAGGTTTTTTGTAGGTTTTATAAAGGAATTCGGAACAGAAATCTTCAAAGCTACATTTTTTAAAGATTAGCATGTTTAAAACCTTTAATTTCACAACTTCGATGAATTTTTATGCTAATTTTTGTTTTTGCTGTATTTTATTTTAAATACAGGAATTTTCTAACTTTGCATGTCATTTTTTTTTATTAGTTTCATGAAGACACCAAATTTCAAAAAATTTGGGAGAAATTACTATATTATAAAGTGTCAAACATGCATTTTTCAAAACTAAATCCAAGCAATATATAGCCGTCTTAAAATAATACACGGATAATGTTGCGAACCTCAATATTATCAATTTACTCAAATGTAATGTACAATTAAAATAAAAAATATCAATCTAAAAACATCCTAATGTAGACTAAAATTTTTCGAATAAATCTTCTAATTTTTTCTTTTTCCACTGAAATTTTGCACCCTCCTTAGTCCATCACTCCATGAGACAACTTATTGTGTCATTTGGGCCTACTTTTACAAGAAAACATATTTGCAGAATCGAAGTCATTTTTTAATACATTTATGTGTAATATTTTTTGTGCTTAAAGTTTTTATGCATATATTTATTGGATTAGTATACAAGCAATTCAATATAAGTAATACGATTTATATATTTATACTATTAAATAATGATTTACAACTTCAGAAATCCAACAAAGTCGCCGATGGATTTCAAAAAATGTTTAAATATAGTTGTAACAACATTATTGTTAGGTTCAATTATTTGTGTTTAATGAACCTATGATGGCATCTCATAAACAAAACTTGACACAAAAACTTATAAGTTATTGCTACAAATATAAAATAATAGTGCACAATTAATGTATCATTAGTTTACGTTTCATTATCGTCTATTTTCAGTATTTTTTTTGTTCGAATATAAAAAATAAAATTATTGGAAATTTTTGTTTTTATAATCCTTATGTTACTAAAACTATAATTGGACTTGTATTTGTGCCTAATCGTGTGCTTTTATTTTGAGTTTAAAACAAAATACCGCCTTTTAACGCGACGCAAGCATAGCGAAAGGCAACGGAATTCTGTTTGTTTTGCCTTTAGATTTTCCTCGTTGCTCTGCGCGGCAGCCTGTGACGTTGCAGTGCCCATCACCTATTTTCTAAATCAGATTCCAAAAGGTTTGTCGAGATTCCATAGCTGTCAAGTCTGATGCTTGACAGCTACTTGGAATCTCGACAAACGACGGGAATTGAAGGTATGTCGGCCGTCGCCAACTGTTCCCCTCAAATTGTCGGTAGATAGGAGTTTCAATGGTAAAATCGCTTTTTTTTAAAAATTATTGCGCTCTAAATATAGCATTTTTGATAAAGCTGTAAATTACAATAAAACACGGTAATATTGTAGATTATGAGAAAAAATGTTGTTTGCGTTGCTTTTAAAGGGAAATATTAATATTTAGAAGTTTTATACAACCACATGGGTGGTCATAATTTATAACTTTTAACGCTAATTTTTATTATTTTATGGTTTTAATGCCTAAAATATTGCCGTAATAAATTTGGGTTAATTAAAATGATTTACTATCTTAATTAATCACAAAGTAATTAAATAATTTGCATAATTAAATATTTTTTTTAATTTTTAAAATAAAATCTTAAAAACAATTAAAGTTTAATTGGTACTAATTAACATGTATAGTACCACTTAGCCAGTGGCGTTGCAATTCAAAAATTATGATGGGGGTTATAAATAAATACTAATTGATAATAAATAATTATTTTTAATTTAAATATATGGTAAAATTCCCAGAATATTTACCAATATAAAAAAATAAACGCTAACTAGCAATTATCTTGATTAGTAATTAATTGTTCATTAATAATTATTAATTTTCAATAATTTGTTAATTACTGAGAAAATTTTATTGATTTTTTAAAAAATTAACAATTATAATCAATAACAATTATTCAACACTAAAACTAATCCTTATTGCAATTTTATCGGAATAAAACACATTTTCTCGCTATATATTATTAGTGCATATCATAATGTTTTTATTAAACTGTTACTTGTAAATTATAATATAATTACTTTTACATATATGTATTTTAGTAACTTTTCAAAAACACATTAAAAGAAAATATGCGATTAATGATTTATTAAATTTCTTTTTAAAAAAAACCTGATCCAAACCTAAAACCCTGATCCATCAATGGCACAAATTCCTCTCCGCTATATATAGCGCTTCCTCTACTAGCGCTTCCTCAAATTCCTCTCCGCGCCTTTTGCGCTTCCTACCCGCTCAAATCTAGTTTATACCATATACGAATTTGTATTCTTAAATTTCCATCTGAATCCACATAAAGCTTTACATGCGCAGTATCTTGTCCAGCAGTTCAAATCAACAGAAATTTTTGAAACAGATAAATAAATCCAAAAAAGCTAGGAAAATAAAGAGTTATTGAATAAACAGTTTTTTGAAAGATTCTGAATGCTCTATGAATTAAAATCTTATTTTATCCTGACCTTTCGAATAAGAAAAAAATTTGCATTTATATAAAAAAAACTTTATAATTGAATGAATTTGAGAAATGATTTTGAAAAGGCACAGTAGTCACAGAACCGTAAAATATTAGTACGCGAATTCTTTTAATGCACGCCTGCTTCTTTTGTTTTAGATAAGTTAAGACCTCTCTGTGCACTGAACATATGATATGGGGGGGGGGGGGGGGGGGGGGGGTTGAAGATTTAATTTCCGTTGTTACGACAACACGAAATCAAACTTTTCCTTTATAATTTATGTACGGTATCTAAACAATTTTCTAAACTATTTGATGCAGTTTCTACCTCTTTATTTCATGTACTGTTCATGCTAAAATATGCCGAATTGTAGTGTTTTGGCTATTCTTTTTTTTAATTTTACATTCAAACATATTTTAAATGCCTATTCTTTGAAATCCCTTTTAATCAATAATAAGTGAATAAGTAGCAAAAAAAACTATAGTTTTGGAGATACGCAAATTGATTCTATTTGTAGAAAATATAAAAGGTTTGAACATATTTAACATTTTTATAACTATTTGAGAAGAAAAAATTCACAAAATCCCTTTAAAAATTAGTTGGGGTACAGTATGGCTGCTTACAGTATTGTTTCAACCGCGACCATAGAAGGAACTGGTTATAAGCGTTTCAGAAATTATAATTTATAGTTCAGTGCCGAAAGATATTAAACATCGAGAGTTCAGCTCACTTTAGTTCAGAACACTTCCAGCCGATGTAGTAAAATAGAATGTGTTTGACTGTGACGTCACAGTTAATTTTTATAGTTCTACACCATCGGTGGTATTAGCAACACCGACTCAAAGACAAGGCCGTTTCTCACGTGAACTTTCCGGAGCTGACGTCATAACGAGTAGGCCATGGTAGCGGGTAGAAACTGAAGATTTCGCTTCGCTGATGTGGGTTTTTTTAAGCGCGAATTTCTTTGGTTTCTCAAAATGGGTGAAAATTCCGTGTGCTTTAGTCTGCGATTATTATTTATTATCTGAGTTATGGTTTACAAACAAGGTGTGTTCCCAATTGACAGGGAAATTACACGAAAACACCAAAAGTTCAGCTGTTTTCGTTTCCTAAAAATCAGACGTTGCGCAGAAAATGGATATTCGTGTAATTCACACATACACAAAGGGACGACTTTACTCCTACATATTACACCAGGGTATCCATGATTATGCTTATAATTTAATCTGCGTTCTTTAATGTAAATTGATAGCATGTAGATGTCAGGTTTAAATTGGATTAAAACATCACTGGTTTAAAAAAAACCAGGAAAGTATCTGTCATCGTTATTACTAATACAATTGTTATTAAACGACTGAACAGCGCGCCAACCAAAACTCCAAAATAAAACCGCCATAAACTTTAAATTAAAACCGCCAAATCATGTCGAGAGGTTATAGATTCGACGATTATGTATTTTTTTTTTAATTTATGTATGTTCGCGCGGGATTTCGGTTCTACTTCAGATATTTGCACAATTTTTTTGTTGTTGGATAAAGGCTGTTTCACTTGGGAGCAATTTGAAAAAAAATATCGGGTTATCCGGCATTCAACTATCTCTGGAATTCTCAATTAACCGAACCGTTTGAAAAAAAATATTGTCCGATTTCAAAAATTCTTTCTTTGTTGGATAGAGAAAAATCAACTTAGGCAAAATCTGCAAAAATAATCGGTTATCCGGCTGCTATATATCCGGAAATGTCGATTTTCCGGAGGTTTTTATACAGTTAATCCGATTTCATAATATTTTCATTGTTTAACAGAAGTTGTTCAACAATGACATTTCATTTAACCAGAATTTATTGGCATTGATAGGGATAGTTTTACAATATACACGGTTGAGCAGAAGTTGCTACTTGAATTTCTCGGTGAATAATAAGAGGGGGCGAAGCCACCTGCTAAATTAAAAACCAAAAAGGGAAAAATAAAATAATCTTTTTAGAAAAAAGGAAAACCGACTTTAAGGAAAATGCGCTAAAAAGTAAAAAATAATTTTTAATTCTACGAATGAGTTGAAAAATTGAATTATTGAATATCAATTTTATACTTAGTACAACTTTTTGAAGTTGGTGCCAATTTACAAAAATTATACCCAAATTTTGGCGCCGATTTCAAAAAGTTGTACTAAGTATAAAATTAATATTCAATAATTCAATTTTTCGACTCATCGTAGAATTAAAAATTATTTTTTACTTTTTAACGCATTTTCTGTAAAGTCGGTTTTCCTTTTTTTATAAAGATTATTTTATTACTAATACAGACTGACAAACCTTGTGTTTCGGATTTTTACATAAATGTTGGTGAGTAAGAATTTAAAGGCATTGAAAATTTAATGCCTATTATTGTATACCTTTCCGGCTAATGTGCTCATTCGGCGATGAAAAAAATAAATTGTAAATATAGTTCAAAACAAATGATTATTGACAACACCTTAAAATGAAACTATAAATATAAATTAATTGAATCTCTGGATAGAGGTGGTTTAATCTACCCATCTGCAGATATTGTAAATGCTGTAAATTACAATTATATTGTTATGTAAAAATTGCTTTTAAAAGAAAATGAGACCAAATTTTTACAAATAACTGATCACTCCTCAGGTTTAAAACTTTGGAATTAATAAATTGTAATGAATTTTTTTTTTTTGATGATCAAGTGAAGCGGACCATAGTTCTGAGAGTGTTTTAAAACTAATATTAACTTCAGCTACAAAATCATTATTAAAAAACTATTGCAGGCAAAAAAATTATATTAAAAATTCAAATTGAAAAAAAGTCTAAAAAAATTGAGACATTGAAAAAAGGGATCAAAGTTGTGGAAAAGGTGCAAACATATAAAATTGCATAACTGTATATAAACGCTCAGTTCAATAAAGAATTTTTGTTAATTTGGTCTTTGATACTTTTATTTTCATGCTAATGTGAGTATTTTTTTGGGCATATATATTTAAAAATCTTTAATGAAATGCAAAGGTAAGGTAAATAATGTTTAGGCAACATAACAGTTCATTTTCTAATGAAAAAATGCTATTCATCTGCTCGAATACCAAGCGCTTCAATCGAAGAAACACAGCGGGGAAGGAGAAATCCAGCCTACTCATGGTGACGTCACAAATCAGAGGCATGGCCTTGTATTTGAGTCGGTGTTGGTATTAGGCACTATAAGTAAATAGTTTTCTTGGATTCAAGAAAGAAAAAAAGGACTTGAAGGAAGGAAAAGAAAGGGGAAGCGGAGTGTTGAAAAAAGTATCACACAATTTCGGTGGGGGGGGGGGGGGGGGGTCCCGTCGTTCACCCCCCCCCCCCCCGTCTGCGGGCCTGAATCGTGCTAGGGGGACCCGAGCCCCAAAATCCTGAAAAATTGCTAATTTTTTTCTTCTTCATAAACCGATGCTAAACGTACTTAAGAAGGTGTGCACAAAATTTCAAAACAGTAAAAAAAACAGAACATATGTTTTTTTAAAAGTTTATATACCATTTATCATCTTTCTACATACTTTTCGTTTGCAATAATCGTCATATACTCAAAATATTTTTTTTTAATTTTGGTCACGTTTAAAATGCTAAGGCTTTGTAAATAATTAACTTAAAATTAAACTGTTAAAAGTTTTGGAAGCTCTAATATTTGTTTCATAAACGTATGTATAGCTTTTTTAAATTAAATTATAAATTATTTTTTTACAAATTATTAAACTTAAAAATTTGAATATTTTTTGGGTTTTGAAATTAAAATAAGTTTTTGAAGACAATAAAATCACAAATCTGCAAAAGTCTACTCATACGTTTGTAGTATGTACTTTGAAGTTATTTAATCAATTAAAAAAAATTAAAAACATTAAAAATTGAAAGAGGAGTAGTGTTTTTAAAAAAAAAAACCTTTTTAAGCTTAAAAAATACAAAAAACAACAAAAATAACATTTTTAAATATATTTTTGCTTTTGATTATTGTTTAAAAAAAGATGTTCTAATAATATTAAAAAAATGGCATTTCTGAATTCATTAATAAACAAATTAGGATGTGGGGCTCGGGTCTCGCCCGGGTTGAAGTAGCCCGGAAAGACGAGGGAGCATCTTTTCGAGGGTGCAAGTGTAAGCAATGCGGGATGAAGTAGGCTGAAAGGACCAGGTGGCATTTCTCTGGAGCGTGTAGGGGGTGCCCATTCCGCCAAGCCCCATGGCACAAATCCTTTCCCGCAATAAGTTCTTTAGTACTCCCCCGCCCTCATATCCAGTTGTTCATTTAATGGTTTTGTAATCTCAAATTTCCAACTGAATCTACATAAAACTCTACATTTCGTATTCTGTCAAACATTTAGAAATAAATAAAATCATTTGATAACTTTCAAATAGATAAATAAATGCAGAGCAGGTGGTAAAACAAAGAGTTTAATGTATAAACAATTACTTTACGTACACTTTGCAAGTGAAAATTGCTATAATTTGTAAAAACAGTGTTTTTTAAAAAAGATTCAAAATGCTGTATGTATTTTGCCGTTACTTTTGTAAAAGGATAAATTTTTCATTCATAAAAAAAAACTATAAGTGCGTGAATAGAAGAAAATATATTTAAAATTCGCAGTATTCACTGTACCTTAAAGAATTAGTAAATGAATTATCTGTATACACGCCTACTTCGTGTATTTTAGATAAGTTCTAGACCTCTCTTCACTGTTCATATGAATAGCATTCGTGTTATAATTTTGTTCGTGTTGAACCTTCCCTTTCAGCATGTTTAAGTTTTCTATGCCTCAATTGAACTTTAGTAGACTATTCTTGCTGCATAGAGAAATCTTCGACAAATCGTCACCTTCCACTCTAAGCAAATTTCACAAAAATATATTTAATTGTTAACTAGACTAATAGAATTATATAAATCGTTGATTTCTTCAATTTAATTAAATAATCACTGCGATCCCTCGATTAGAACTGAAATTACAGCGGTTATCTCGGTCATAATATTTCCGAATTGGAGTAGTTTTTCATCCAATATGGTATAAATCGCAGGGGAAATGGCTTCGGATGAATGACTTGTTTGTTAGACGCAGGGCTACTATCACCTTCACGATTGTACATCATTTATCTCTATATTCTAATTTCCCTCAACTCGAGGCTTAAGCCCGATTCGAAGTAGGTCGAAAGGACGTGGGAGCACCTCTTCGGAGTGTGCAGGGGGTGCCCATTCACCCACACATCCATTAATAAAAATATTATTATAATCAATTTTCCTGTATTTACATATTTTTCTCGTGAACAGTAAAACTAGTATATCCACTTTTACTGTACTAGTAAATTAATAGACAAATACATAAAAATTCAGTTTATTATTTATTATAACGAATTTTAATCCTAGCTACGTAACTGACGTTTATAGTGTTTTATACGAATGTACTTACATTAAAGCAATCCAAAATTGATATTAGAATAAGTTTTTATGAATTAATATTTAAATATTTAATCATTTTTGTGTTCGATTTGTAAACCACCAATTAATACAATCTTCTAACTCCCTTTTCAGTTACAATTTTTTTTTATTGTCCGCTAGTGAAAGAGACGGAGTTAGTTAGAAAAAAAAATCTTAAAATCGGTACTTTGAGCAAGATGGATTCCGTTGTTACGACAACACGAAATCAAACTTTTCCTTTATAATTTATGTACGGTATCTAAACAATTTTCTAAACTATTTGATGCAGTTTCTACCTCTTTATTTCATATACTGTTCATGCTAAAATATGCCGAATTGTAGTGTTTTGGCTATTCTTTTTTTTAATTTTACATTCAAACATATTTTAAATGCCTATTCTTTGAAATCCCTTTTAATCAATAATAAGTGAATAAGTAGCAAAAAAAACTATAGTTTTGGAGATACGCAAATTGATTCTATTTGTAGAAAATATAAAAGGTTTGAACATATTTAACATTTTTATAACTATTTGAGAAGAAAAAATTCACAAAATCCCTTTAAAAATTAGTTGGGGTACAGTATGGCTGCTTACAGTATTGTTTCAACCGCGACCATAGAAGGAACTGGTTATAAGCGTTTCAGAAATTATAATTTATAGTTCAGTGCCGAAAGATATTAAACATCGAGAGTTCAGCTCACTTCCGTTCAGAACACTTCCAGCCGATGTAGTAAAATAGAATGTGTTTGACTGTGACGTCACAGTTAATTTTTATAGTTCTACACCATCGGTGGTATTAGCAACACCGACTCAAAGACAAGGCCGTTTCTCACGTGAACTTTCCGGAGCTGACGTCATAACGAGTAGGCCATGGTAGCGGGTAGAAACTGAAGATTTCGCTTCGCTGATGTGGGTTTTTTTAAGCGCGAATTTCTTTGGTTTCTCAAAATGGGTGAAAATTCCGTGTGCTTTAGTCTGCGATTATTATTTATTATCTGAGTTATGGTTTACAAACAAGGTGTGTTCCCAATTGACAGGGAAATTACACGAAAACACCAAAAGTTCAGCTGTTTTCGTTTCCTAAAAATCAGACGTTGCGCAGAAAATGGATATTCGTGTAATTCACACATACACAAAGGGACGACTTTACTCCTACATATTACACCAGGGTATCCATGATTATGCTTATAATTTAATCTGCGTTCTTTAATGTAAATTGATAGCATGTAGATGTCAGGTTTAAATTGGATTAAAACATCACTGGTTTAAAAAAAACCAGGAAAGTATCTGTCATCGTTATTACTAATACAATTGTTATTAAACGACTGAACAGCGCGCCAACCAAAACTCCAAAATAAAACCGCCATAAACTTTAAATTAAAACCGCCAAATCATGTCGAGAGGTTATAGATTCGACGATTATGTATTTTTTTTTTAATTTATGTATGTTCGCGCGGGATTTCGGTTCTACTTCAGATATTTGCACAATTTTTTTGTTGTTGGATAAAGGCTGTTTCACTTGGGAGCAATTTGAAAAAAAATATCGGGTTATCCGGCATTCAACTATCTCTGGAATTCTCAATTAACCGAACCGTTTGAAAAAAAATATTGTCCGATTTCAAAAATTCTTTCTTTGTTGGATAGAGAAAAATCAACTTAGGCAAAATCTGCAAAAATAATCGGTTATCCGGCTGCTATATATCCGGAAATGTCGATTTTCCGGAGGTTTTTATACAGTTAATCCGATTTCATAATATTTTCATTGTTTAACAGAAGTTGTTCAACAATGACATTTCATTTAACCAGAATTTATTGGCATTGATAGGGATAGTTTTACAATATACACGGTTGAGCAGAAGTTGCTACTTGAATTTCTCGGTGAATAATAAGAGGGGGCGAAGCCACCTGCTAAATTAAAAACCAAAAAGGGAAAAATAAAATAATCTTTTTAGAAAAAAGGAAAACCGACTTTAAGGAAAATGCGCTAAAAAGTAAAAAATAATTTTTAATTCTACGAATGAGTTGAAAAATTGAATTATTGAATATCAATTTTATACTTAGTACAACTTTTTGAAGTTGGTGCCAATTTACAAAAATTATACCCAAATTTTGGCGCCGATTTCAAAAAGTTGTACTAAGTATAAAATTAATATTCAATAATTCAATTTTTCGACTCATCGTAGAATTAAAAATTATTTTTTACTTTTTAACGCATTTTCTGTAAAGTCGGTTTTCCTTTTTTTATAAAGATTATTTTATTACTAATACAGACTGACAAACCTTGTGTTTCGGATTTTTACATAAATGTTGGTGAGTAAGAATTTAAAGGCATTGAAAATTTAATGCCTATTATTGTATACCTTTCCGGCTAATGTGCTCATTCGGCGATGAAAAAAATAAATTGTAAATATAGTTCAAAACAAATGATTATTGACAACACCTTAAAATGAAACTATAAATATAAATTAATTGAATCTCTGGATAGAGGTGGTTTAATCTACCCATCTGCAGATATTGTAAATGCTGTAAATTACAATTATATTGTTATGTAAAAATTGCTTTTAAAAGAAAATGAGACCAAATTTTTACAAATAACTGATCACTCCTCAGGTTTAAAACTTTGGAATTAATAAATTGTAATGAATTTTTTTTTTTTGATGATCAAGTGAAGCGGACCATAGTTCTGAGAGTGTTTTAAAACTAATATTAACTTCAGCTACAAAATCATTATTAAAAAACTATTGCAGGCAAAAAAATTATATTAAAAATTCAAATTGAAAAAAAGTCTAAAAAAATTGAGACATTGAAAAAAGGGATCAAAGTTGTGGAAAAGGTGCAAACATATAAAATTGCATAACTGTATATAAACGCTCAGTTCAATAAAGAATTTTTGTTAATTTGGTCTTTGATACTTTTATTTTCATGCTAATGTGAGTATTTTTTTGGGCATATATATTTAAAAATCTTTAATGAAATGCAAAGGTAAGGTAAATAATGTTTAGGCAACATAACAGTTCATTTTCTAATGAAAAAATGCTATTCATCTGCTCGAATACCAAGCGCTTCAATCGAAGAAACACAGCGGGGAAGGAGAAATCCAGCCTACTCATGGTGACGTCACAAATCAGAGGCATGGCCTTGTATTTGAGTCGGTGTTGGTATTAGGCACTATAAGTAAATAGTTTTCTTGGATTCAAGAAAGAAAAAAAGGACTTGAAGGAAGGAAAAGAAAGGGGAAGCGGAGTGTTGAAAAAAGTATCACACAATTTCGGTGGGGGGGGGGGGGGGGGGTCCCGTCGTTCACCCCCCCCCCCCCGTCTGCGGGCCTGAATCGTGCTAGGGGGACCCGAGCCCCAAAATCCTGAAAAATTGCTAATTTTTTTCTTCTTCATAAACCGATGCTAAACGTACTTAAGAAGGTGTGCACAAAATTTCAAAACAGTAAAAAAAACAGAACATATGTTTTTTTAAAAGTTTATATACCATTTATCATCTTTCTACATACTTTTCGTTTGCAATAATCGTCATATACTCAAAATATTTTTTTTTAATTTTGGTCACGTTTAAAATGCTAAGGCTTTGTAAATAATTAACTTAAAATTAAACTGTTAAAAGTTTTGGAAGCTCTAATATTTGTTTCATAAACGTATGTATAGCTTTTTTAAATTAAATTATAAATTATTTTTTTACAAATTATTAAACTTAAAAATTTGAATATTTTTTGGGTTTTGAAATTAAAATAAGTTTTTGAAGACAATAAAATCACAAATCTGCAAAAGTCTACTCATACGTTTGTAGTATGTACTTTGAAGTTATTTAATCAATTAAAAAAAATTAAAAACATTAAAAATTGAAAGAGGAGTAGTGTTTTTAAAAAAAAAAACCTTTTTAAGCTTAAAAAATACAAAAAACAACAAAAATAACATTTTTAAATATATTTTTGCTTTTGATTATTGTTTAAAAAAAGATGTTCTAATAATATTAAAAAAATGGCATTTCTGAATTCATTAATAAACAAATTAGGATGTGGGGCTCGGGTCTCGCCCGGGTTGAAGTAGCCCGGAAAGACGAGGGAGCATCTTTTCGAGGGTGCAAGTGTAAGCAATGCGGGATGAAGTAGGCTGAAAGGACCAGGTGGCATTTCTCTGGAGCGTGTAGGGGGTGCCCATTCCGCCAAGCCCCATGGCACAAATCCTTTCCCGCAATAAGTTCTTTAGTACTCCCCCGCCCTCATATCCAGTTGTTCATTTAATGGTTTTGTAATCTCAAATTTCCAACTGAATCTACATAAAACTCTACATTTCGTATTCTGTCAAACATTTAGAAATAAATAAAATCATTTGATAACTTTCAAATAGATAAATAAATGCAGAGCAGGTGGTAAAACAAAGAGTTTAATGTATAAACAATTACTTTACGTACACTTTGCAAGTGAAAATTGCTATAATTTGTAAAAACAGTGTTTTTTAAAAAAGATTCAAAATGCTGTATGTATTTTGCCGTTACTTTTGTAAAAGGATAAATTTTTCATTCATAAAAAAAAACTATAAGTGCGTGAATAGAAGAAAATATATTTAAAATTCGCAGTATTCACTGTACCTTAAAGAATTAGTAAATGAATTATCTGTATACACGCCTACTTCGTGTATTTTAGATAAGTTCTAGACCTCTCTTCACTGTTCATATGAATAGCATTCGTGTTATAATTTTGTTCGTGTTGAACCTTCCCTTTCAGCATGTTTAAGTTTTCTATGCCTCAATTGAACTTTAGTAGACTATTCTTGCTGCATAGAGAAATCTTCGACAAATCGTCACCTTCCACTCTAAGCAAATTTCACAAAAATATATTTAATTGTTAACTAGACTAATAGAATTATATAAATCGTTGATTTCTTCAATTTAATTAAATAATCACTGCGATCCCTCGATTAGAACTGAAATTACAGCGGTTATCTCGGTCATAATATTTCCGAATTGGAGTAGTTTTTCATCCAATATGGTATAAATCGCAGGGGAAATGGCTTCGGATGAATGACTTGTTTGTTAGACGCAGGGCTACTATCACCTTCACGATTGTACATCATTTATCTCTATATTCTAATTTCCCTCAACTCGAGGCTTAAGCCCGATTCGAAGTAGGTCGAAAGGACGTGGGAGCACCTCTTCGGAGTGTGCAGGGGGTGCCCATTCACCCACACATCCATTAATAAAAATATTATTATAATCAATTTTCCTGTATTTACATATTTTTCTCGTGAACAGTAAAACTAGTATATCCACTTTTACTGTACTAGTAAATTAATAGACAAATACATAAAAATTCAGTTTATTATTTATTATAACGAATTTTAATCCTAGCTACGTAACTGACGTTTATAGTGTTTTATACGAATGTACTTACATTAAAGCAATCCAAAATTGATATTAGAATAAGTTTTTATGAATTAATATTTAAATATTTAATCATTTTTGTGTTCGATTTGTAAACCACCAATTAATACAATCTTCTAACTCCCTTTTCAGTTACAATTTTTTTTTATTGTCCGCTAGTGAAAGAGACGGAGTTAGTTAGAAAAAAAAATCTTAAAATCGGTACTTTGAGCAAGATGGTTTATTTTCAATAATTCTAAATGTTTCAGTTTATATCTTGTATTGTAATTGTTTGTGTCGTTTGTAACTAAATATTAATATGAATCTTATTATTAAAGGTGCATCTCAATTACATTTTTCTTCTTACTTTCGAAAGTATTCCTTTTTGTTTATAGTTCAAGATAATGAAAAAAGATAAAAAATAATAAAAAGATAATGATAAAGTTCACTACGGGGGAAAAAATTATCTGTATAATGTTTTTATTTTATTATTTATTATAAGTTATAATTTTCAAAATACCAAATTGTGTAGGATAAGAACTTGAATCAATACTATTTCCCAAAACTATTGGTTTATCTCTAAATGTGAAGTTATGTGTTATTTTAATATATTGCATCACTTAGTAATCAAAAATTGTAACAATTTGTTTAATGTTTTGTTTTAATTCGTTAATAACTTTTTCTTCATAATATAGATTTTGATTTTATAAGAGAAATGTATTTTTTTTTTTGACAAAATTTAATTTATTCGATAATAGAATGACCAGATCAATAAACAATACAATTAATTACCCAAACCGTCACCCACATTTTCGAGAAAAATCCTGATTATAGCAGATACTTTTTATTTTCTCATAAAAAAAATTGGTAGTATATAATGGCAAGAGGGATTCTTAATGTATCAAAAAACTTTCTTTTTCAGAGAAACGTTTCGATCATTTTCAATGCAGAGATCAGTACATTCGTATTTATACCAAATGTATAGTAATCTGTCGTTTTCTTTAAAAATAACATTAATGCGATTTATAATGAGTCGTAAAAATTAAACGAACTGGTGCAGCTCTAGTGCGACGTTATTTAACCAAACCAAAACCAAACCATTTTTTCTAACGAAAAAGTTATTGCTTCACAGCGTTTTTTAATTTAAATTCAGCACTGAAGTGTAGTCTTAATGTTTAAACCGGACAAAGATCAGTAAACGTGTATCTCCTAGATATACAAGTAAACACAAATTTTAAAAAATCAAAGAAGCTTTAAAAAATATGAATTAATTTTCTTCAAAATACTTTTGTAGGTTTTTTTTTTACCGAGTGCAACACCCCATCCTCAAAAAATAACCCACCCCATTCGGTAACCCCTAACAGCGGTCCCAAATGTCACCCACAAGTTAGAGAAAGTGGAAGACAGCGAAAGAAACCTGAATGACTTATCGAACGGTGCTGAACTCTTATCTAACCTAACTTAAGAGGGAAGATGTGTTTAAATGTACTTACAAAGATGAACGCTAGATGGCGTACATTGTATCATAGCTTGTAGAAGTACTAAAAAATAGTTAACTGGCCTCCGTGGTCGGTGCTTGTACAGCCGGGGGAAAAAACGAACCACAAATGATTATTTCGTTAGGTTTCATAGTAGAGCTAAACTTAATATACCATTTTGTAGGGAATAAAGTCTACTATACATTGATATACAAAAAAATGTGCATAGCGGACTATCATCATACTCGAATCCGCACAGCACCAACTTTAAAATTTTCAATAGCAACACCTACTTTTGATAGCGCAGAAATGTTCCCCGCCCTCAAAATAATTTAAATATAAATTTTCGTTAATTTCCAACATTTATATGCAGAGATATTAGACAATGTATCTATCTTATTTGAGGGGCTACCTACACATTGAACAAAGTTTTAGTTGGACTACGAAATGAAGGACGCGGGTAGAAAATGTTTTGGCGTTAGCCGTGGTTCTTCTTTTCCCGTGGTCATTCATTCCCGCACTCCCGTCGCCTTTATATAAGAATTTTATGCCAACGCTGTCACAGCGCTTTTAATTCTCAAAATTAGTGAAGATTTCTGTTAAGTTCTGTAGATTTTAAATTTGTGTATTACCTCGAAATTTATAAGTTTTAAAATCTCGCAATTTATAAGTTTGTGTGTAAAATTAACAGAGACATTGCTTACAAGGTTCGCATCGGGGATCGCGTCTACTAAGAGATGCTCTGCTAGAATTATACGGCATATCCAAGGCGATGTCTAACCAACACCCTATACAATGACAAGAATTAGACGATACTCTAGAAGAAACTTGAATTGTTTGTTTTAAATTTTAAAAGGAAAAAATTAAAAATAAACTAATTAGTCACACAATATATTTTATTTGAAACAGACTAACACTATCAATACACGATTTTAATAATGGGCAAAAAACTATGTTGGTTTGTAAGGTTTAACCCAATCAAAGTTATTTCTCACTTGGTACGGTTCAAAGGGATCGTCGATGTAATATTTTTTCTTCTTCACATAATCCGTAGTCATCTTGTCAAACATAATGCATTGAGCTTTGGTGCAGAACACATGCTGTCGCAAGTTCCATCGGGTCTTCATGTCTTTCTTGTGCAGTTTACTGGTACAGCCAGCTCTGCGACGAATCCACAGACCAGTGTCGAGACGATAAAAACGTCGGAGGACAGCATTCACACTTTTTTTTTTGCCGTTCTTCAAGGAAAACTTCGTTACATTCCTTGTTTGATTAATATTAGGGTTGTTCAATGCGAGCAAGGGCCTGCAAATAAAATTCAGAAATTAATGATATTGTTTTGTATTAAGAGACAACCGTACCATCTAAACTTCTTTTTAGTTTTGACTTTTTAAATCAGTTTTAATTTATATTATTTAAATTTATATAAAAGAACAATATTTCACACAAAATTATTATAATTGTTTGTATTTTTTTTCTCAAAATTTAAGTTTAAATTAAAATTTAAACACCAAAACTTCTTTAAATATTTATACTTTTTCACCAAATTTTTTTTACAGAACCTCTAAACTATAGTAATGCATAAGAATTGGCAATAAAAATTTGTTTACCGTGTGTATTTGATTTTTATATAAATAGCTATTCATAATAATTTTTTTCCTTAAAACTCACATTTTTTACAACAAAAGAACAGGTCATTATTTTATAAATGAGCGTCACTACTTGAGCCCATTCCAAAGACTTAATAATTTTACAAAAACTATAAGTTTTTCAATTAGGGGAATAAACAATATAATTGCCTACATATAAAATAGCAAACATGTGAAAAAAATTTAGATTTAGGTATAAAAATATTATTGATATAAAAGCTACAAACGAATACACAATACAATGTTAATTGGATGTTCTTTCCACAGAACAGTTATTTCTGTTTCTGTTCTTTTTCTCATAAATTGTTGTGTACATAGAGGAAAAAAATCAACCTATTTTAGATCTACAAGAGTAGAAGCCAACAAAATATTGATGTTGTTTTAAACACAAAATCATCTTATTCTCGTTTAATTTAAAGAACAGGGAACGAAAAGAACTGGTTGTTGCATGACAGGGGACAGTGTAGTGCAATGAATTAAAAAACGGGAGTTGTGAGGAATTTTAAACTGAAGAAAGTTTTTGATCACCAACATACTTGGTCTTTCTAAATGACTAAAACAATTTCTATCAATGTTTGTGAAAGAATAACTTTTTAATATCAAGAAAATGTTCTCTTTCATTTTGAAAAACAGAAGAAAAAAATAACAAGTCATTACTGGTGACTTAAATGCGAGCAGTTATTAAGAAAGTATTATTAAGTTAGCCAGTAAGTTAACAAAAGAAAAGTGACTGAAGGTCACCACTCGAGTTCAAAGTGTTAAGGAAATGTGGAAAATATTTCTTATCATTGATATGCTTGATTGGAGTTCCCACAAATTTACGTATCAGAAATATGAGTTTTCTGAATATGGAATGTAGTAAAGGGTTCTGAAAATGGAATTCAAATGTAGTTTGAACAGACTTCTGTGCAATGTTTGTTTCCATGGTGAGCTATAGATAAAAGGTAACATTCTAAAAAGTTCAAGTATTAATGATACAAGACCGATTATTTTGACTATACATCATGCAAGTTGACTATATTTATGCCAAATGCAGCACATATATTTGTATAGAATATATCCAAAAAGCAAGTTAATAAGTGTTCATTTATAACATCATATCACACTATTTTTGGTTAATTTTAAACCTTATCTTCGACCATATCATGGAACGTACAATCTTTGCCCAAATATAATTTAGAATGATATAGACCACAATTTATAATTTCTTATAATCCTATTGTTGGCTTAAATCGTAAACCATGTAATTCCAAACCACAGAGTGACAAAATTCTAGCAATTCACTTTTAAATGTGGAAGTGTTTAGATATAAGAAGGGACTGGAATACCTGACCTTAAATTGTAGGCGAGGTATTAGGATGAATCACATGATTTCCGAGGTTGAATTTTGTCACCAAGCATCTTTTGCTACGTATGCTGAATCTGTGTGTTTGGAGCTGCATGGTTTGTGAATTAAGGCAACCATTTTTCCTTCAGAGTGCAAAGCAATTAAAAATTAAATTTTAATTTATTCAAAAAAATTTAATAGATTTCTTTTTTGTATATAGATTTAAATTTCTTTTTTTGTAGAAAAATTAATTGAATCGAAATATGTTTTTTCTTAGAAACATATTTTATTTGGAGCTTTTATTTATTATTCACCCACTTCCAACATAATTTAATTGGCAGATGTAAAAAGAAAAGGGCATATGCTTCAAAACTCAAACATAGCCCTTATCCCGTTTTACGCAAAGTTTTAGTTTTGCCATGTCCAATACCTTTTGTGATATGTCTGTGATTTTGACAAACATCTGAAGAATGTAAGTATAAGTGAATCTATTTTTCAGCATTTTGTATGTTGTGTTATTCTCACTTCTCCCTTTCCCAAGTCACCATAAATTTTTGCAGTTATAAAAACTTTAGCCATTAAAAATTTCATTCTGTGTATTTTACCAAAATTCCCATTAGAAAGATAGTGATTTCCATAAAAAGTTCTCAAACATAAGTTTGCAATATAAATTTAAGAATATTTTTTCAATTTTTCTACAAAGTTTTGTTAAATCATGTAACAACTGAGACCCCCTCCCCTATATCATGCATGATAGACCCTGAATCAATAGTTTAGTTTAGAGACAGTTTTGTTTAATAACTTTTAAAATTCTAGTTAGCTGCCTAGATTTATGTGAAGCACCAAATAAATATTTATATTTTCAAACTTTTGACTAATAACTTACTTTAAACAGCTTTGAAGTAAATTAGCAGGATACACATTTAAAGGATTTACAGCACTTGCTATTGAATTCTTCCATGTTGAAATGTTGTGTGAAAACTGTACAGCACAAGTACCCTTTTTCGGAAGTAAGATATCTAAAAAATAAAATAGATTTATTAATTGCACATATTTTAACCATTTTACACGAGTTCAGTCAAAAAAAGGTAATTCATGTAACATTTAATTTTTTTCTCTTTATAACTAAAAAAAAATACCAGTGTGTGTCAGAACTGGTATGGTTGCTGCTGTACCAACTTTTAACCAAACAGTGTGTCAAGAAAATACTTCTTTAAAATATGCCAAATGGTAAAAAAATACATTCCATACCTATTTAAAATAAGTTCTGGGCACTCTAGAAATAAAAAGGGGCAGGGTGATATTTTCAGAAAAGGAGCACTTTAATGCAGACACAGTGGATTTTCCGTTAACGAACTAAGAGTTAAACGTGTTGTAAAATTGCGGATTTATCAAAAAACTTTACATAACTTATTATCTGTCAAACAAATGCAATCAATTCTACGAAAATGTAGTAAAAAAAATTCCAGTAAATATTAGAGGAAACAAAATTTACAAAACTCATTTTTGCAAATTTATTGGCTTAATTTCTTTATAACAGATATGGTTAAAATGCATCGAAGAGTCACCTGCTTAATTCCTCGCCTGGTTAAAGCCTTGTTTTCCCGCATTTCTGCCATTTTTGAATGGACGTTCGACGGCTGCATGGTGATTTTGATTTTTCTGAGCTAACGATGTATTTGCGGACGACGTTTATTTGAATAGCTGGTATTTTTGGAAATTGGAGATGAAAGGCAAACGTGCCGTGATTGAGTGGTGCATGGATGCCGGATTGCTATGCACTTAAGAGTGCCATCGAAATGCCCCAAACAACTGCCCGAAGGATCGCCTGTAAGCACCATGATCGACTTCCCGGACCAACGCAATGTCCGCCATTTTGCGTCATCTGTCCATGGTTCAAAAATACAAGGCATCGTTCCCGGGTCTTTCCTTCGAGATAGGCACCGAACCGTCGCCAATAGCCCACTGTGCAACTCTAGTGCGACGTTAATTAACCAAACCAAACCGCCATTTTGATTTGGCGACAAAAAAAAAACGTCATCAATGCTAACCCATTCTTGTTGACAAAAACCAATGAGAGAACTTCATTTCTCCCCTACAGGGGTGCATAAAGGGTCACCAGGTATGGCGAAAAATCACAGTGACTGTTGAACAGTCACTCTGATTTTTACTCATCAAACCATCGCCAAGAGTTTTCGTAGAAAAGTCACACTTGGGGCCTATATTGTCAATGGTAACCAGTTTTGGTCAAAAAAAAAATAGGTTTGTTGACATTAATTTCCTCCCTACAGGATTGCAAAAAGGATTACCAAAATTTGGCAAGAAATCCGGATATATTTCTTCAAAGTATTACAACACGAAATTTAATTTAAAAAATCAGCAAAAATTAATTTAAAAAATCAGCAAAAATTAATTAAAAAAATTATAATTTGGGTATCTAGATTGGTTGGTGGGCTAAAGTGTAATGGAGCAAAGAGTCAAATTGGCTAAGCCACGCCAATTGGACACAATGTATATAATTTTGATATCTAGATATGTAAAAATCTTTTCGGAAAACATGCAGGAGGTAGGTGGAGGAGTCTTTGATTGGCAACAAAACAAGTTTTTGTCGCGGTTTGTTTAAGGTAACTAATATCGCTTTTTCTGAAAATTTGCCCAGGGTGACCATTCAAAAGTTTTATATAATAAATATATACATATAAAAGTGTTTTAAAAAATTTCCATGAAAGTTTTTCTTTCTAAGGAATTGTAGAAAAAGCATACTTTTCACTACTTGGGATGAACATTTACTAAAAAGTTTAAGCATTTTCAACTTAATATTTTTCTCACACAATCTTGTTTACAAATGTCCAGATTAAGTCACTTCACTTCGATTCTCTGTAGACTCTTGTTGGATCTTCGTAACTGTTTATTGTTAGTTTATTAAAATACGTTAAAGTTTTTAAATTGCTGTCTTTCTTTACATTCAAGTCAAAAATATAGGATTCGGAGAAGGTTTAAACAATACTTTTTACGATTTGCCGCCTTGTCAGTGCACTGCCATCTTTATAGGACCACTGTAAATATGGCAGTGGTCAGTGTGAGTGTCAACCAACTTTATGAAAATGAATTCTTAATATTAAAAGGAATTGTAACATTCTAAGAAATATATAAAATACATTCATTTACAATAGATGATGTAACGTTATATATTTTGTTATCTGGCAGTACAGTAGTTCGTGACCATACGTACCCTTAAAAAAACGTAAACAATGACTAGCGCGCCAATGACTATTTTGTGAAGTGTACCAAACTTTATATCATCGTAGCATTTCTTTCATGTCGACGATATCTTTCAAAAATAATTGACATGCATTTTTATAATTTAACTCTGGAGCGGGCTACAGGGATCAACCACGCGGTGTGCGGGGACTTTATTGGCAATGGCAGACAACAAATAATTGCCTGTTCAGGAAAATCACTCACTTTATGGAATGTGAAAGCAAAAAAAAATGTAGTAAACATGGAGAAAGTTCTGGATATGGATGTATTTGGCTGCATTCGCTCCATGGCAACATTTCATCCAGCTCACGAAGTTAAAGACTATCTAATAATAGGATCTGATTCTGGGAAGATAGTGATTTTAAGATACAATCAGAGCAATAACGCTTTTGAGAAGGTTCTTCAAAAAGTAATGGGCTCTACTAGATGTTGCAGAGCTATGCCAGGACAGTACTTAGCAGTTGATTGCAAAGCACGTGCTGTTATGGTTGGGGCTCTTGAAAATCTGAAACATGTATATATATTTTCTGAAAGATCCTCGGATGAGTGTCCTTTGGAGCTGTCAGATACAATATATGATGCTTCAACAGAACGATCCTTAATTTATGACATAGTTGCTGTTGATGATCCTCAAAATGTCTTGTTTGCTTGTCTAGAAGCAAAATACAATGATGTGTTTCCCAATCAAGAACTTGAAGTCCCTAACCAGTTTATTGTCTTTTACCATCTTAACACCTCGTTTAAATCTATTGATTGTATACCTCTAACAGATTTGACAGAGCGAGGCAATTTTTTAGTCTCGGTTCCAGATGATCGTGGCGTTTTGCTTTGCGCTTCGAATTACATCATATACTACAAAATGAATCATCCTGCCATTCGATGTCCCATTCCAAGACGCCTGAATGAGGTGACAAAAAGGCCAGTGATTTTGGTATGTGCAGCAACTTGTAAACTGGAGGATGCATTCTTCTTTTTGGTTCAAACGGAGCAAGGAGATGTTTTTAGGATAACGTTGGAAAAAGAAGAGGATATGGTGAGTGAAATACAGCTAAAGTACTTTACGACAGTTCCCGTAGCATCAGCTCTTATTTTTTTAAATTCAGGTTATCTATTTTTAGCAGCTGAGTTTGGAAATCACTTTTTGTATGAAATAGTTCAACTGGAAGATGATGGGCCTGAATTCAGCAGCTCTGTTTGTTTAGAACAAGACGACACTTTCTTCTTTTTGCCGGTCGCTTTAAAAAATCTTGTTGTTGTGAACCAAGTGCAAAGCTTGTCTCCCGTTATGCAGTTGGAAATGTTGTATCCCGATCAAGAGAATGTGCACCTCCTTTTGGCTTGTGGTCGTGGACAAGCCTCAACATTAAGAGTCCTGCAAAGATGTCTTGAAAACTATAAATATGGCAGCGAAATATTCACTGAAACATCAAAGCAAATCCAAAAAACTTTAGAATATACTCCTAGGAAGTTCATTAGTCTTCCTACGAGCTCTAACATTATCATTATTGAAACAGACCACAATGCTTATACATTAAAGACCAAAGAACTTGAGAAGGAAAAACTAATAGAGGAAGTTGCAAAAGCTGCCGAAAAGTATAATAAGCTATTTAATGATAAAGAAAATTTGTGTTTGGCTCTGTCTGGTTTACTTTGCAAACAACCAGGAGAAATAATTTCTGATGTACATCAATGTGAATCAGGCATGTGGGCATCTGCTGTAACAATTTTAGATCTTGAAGAGAAAAAGGATTCCACACACATAACGTTTACTACTTCCCGTATCTATAAAGAGGAATTGGAACAGAATGAAGCAGCATTTAGTTTATCTTTAGTGAAGTTTGCGAGTCAGGGAGATGTTCAATATCTTCTAGTAGGTGTAGTAGACCAGTTGGAGTTGGGTTTCAATCGTGCCCAATCTGGAAGAATATATACATACAAAGTATTAGACAACACATTGGAGCTTGTTCACAAAACTGTTGTAGAAGATTGCCCTTTAGCCATTTGTCCTTTTCGGGAGGGTGTGCTGGTTGGCATTGGAAGTACGTTACGAATATACGACTTCAGTGAAGTTATGCTGTTCGTGAGGTATGAAGTGCCAAATTTCTGCAGTAGAATTGTTTCTATACTTAACATTCCGGGAGATAACCGTATCTGTGTTGGAGATGCCAAGAACGGGTTCTTTTACTTATCATACAAAAATAAAGATAATGATGTAGAAGAAGAGACACTAGATACCTTTGCTAAAGATGTTGACCCTGCCTGGATTACAACAGCATGCCTCTGGGGCAATGATAAATTAGCTAAAGCTGACAAATTTGGAAATATTTTCATTGTCAAGTTGCCAACAGAGAAGCCAGAGGAAGGCACTAGTGAAGAATCAAGCATACCAGCAGCCATTCTTGAAATCTTGCCTAAAAATTATCCAAAGAATGTGGATATGCTCGCTGCTTTTCATATTGGAGAAATTGTCTGTTCATTGAAAGTTGGAGATTTTTCCTCTCATCGAAGTTCGGAAGTCTTGGTGTATGGAACACTCTCTGGATCTATCGGAATTTTAGCGCCGATAGAGGAAAGTGAAGTGCCACTGGTCCATTTTGAGATGCTTATGCGTGTCATCCAACCTCCGGTTTGTGGCGGAGATCACCTCGCCTTCCGTTCCTCTTACTATCCACTTTTAAATGTGATTGATGGAGATTTTTTAGAGCAGTTTTATTCGCTTTCTGACGAGAAACAAAAGTTTTTAGAAAGTAGCATCCGTAACAGTCCAAGTGAGATGTTGGAGAAACTGAGATTTAAGTATTTGGGGTGAAAGAAAGACTTTCCACAAACAATGATGTGTTGTGTGAGAAATGTAAACAGAATTTTCAGGAAGCTTATCAGATATGCAAGATAGTTTGTTCAATATACAAATATTGGTGTTAAAGCACAAATTTATGTTTAAAATGTCACCACTTTTACTTTGAAAATTAAATATATTTTTGTTATTTTTAATGCCACACTAAACTTAACATAAAATTGGCATCTTCTTTGATGCCTAATGGAAAAATGTTGCCTATTGCTCTGTCGCCAATAGGTTTAATTTAAAATACCTGTTAAATATTGTACAAGCATTCCTATGGAGTTGTAATTTCAAAATTAAATGGGTCCCATACTACCACCAATTAGAGTATAGTATCACACTAAAGCTAAACAACATAATTGTTTTCAACAGTTAAGGGTCTATTCCCAAGGAAAAGCCTGCTGATTTGTAATATTTGACCATGATCAGACAATAATATTAGTGTTAGTATCTCACTTTGGATGCTTCATTAATACAAATAACATTCTTTTATTAGCTACAATCTTGCACATTTGTGCAGGAGTCTAGCTCATCTCAAAATTAAATTCATGACCGTAATAGTCTGGTGGTCTACTGGGCTGTTAAAAGCTCAAATATCCTCACATTGTTTGTGATGCAAGAGTTTTGAGAACGGGGTGACAGCTCAATGGTTGGCCGCCTCTTTTGACCATGATTCAAAATTATGAGACAGCGTTCTTCAGATTTCACATCTTATATATACCCCTAACCATTGTCATTGTTCCATTGGGCAAACTAACTATAATTCCACAAACCAAGATTATGTGTGCCAAAAGGTATGAAATGAAGCATAAAAAATTGAGGAAAAGTAACAATAAAATAATGTTAAGCTACAATGATTGGGTTAACAAAACCTAAATTTTTTTTATGTAAACTATAACGTAGCTAAGAAAAAAATTACTGGAAATATACTTTCTTAAAACATTTCAAATCTACTTTCACTTTTGACCGCAATTTTGTAGAAAGCATTTAAAAGTTATTTTATATTTACTCATGTGAAACTTGTTCACCCAAAGAAAATGTAATTGTTTGAATATTTTTCATGCAAATTCCCACAGTTTTTCTAGTAATTATAAAAAATGTCAATAAGTCTTATAAATTTGCAATTTAATTAGCAATTTTTTGGCAGCATTTACTTTTTTTTTTTAAATGATTAAAGTTCACGATTTTTCATGTAAGTGTGTTAGTTCTAGATGAAAGATCCTTTTTCAAGGTGAAAGTATAAAAATTAACATTGTACCAAACTTTTAGGTACACTCAAATAAAATTAAAATATGGTTCTCTGAAACTAAGGTTGAACTAATTCCATATCTATAATATTTACCAATAATGAAAACGATAATTATCAATTATTTTAATTAGTAATTTATTAATTAGAAGTTAATAATTAAGTTAATTACACAATTGCTTACATACTTTTTTTGTAAAATTAACAATTTTGTTATTATTTAAAAATTGCATTGAAGATCTTATTTGTGATTTTGCTTCAAGTTTTTAAAAGCACTTTTGATACAAACATTAAATTGTTTGTAATGCATAAACAATTACAAAGAATAAAGATAAAAGTATACTTATTTTTAAGATTTACTTTTATTATTATGTCATTACTCATTATATCCTTTATGTTATATCATTAATACGTTGGATACTCAGGTCAGTTTTAAAGAAATATGGAATATATGAGTTGATTCGAAATTAGCTCTTTATTTTTGTAGCATACAGTGTCCAGCCCAGTAATTTGTCTTAGGCTATCCTCTCGACAATTTATTGTTTTAATTTTAAGGAGGAATTTTATAGGACCTAATCCGAAAAATATTTTGCTACTTTAAGCGTAAACACGTTTTCTTTTTTCAGCTCACCTTTTCTACAGAAGGCAATAGGCGAATATTCCAAATCATTATGGAAATCTTCCGGAAGGTCCTTCTGTCAAGACTTTAGACTGTATGTTCTTTTGTTTAAATTATTGAGGAAATTGTTTTCATTTTTAATAAGCGCAGCAAATCCGTCTCTATCATGGACGTAAGAGTAACTCTCTACACTCTTACCTATATGGTGCGGTTACACTAGTGGGAAACGCTAGTTGCAACATAAGTTGAGCACGTGAGCTTTGTAATGCGTAAATAAATGTAGGTTGGGTATTTGGTTAAGTAATTTCTGTATACCATGGTGCCCCTACACCCTCTGCAGCACTCAAAGACGTGGCACGTATCCCACCGCGGCAGCGTCCCCGATACAGCCTGTCTGAATTCAGAACTCGGGTGGCATTGTAATGTAAAGCCACGTTTGTACATAGTAGACACGTATTAATTTAATTTGACTTATTCAACAAAAGCCCAGACAGATAAATTTATTTCTAATATTTGAATAAATTTTACAATAAATATCTGTTTCTAGTGTTCACGAGTATAAGGTATATATTCTTTGTTTAGCTTGCGAAGCCATTGTTTCGAAACATATTTATTATTTTTGTAAGTTATCCAACGTATTTTTTTTTTTTTAAATAATGAAATCGTGAACAGACATTGGGAAAAGTACATAATCAATTCGAGAGTCTCTTTCCTTTTTTAGAATCGTCTGAAAGAAAAGGGCGCTAAAATAATTTTTATGTTCTATGTTTTAAAGAACGACTCAACGTTCGATCTTGACAGTATTGCCAAAAACTCTGCCTGCTGAAAATATGTTACCTATTTGTTTACATACTTTATTTCAAATAATGAACAATTTCGGCTTAAGATTTAAATAGGATTTTTGTGGAATACTTTGACGGCCTCTTATATTTCATTTTAATTGTGATTAATTATTTTAACTGAAAGAGTGAAAGTAAAAATTATATTTAAATTTTTTTTTAAATATGCGCTTTGGATGGACGATGTTTTCTTTTCTGATAGTTCCTACGTTCTTCGTACTTTTTGTAGAGGCTGCCACATCCAAAAGTCCCCAATCAAACGTTAATACTTTCGGGAATATATATTCTAGAATCTTGAATGAAGACAATTTAAGAAATGAAACGCAAAGTTTTCAGAATGAAGTTGATTACTTCACACGAAATATAATGAGAAAGATTCTTCCAATTATTATGAACATTTCCAGTCAAATATCAATAACTGAAAATTGCAAGTCATCATTGATAAAATACGTGCGTGAACTAGTAGAGGAGAAAGGCTGGGCTTTGGAAAGTAAGTACTATTCTTTTGATTTTTATTACCCTCTGTGGTCGAAGGTGACTCTTAGTCACCAAAATCACATGTTCTCTGTTCTTTCAAATTAACACAAGAAGTGCACATCAGGCACGTAGGTAAGGGGGTTCAAACCCCTCCCATTGAAAGTCAAGAAAAAAAATTAAAAATCGAATTACTGTAAAAATCATAAAAATACTTTAAAAAACTAGAAAAATTTAAATTTCTAGTATAATACGTCTTGTTGAGTTGCATGAGGGAAAATCTGGTATATGATTTGAGTGCATTTTTATTTCAAACTAAGCATCATAACATGATGTAATCGTGTTTCATTATATAGCATTTGAATTTCGGTAACAAAGGGAAAAGATCGCGAAACGGTGCCGTATAAACAAGTTGTAATCAATGTAATATATTATTCTAAACAAGGAATCTTAAAATTTAAATTTGTTCTCTAAATTTATTTCGTAATGAAGGAGTGGTATTTACTAATTTTAAAAATATTTAATGACTGATATTGGTAACGATTTCATGAAAAATAAATTATAACTTTTGCTGTTTCGATATTTATATGCCAACTTATTTCTGTTTACTTGAATAAAAATTCATAAGTTTATAAAAAAAATGGGGGGGGGAGAAGAGTTTGTTAATTTGGGGAGGGGGGGGGGGGGATAAGATACCGAAAGAAATCAGTTACTGAACCACCCCCATGAAAAATCTATACCTACATGCCTGGTGCACATGCTCTTGAACATAAAAAATGTTTTTTTTTTCGTTAGCTTGTTCTTTATCGAACTCCATTTAAAAGTATGACATCACTCGTGCATCAACAAACATTTGACAAATAAACGACATATGTTTTTGTATACTGAAATTAATATTCATCTTCACGGGTAACATTATCATTTGATATTATCTTGCCATTGTATAGAGGTTTAGTAAGGCCACATCTTGAGTATGCTGTACAGTTCTGGTCACCATATCTTAAAAAAGACATTGAATTGTTGGAGAAAATTCAGCACAGGGCTACTAAAATGGTTCAAAGGTTTTCTGGCATGAATTATGAAGATAGATTAAGAAATTTGAACATGTATACTCTGGAAGAGAGAAGGGTTAGGGGAGATTTGATTCAACTATTCAAATTTATCAAACAAGGAAATGTGGAGGGTTTAGATTTTAATATGAGTGATAGAACGAGAGGTCATGGGTTTAAGTTAAACAAATCCCATTTTAATCGGGAAGGGAGAAAACACTATTTCTATAATAGGGTAATAGACAAATGGAACAACTTGCCAGTGAATATTGTTAATTGTAAAGGAGTAACGGAATTTAAGAAGAAGTTAGATATGCATTGGGGGATAGTTAAGAGGTACTAGATGGAGCAACCTTGTTGGGCCTTGAGTCTGTTGTGGGTCGTCAATATTTGTATTTGTATTTTTTTTAATTATCCACCCTAAACGTATTAAGAACACTCTAAAGAATATATCTTTATAAAGAACATTAACGAGATATAACCGTTCCATAAAAAGAACATAAATATCAAACATGTTCCTCGACCGCAAATGGTTAATTGTTGGCAAGATGGTAATGTGAATACTCTTAATTTATTTTTAGGTTATCTTTTACATTTACATTGGAAAATAAAACAAATTTTATTAATACAGCTACAACTGATGTTTTAGCATCCAATTCCTGAAGAATTTATAACATCATCAGGCAATTTGTCAAAATTCTCTCCTACAGAACTGGTTTCAAAAGAGTTTTTTAATGCATAATAAATATGTATAATACTGTAAATAAGTTTCCTTTAGCTTTAAATTTAAATAAATTTTCAAGACACACATTTTTAATATTTCCTTAAACATTTTTATAAGAGATAAGTTTTATGTTTTACTCAAAATCAGCAGATTTGATACATATTCAAAAATTGAATATTTTTATAAATTTGAAAGTAGAGTGCACATTTACAAAAACCGTACTCTTAGAAATAACACTCTCATTTTTTAGCATTCAGCGATTGTCAAGACTATTTTCGTCAATTTTAACAATCGTTTCGTCATTGAATTACATGATTTTTGACGAATCGAGAATCCTCAAATTGAATTCAAAACAGCTTTTCTAACTCGGTCACTCGTTTGTGACTTCAGACCAAGATATGCCTGGTTTGAGCCGGGTCACCGATTTTTATTTGAAATCGTTGAAATACTTGACGAAATAAATTTCGTGAAAAAAAGGGAAAATGAATTTCCTCAGTTTGACGAAATGTTTAATCGGGGCATTTAGCAGACGTATATTTCGTCAAAAATGACTACGAAAGTTTCTTCAAAAATGAGCATGCCTCTTTTACAATGTAACAACGTGATATCACGTCTATGAGCATCAGTGGTCTAGTCCCCTTGCCTGATTTACTGCATAAGGCATACTTCACTCCTCGTGCGTAAAGACAGTGGCATATTTACAAGGGGGCTTACAGGAAACACATTTACAAATCCACTACTGTGTAAATATGCTTAATAATAGAACGTATAACGTCTTCCCAAGAGGACGCAGCGTTCTGTAAAAAAATTTCAACTGGAATATTTTTTACAGGTTGCATCTCTTTATCACTGTAGGTAGGATTCCCTTTTACGATGGTAGAGACAGTGGCGGCCCGTGGTCGGAAATGTTAGTGCAGCCGAAATCATGTGATTCCCCCCCCCCCCCCCCCCCATACATGAACGGAAATTCTTTATTATTCACTACTCAAATCAAAGTTTCCTTTCAATTTTTACGAAATGATAACATGCGAAAAAAATAGAAAACCCTTACTTATTTTTTGAAAATTAAAGCACTTCTGCTTTTTTTTAAACCTGCAAATCGGTCAATTTTAATATTAACTTACATAACAAAACAACAGCAGGACCATGTCCTGGAACAACAGCACACAGTAAATGTATCACGAAAACCATTTCCGTTTGGAGATATTCTCGTAAGTTCTCGTTTCATCTACGAGCCAATCAGCATATCGAACCTCAAGTGCAGCTAAAACAAGAAAATCCATTTCGGCTGTACCTTCTTACAAATGCAGTGCATTAGCATGGGGAGAAATTCCATACTACGTAGATGCCATGCCAACGATGCGGCCGATTTCGAATTTCGCTTTTTAGCTGCAATTTTTATTGAATGGAGTTTTTTCCCCTCCTGAATTGTGCATTACGGTAACATGCTTGCTATTTATCGGAGATTTTGTTTACTACCGTAGAAATTTCATTTTCAATTCTAATCTTCATTTAAGAAAATTAGTAAAATATCCGATTTTAGTTTTAAAATACACTACTGAATTTAGGTGCAGCCCGGCTGTACTTGCGGTAGTGGGCGAGCCGCCCCTGGGTAGAGATGTTTTTTTCCTTCCTTCTGGCAGGACGCCCGGTACTACCACCAGAATATAGAAAAAATGTGTGTGTTGACGCAGTAACAGCAAAAAAAAAAGTTTAAAAATTCCAACTGTAAAAATATTTACGAAAATTCGAAAGTTTGCTACATAACGAAAGTAAACTGAGCTTGTAAATCCCACACTTTTATGCGTCAGCACTGGTGTTTTCAACAACTTCGCTTTTTAATTCACGATGAAATTGAAAATGAATACAAAACGGTCGTCCTGTCAGCAAGATACAGTGATTGCTGTGAGCCCACGCACAAAAATGCTTTCGTAATATCCTGTCAAGACTGGACTGTGTGTTCTTTTGTTTAAATTATTGAGGAAATTGTTTTCATTCTTAATAATTTTTTTAAGTGTATAAATTACTGCTTTTTGCAGTGTTCGATGCAACTTCGAAGCCTCCCTCTGGGTTGTTAGAGGGGACCCAATCGGAGCTCGGTTCGTTTGACCAGTGCCTGGATATCGAACTTCTTCACGGGAATGGAAGCGCGGAATTCACTGGACAATACTGTGCTGTGGAAATTAAGAAATTGCTCATTTCAAAATTCTTTTATTTTGAAAAAAGACTTGAAAATTATTCCATGGACTCTGTAAGTATAAAACGTACACTCACTAAATTTTCGAATAGAAGCTGTACTTAGAAAACTTGTTGGTTTGCTGAATTAACGTCGCACTTGAGACGTAGAAAACTAGCTTGTAACATCGCTAACTTTAACTCTTAATGATTCGCGATGGCCTGATCAAAAAAGTTCCGAGCTGGAACACATGAGCTTGCGACCGGAAGAAAAAAATCTTCTTGGTTTGCGAGTTCTGACGAAACGAAAAGTAATTAAATGTTGGGTGATATTTTAAGCAAATTGTTTTTTAATTGAAATATACTATGTTACTGTTGAAATAAATTTATTTGATTTAGATAAAAAGAAATTTAAAGATTCCCGGATCCCAATTTGATTACTCGAATTTCCGACTCGGGGTGTGCATTCCCTCCAAATGCACGCATCAAGACATGAGCGAGATTTCTGGAAAAGGTAATTTTTACATACGCAATCCAATTTGCCCTTTGTCTTATACGACTGTACTTTTGTTTAAAAATGACCAATCACTTTAATTTTAAAACAATATCTATTTGACCTGACTCGGATTTTCTACTGAAGTATACAATACAGAATAATAAATATGAACGACACTGATACACAGGTTGTTTACTACAGTATTTTGCTAGTCCCTCAACTTATGAATGCCGACGACTGTAATCGTACCATAAAAGTGGTGTCTAAGTATAGTAAAGTGACTATGCGGTAATACAAAAAGACCGCTTACAGCGCCCCTTAGTGGAAATTTACATAGCTGGCATATGTGTAAAATGCATATATGAATGTAGTCAATTACAAAACTGTAGAGAAGCATCCATTTAGTACAAAAAGCTAAAAGCTCGTATGAAGTTTGCTTGTTTACTCGCTATTTCAATTGTTACCTTCGAAACTCAACTTCCGAGCAGGAGATTCCGCTTTCGGTTGGTGTAAAAAGAGAAGTAAAGAAGTGTTAGTCAAACAACCGAAAGTTGTATACGTTCTATTCACAGCATTCGTACTAAATGGGTTCTTCTCTACAACTTTGTAATTGACTACTTCCATGTCCTATAACTTTAAAGATATGCACGCTATCTCCGTAAATTTAACTAATGGATGCTGTAAGCTGTCTCGTTGTATTTTTAATATATCTATCAGTCATTTTAATATATCTAGACGCACCTTTTGTTACTGCAGCTGTGGTATTCAAAAGTTAAGAGGGAGAGAAGGGACTCTTCAGTGGACACCCTGTGCAAAACAATTTGTGAGATATGGTAGTGAAATCCAACAGATTCCTTATGAGCAGTTTAATTAAATATGTCTAGTCAAGTATGAAATAAGCTACAAAAATATAACAATAATAAGATATATCTTTTACTACTGAAATGTTTCGTAAGGTTTAAACATTTTATAAATTTTGCAGTTGCCAAGCACTATCAAATGGAAATGCGTATACCGAAATGTTATGTAAAGGAAGAGGTGGCACTGAAGCCGGTACACATAGCTACAATGTAAGCGAATTTCAAAAGCATTTTTTTTTTAAAAAACACAGAATTATAATATTCTTCCCTGTTTTGCTGTTATTTTTTCTATGTACAGGGTGGCGATTAAATAAGTTCCCCTATTTAGAGGCATCAGTAGCTACAATTAATGAACGCAATTACAACAAATTTCATATTAAGAATATTGAAGACATGGGCCGTTAAAAAATAGTACCAAAAACCATTGATAATTGTGTATCGCAATTTTTTTTATATATATATTATACCTACTTTATTCTCGGACAGCGCCAAAATGACCCCTGTCGGTGGTTTTCAGTACTATGCTTTCAATATTCTTGATATGAAATTTGGTGAAATTCCGTCCATTACTTTAATTCCATCCTACAGATGTCCTAAACAGGGGAACCACCGTGTACACATTTTTACGACCAACTACTGGTTCGGTCACCAAGACTCGGTCGTAATTAATAACCAATTGTGATTCATTAACACAATTAATAATTGCGAGAAATTAGACTGACTATTTTTAATTTTCAATTTCATAGCTGCACGGTTTGTCTCCTCTTTCTATTGAGCATATATGGATCCATTGTAGAACATAGATTAAAGAAAACAACACGTACCGCGAAAAAGTGGAGTAAGGACTTGTTATTCTTTTCTTTACATCATTTCTTTTACTTTTGAATCATGAAACAGTTTCCTAATGGATCTCATTTCCAGGCAGGTACGAAGAAGTGATCGTGTGTTTTTCTCTCGTCTCCAACTACCGGAGACTCGTGTGGGCTCCGAAGAAATGCGACAAGTTTAAGATGCTGACCGGAATGAAGCCTCTGACCATAGGGTGGGTGATGCTGGGCCACAACTACGCGTGGACTAACTTCTTACTGACACGTAAGAACATTTTTTGGATATATTTCTATTAGCAGCTTTAATTCTGAGGCAACAGGATTTGATCTAAAGAAGTTATGGTACGAACTTGTACTTCATTATTAATATTTGTCTTTGTAGTATAATAAACTAGCTAATTTCCGGGGTTGCCCATGAAAAAACTGCTGCCTCGGAACGAAATTGTAGATTTGTATTAAAAAAAAACCCACAGACACTCTTCTTTATGTATATAGCTTTACGCACAGTGTTGGTCGATTTCTGCACCTTGGCGCCATTTCGCGGTTATAGTAATAATTAATTCTGCATGATGGGTGGGTGGGGGAGGTTCAAAATCTAATGTAAACAGTTCCTCTAGTTTTGAAGGTCAAGTGCGCGAAAGGATATTATCATCTTGAGAATAATTTCGCCATTTAGATAATAACTTTACGTATATGACGTTATAAGTTCATTTGGCGACATTTTTTATTCATATGGCGATATTTTTTATCATTTGTCACTATTTTTTATTAATATGGTGGCGTTTTTTATTTATTTGGCGGCATATTGGCGAAATTTCCTCATATACCAATCGGAATGCATCGTTTATCCATTTCTCATATCTAACTATGTAAGATATGTTACAATGTTGAAATATTCTATTGTTACAGAATTGCATTGTTGCAATTAGGTTTTAATAATAAGTAATTGGGTTAAGCGAGTTAAGGGGGAAGTGGGGGTCGTTGTCCAAAATTTCATGTAGACAGTCATCTCCCTCTTGCTTCGAAGGTCAAGTGCGCAAAATGTTATCAACATCGGAATCAAACTGTAGATTTATATAAAAAACAAACATACAAAGGAAAAAATACAGTATTCTTCCAAATTGAAATAATTTATCGTATTTAGCGGAATCTTTTTTATATATTAGGAATTATTTTTATTTATAACTGTTCACCCTGTAATTTCAGAAAATTGTATAATATAAGTTTAAATATGCTAGTGTTAATATTTACTGACGATATTTTTTTAATTAATTTTCAAATATTCATTTTTGAATTTCAATAAAATATATTTGAGGTGAAACTTTTAAAATAAGATACATGGAGGTATAAATATAGAAACCCTAAGTTAAAGTTTTAGGGTGACCCATTTCGACAATGTAGCACTGTTCCACTCCGTAACAAAACAGCACTATTGGCATAAATGTAATAACGTGGGATTAGGCACCGACGCGTTTAAGAACTTGTATAACCAAGGCGTCATACGAAATAGCTGGTTTACCTTCCTCCTTCAGTTGACGAGGTTTTTGTTAACGACCGATTCCCATAATCTGCTACTCAATAAATGTATTTTTCAAATAAAAATCGCTATAGTAATCCAGTATTGGCAGTAAGGCATCCAGTATTGTCGAAAAATATTTGTGGTCGCCAAGATGTTTTTTAACAATAATATTATGAAGGGGAGATCTACATGTAAATTTCCAATAGGAATAATGTATGGGAAAATGGAAAAAAGTTCTATAACTTTTGGATGGACATGAAGCAAAGTGCAGATGTTAAGTTGAAAGATTATTGATAAAATGACGCAAGTTTCATAGAAATCCGTTCATTCGTTTTTGACTTATATTCGCACAAACAAACATACAAAAAAGTTCAATGTGATTTCCTGAATCAGTGTATCACAATTCATGCAAAAAACTCAAAATGAGTGGATTTTCTCGAATCCACAGACATACACTATATATATATATATATATATATATATATATATATATTTCTAACAATACATGATCCATTCCAGGTAGACCGAAACAATTGGCTAATGTTTTCCAGAAATTACAATTCGGACTCATCCTTAATTCCTGGTTATGTGTTGAGCCTTTCTTCATCATAAGGTATAGAATTAAAGTAATTTTTTACAAAAAACTCAGATGCATGAAAATAATAATAATATTACAAAAAAAATTTAGACTTAAATGGAGATGGTTATTATATATATTGTTAAACATAATTTTTTTCAAATATTGTTTTTAATTGAATTTGAAACTAATCAGATAGAATAAGCATTGGCATTCAACTACATATTATAATGAACCCTCAATAGAACAACCCTTCTTGCAGGAGACAATGACAGATGATCTGTCAAACCCAGTCGTTTTAGTTTCCAGTTGTAATTTTTTCTTCTTATAATCTTTTTTTATCTTATGTTTGTCTGTTTTGACTATATTAGCTAATTCATGTTCTCATTTAATCATATTTACAAATACAAATGCAAATAATGACGACTCACTACGGTCTCTAAACCCAGAAAGATTGGTCCCTTTAATACATCCTAACAATCCCCCAATGCCAAATCCAGTTGCCTTTTAAAACTACGAACTCCTGGTGAATTAACCACCTCTTCATACCAACTATGCCTTCTATTTTCTCTATTATAAAAATCATGCTTTTTACCTTCCCGATTAAATTGTGATTTGTGTAACTTGTAACCTCTAGTCCCACTGGTTGTATTAAATGTCATGCCTTCAACATCTAATTTGATAAATTTTAATAGTTAAGTAAATTCTCCTCTAGTGTCTCCTCTCCTCGAATGTATCTACATGTTTTTGAAGTTCTAAGCCTGTCTCCATGGTTCATTCCTGTCGGAATGGCCTAGTGTGGATACACACCACTAGATGGAGTTACTTTGTAATGTGTTCCAGCGCCACCTGGGTGTCGCTGGCAACACTGATCAGTTGTAAGGCAGAGCTAGAGGAGTGTTGATGAAGGAAGGTGGATTTCTATCCACTGGAGCATGGAATAAAAGCGTTATAATCTTAAACTGCCCCTTATTTTAGTCAGCATCACTCATCTCTAACTCTACATTCCCGAAGTACCCTGAACCAATTTTGTAGCACTATGTTGAAATCGTTCGAACAAATCTATATATCTTCGCCTCAGAGCAACAGTAAGACATCTAAAAAAAACGATTAAAAGTAAAACACCAATTTTGTAGCACTATGTTGAAATCGTTCGAACAAATCTATATATCTTCGCCTCAGAGCAACAGTAAGACATCTAAAAAAAACGATTAAAAGTAAAACACCAATTTTGTAGCACTATGTTGAAATCGTTCGAACAAATCTATATATCTTCGCCTCAGAGCAACAGTAAGACATCTAAAAAAAAAACGATTAAAAGTAAAACACCAATTTTGTAGCACTATGTTGAAATCGTTCGAACAAATCTATATATCTTCGCCTCAGAGCAACAGTAAGACATCTAAAAAAAAACGATTAAAAGTAAAACACACATCGCTTTAAACGCGTAATTATTTAAATGTGTAGGTAGAAAAAGCAGCAAAAATTTTATTTTGAAAGAAAGAAGAGTGTTAAGCATAATCTTTTACATGAATAAAAGCATAATTTTTTTTTAATGTGATGTTGATTTTTGAATTTCGGGTTATGGAATTGTTCAGTGTATGCATCGAGTTATCCGGGTTCTGTCGCAAAGCTACATATAATTACTGTTATAATCGTAATATCGTCGCCTGAGAGCAACAGTAAAACATCTAAAAAAAACCAAAAATGAGTTTTCGGTCTTGCTAATATTACTAAATATGCCTTTATTTAGTGAAACACTCGGACATTTTTATGTCTTCTTTGAAATCCCTGAACTACAGCCTTAGATATTCAGCATTGAAAAAACAGCACCTTTTAAAATCAATTTTATAGGCAACTCTGTTTTTGCTCATATCCTACAAACGATATATTTTTAAGATAAGGTGACTAAAATTTTACTGGATACTATAAACGAAGCCTGACCGCTATACACAGATAATATTACATCTTTAGAATTAAACGATACATTCCTTTTAATAAATAAAATTTCTTTTAATTTATATTTATTTCCGAAATCATACTTCATTACAATCATCTGCAATTCGTTGCATTTGTATTAAATCTGTTATCTATGCCATTTGTTTGTATTTTATTATAATCATTTCAGTGGCGTCTTGACGAGTTACAGCGTCCTGAAACACTTGCATGCCTCACGAGGAAGAATCAACGTTCCTCTTTTTATAATACGACGCTACTTCAGGTAAGTGCAACAGATCATTGCCTTGTTTGAAATATTTCTCCAGATTATTTGTGAGGCCTCCGTGGCCGAGTGGATTAAGGCGTCAGCTGGGAATCCAAAGGGTCCCCGGTTCGAACCTTTGCGCGGACTAGACTAAAGAATAGTAAAAAGTAGTGATATTGCGATCGGAGGGTTGCCAACTTCGCTACCAAAACACTAGAATGTCGTCCAGAACATCCACAAAAAATTAACGGCGTGTATACGGGACTGGTGCACGATACATCTGATCGGGGTCCAAAGTCCCGACGTCTATTGAAGACGTTGGGTGCCAGCTCAGGTGTTGTCCTCGTCATCTGACCCCGGTTCAAAAATACGAGGCATCGTTCCCGGGTCTTTCCTTCGAGATAGACCCCGAACCGTCGCCAATAGCCCACTGTGCAGCTCTGGTGCGACGTTAACTAACCAAACCAGATAATTTGTTTAGATCCATTAACAACAAGCCTTAATGATAGAACGAACAGGCCAAAGCCCTTCCGGGGGCATCTTCCGGAAACCCTTTTGCGCAAATAAACAGTTTTTTTTTTTATTTATTTTTTATTTTTGCGGCTTCTTAGAATGTTTTTTTTTATATTTTAGTGTTAGTACCAGCCGTCCTGCCAGAAGAAAGGGAAACCTCTAAATGATCGTAAATGTTGAATCCAAACCGGTAGTATTCTGCGTCCTTCTAGAAGGACGTTATACGTTCTATCATTAATAATATACATTCGTTCGTATGTTTCCAATTTTTTCCAGCAATGCAAATAATTTTTAAATTATTTTATTTTACAATAATTTTTAAATCGAATGCGTTAAAATATAATCTTAGAATAATTTGTATAAAAAATATTTACTTTTCAAATTAAATATCAAAGGATTGTTTAAAAAAGGCGTTTAAAAGTATTATTGCATACAGAAATATATTTAAAATATAATTCTGTGTTCTAATAATCCTGGTTGGCAGCGCGCAGGACTTCGGAGCAATAGGTTCGGAGGCTGATGTGAGCCTTTTAGAGCATTAATTTCAAGTGTGATATTAATGAAACTCCTCGGTATTGAAATGTTCTGAAACCGTATGGGTTTAGAGAATACACTACTTGAAAAAGGCAGCAAAATCACTGAAAAAAAGTTTTAAACATGGCTAAATTAGGATATTTGATCGGGAACTTTAACTTTCAAAACAATCCGAATTTCCTGATTCCCCAGTATGGCAATTTTTATTTGATTATTTCCAAATGTATCATTTGGGCCCGAGACAACTTTGCCAACCGCCCTACCAAATTCCTGAACAACCAATCAATGAAACTTCAACCATCATCAAGCCTATATCAGTTGGTTCAAGGACTTGGCAGAGCTGTTGACAAAGTTGCCTCGCTATGGCAAAGTTTTTCCAGTTGGCAGTTAAGTAAGAGATTTTGCTGAGTACCCACTTATTGGAAATAAAATTTTCAATTTCACACTTTTTTTTTTATAGGAACTTACTCTTGCTGCTGCTAACCATTGGCTTAGCTTTCTTCATGCCCGTCGTGAGTTCCGGTCCCTTTTGGTATGCGGAGGTCGATGCGGAACTCAACAATTGCGTACAGCGCTGGTGGGCTGGGCTATTATTCATTAGCAACTGGCTCAGCATGAAGGAAATCGTAAGACATTATTAAATCTGTTGCAAACATATCGATTCATTAACGTAAAAATAATATAACTATAATGTTATCCATATTCATTCCAAAAAATATATTTGTGTCATTGTCAAACGATACCACAATTCGAAGAAGACAATACGTCACCATTAAACCCCATTAGTCACCAGCGAACCTACCACACCATCAAGAAATATGTTATTATATCACTATCTTTAGCTTGTCTTTTGATGTACAACTAACATAACGTTTTTTTTTTACCTGACAAACGTATTCTTTAGTTAATTGCGTCTAATAATTTTGGTTAACTATGTGTTTAATATTTCTAACTATATTTTCAATCCTTTTTTTTTAACTATGTGTTTAATATTTTTAACTATATTTTCAATCCTTCTGATTAATTATATATCATTCTTTTGGTTATCTATATGTCTAATCCTTATGGTTAATTAAATGTCTTATAATTAATAAAAAAGAATATACATGTAGTTAATTATTAGTTAATTAACTTTTTGGACATATACTTAACCAAGATGATAACCCTATAATATTTAATTAACTAAAATTATTAAACAAATAAGGAACCAAAAGGTTTAGACATTTAATTAACCAAACGGATTAGACATATAATTAATCAAAAGGAATATACATATAGTTAACCAAGCTTATTAGACATATAGTTAACAAGATTATATGTCTAATCCTTTTGGTTAATTACATGTCTAATAATTTTGGTTAACTATATGTCAATTCATTTTGGTTAATTACATCTTTAATAATTTTGGTTAATTACATCTTTAATAATTTTGGTTAATTACATCTTTAATAATTTTGGTATATTATATGTCTATTAAATTTGTTTACCTATATGTATAATTGTTTTGGTTAATTATGTCATTATGTCTAATCCTTTTGGTTAATTATTAGTCCAAACTTTTTTGTTAATTATATCCTTTTGGTTAATTACATGTCTAATAATTTTGATTAACTTTATGTCTGATAAGTTTGGTTAACTATATGTATAATCATTTTGGTTAACTATATGTATAATCATTTTGGTTATTTAGATGTATATTTCTTATGGTTACTTATTTGTCTGATAGTTTTGGTTACTTATTTGTCTGATAGTTTTGGTTACTTATTTGTCTAGTAGTTTTGGTTAACTATATGTTTAATTCGTTTGGTTAATTACATATTAATAATTTTGGATAACTATATGTCTAATAGTGTCTCAAATGTATATGTAATTATGATATTTTATCTTTAGTGCATAAGTCCAGCTTCGTGGTACATTTCTGCTGATTTGCAGCTTCATGCAGTGTCGCTTATCTTTCTGTATCCCTTATACAGGTAAAGAAAGAAACTAATTTATGTAATTGGTTACATCAGAAAATCAACTTAGAACCTTCATCGTGAGATGGAAGGTTTTACAAAGGACATTGAAACAAAAAATTGCAGTGCTTTAAGTTTTTAATTTTGTTGCGTAAAACGTTTACTAATTAATTCCGCATTTTCTCTTCCATAATTTCAATACTTCAAAATGAAAATTTATTTTTTACAGGTTTTATCAAGGATATTGAAACAAAAACCTTTAATTTAATAGAACTTTAAAGAAAAAAACCGAAAAATGCAGTTTTCCTACTTAAAGCCTTTAATTTCACAATTTTGATGAAAAATTTTTGCTGACTTTTTGGTTGGACATTGTGTAATATATTTAATTTTTTTTAATTATGTACTGTTATACAGCCAAAAATATATGTCAAAATCTCTATACAGGTTTTTTGCTGAAATCATCATAAAAACAGTAGTTTTTCAAAACAAATGAGTGTTTTAACATAAAACATGCAAATTTACCATAGTTTTCGATTTGCCTACATAAAACCTTTCGTATGCTACAAAACACTGAATTGCCACAAATTTAATTATGCGTTTCCCGACTAATTTAGTTGGAATACGACGATTCAAAATTTAAACGAATTATATTTTATTTTCAATTTTTTAGCTAATATCAAAAACAAATTCTGAAAATTACCTATAAAGGATAAGCTTAAAGATTTTTTTCGTTGAGGGGTTGGAATTAAGAAAGCTTTAATCACTGAACTTCAAAAAAGGTCGTTAACATCTGTAAATTTAAATAACTTTGGTTATATTTTTACACAAAATTATGAAAATATTCTCGAATACTATATATATTACTTATATAGTATATATCTCTTTAATTCTTCTGAAACGCGACGAATCCTAACAATCTAACATCTCATAAATATCAAAGGTTTGCTCAAAAATGCGTTTAACAGAATGTTTGCATAAAGAAACATCCTTAAAAAAATATTTTTGAATTCTAGTTAGAACGTGCCTTTGTAGCGTAATCGGTAGCGCTCGGGACTTTTGAACAATAGGTGGCGGGTTCGAGTCCCGACGATGGCTACCCAAATTTCTCTTCATGGATTCCTCATTAACGCGGGGCCAAATAACTAGTATATCATATATTTTGATATTAATACAAACATGATATCCCTTAGATATATCGTTTTACATATAGTAAACTACAAATAAAGGAGCCGATTTCTCTGACATAGTTTTAGCTTATATTTTATTAATGCGCGACATGTCATGAGTTTGTTTGTATTGTATTTGTGGCTGTAAGAGAAATATTATGTGAAGGTTCCCATGAGTTATTTTTTTTTATATATTTTATGTACAATGAAGAAATGAAATGCATACATCTATCTCGTAGGGCAGTGGTCGGCAAACTCATTAGTCAACAGAGCCAAATATCAACACTACAACGATTGAAATTTCTTTTGAGAGCCAAATTTTTTAAACTTAAATTATATAGGTAAATTAAGGTACTCCTGAGCTGGTATTTGCTAAAAACATCCTCAATATGATTAAGGTGCGTTCGCTGAGGTCGACCCCTTCCAACACATTCTTCTTCTATACTTGTTTTGCTCTATATGTCCAAACCATCTCAACATACCTTTCTCCATCCTCGACACTACATCTTATTACAACGCCCCTTGAAATTAATTTAATAAACTTTACGTAAAGTGTTAAGTCTTAGTTAAACTATAGTTACGTTGAATAAAACTTGATATCACACTTAATAAGGATATTATTTATTGATAAAATTAAATTGTAAGAATCCATAAAATTAAATCAAAACGATGACTGACAAACATTAATGGGAACCTTGCATCTCCTTGGAAAGTTTGGTTAAGTGAAGTTTGTATGGTGTTGTTTTTAATTCTTGTGGAAGAGCCACACTGAAGAGGCCAAAGAGCCGCATGTGGCTCGCGAGCCGCGGTTTGCCGACCACTGTCGTAGGGCCACAGTGTGTTATACATTGTTTATTTTCACCTTGCAGGTGTCCAAAGTTTGGCTTGTCTCTCATCGTCTGTTTCATAGGGGTTTGTTGCGTGGGAGTTGGAGTCGTCACCTACATAGGGGACCTTCCACCTGCTATCCAAATAAATTCCAGTGATAAACAGTAAGTCACGAAATATTTGATGAGTATTTGCACAGAAAATGGATCCTTAATGTAGTCCCATTTTTCCTGAGCATGTTTTTTTTATATATATTATTATTAAATTTTAGAATAAATATAAAGAGATAGTTCGTAAGTTGTATCTCAAGTCTTTATAAATTAAAAAAAATATATTATATCTAATGAGCATTTTGAGTTTGAATTTTCCTAGGTGATAAAAGAATTAAAAGACTTTTATCATTTGTACTGAATTCATATCAAACTCCCTATTTAAAAATCATAGAAACCTATAAATTTATTTCAAAATTAAGTTAAAATACTTCCGAAGTTTTTTTTTTTAAATCGATGATTTAAGCGGAATGTTGCAGACATAGGAATAAGCCGAGCTCACGATCAGAAAAAAATTTAGAATTTGAAAAACCACAACTTTTCTGTAAAGATTTTTTTTTAAAAATACAAATGAAATATATATAATTTCTTTTTCCCAAAAATATTAGAAAATAAAATTGTGTCTAATTCTTTTCTTTTCGTTTGCTGACTTTTAAATTTGTAATTACAATTAGGCAATCCTTATTTTTTTTTAGAAATAATTGGGCGGTCGTGAATTTTACTTAGAATAGGCCTAAACGATTATGTAAAAAAAAAACTAATGGATAATTAACACACAATACAGCTAAGGCTAGTCGCGTACTGGCAACTATCGGACATACAACTAAACAATTTAGTATTTATGCCTATAAAAAAAGCCTAAAGATATAGACATAGGCTATAAAGATGCCATTGTTGGAGGGTTGTTACAACTTTTTAAACTATTTGATAAATTCCCTAGTTTCCGACAGTTTATTGCTCCTCGTTTCTTTCAGAAAAATGCAGGATACCATAGACTTGGTACACTTGAGACCTTTCACGCACGCTGGCCCCTACTTCGTTGGAGTTATCGTTGGATATATTCTTTATAAGGACAACGATATCCGAATCAGCAAGGTAAAATATTTTCCCACGTTATTTTCTGTTATGGATTGCAATTTGGTTTTCTCTTACCGTTTATGCAATATATATACCGGCCCACGCTCTCAGAGATAACACTCTCATTTCTGAGCATTCTGCGATCGTCAAGGGTGTGTTCGTCCATTTTTAAAATCGTTCCGTCATTGAATTACTTGAATTTTGACGAAACAATGTTCTTCAAATGTTTAACGACAGTAATTTACTTCGAGTAATTACCGGTGGTAACCGCTCATTCGGTTCATTTGCAAACATAAATTCACCCACCCATCAGTTATTTTAAAAGTACAAATCTTCTCGGGAAAATGTGTTTCAACCACCTTGTTCTTTTGAGCGGCAAAAATCTCACGCTTAGTCTACTCCACTGAACTCTAACTGTAACTGCTGGAAGGCTCAAACTTTGTTTCCTCTACGGGCGCGTTGAAACCAATTGAAAGCTGCCATACTGTGCCCCAAATTTTTTTAAAAAATGGTTTAGTGGTGTTTTTTATTACCAAAGCATTGTAGAAGTATTAAATATATATAAATATTATATTTTCTTCTTATAGAATTAATTTTTATATTGCCAAACAGATAGTTTTTGCTTTTGCTTTTTAACTACTTCTACTTTGACTTGCAAATGACTTCCTATTTTAATAGCAGATTACATTTAAAATGGGTTTAAAAAGAAAATAAAAAAAACTTACCCAAAAATAATATATGTCGGCGTATTTTAACATGAAAAATATACGAAATATTGCGGTATCAAGAAAAGTGTACCCCATCATGGCGGCCTCCATATCGGCTTCAAGTCAATAAAATGTCTTGCCCTATCCAGAAGTTACAGTTAGAGATCAGTGGTCTACTCTCCAGTAATTATTTGAATTCACACCTTTATTCTTTAATAGATGTTGCCATTGAAGCTACATAAAATTAAAACTGTTTAACAATAACCGGTAAGTAACCAATCGGTAAGGAATTCTGAGTCCTATGCACAGAAAATTACTTTCGTTTCAAATTTGAAGATTACTGTTTCATCAAAAGTCAAATGATTCGATAACAAAACGATTATCAAAATAGACGGGAGTAGCTTTGACGATCGCATAACGCTCAAAAGTGATAGTGTTATTTCTGAGTGTATTTCACTGTAAGGGGTCATTATATCGAGGTTCTACTGTAGTCACTTGTGTACTGCATGCATTTATTGAAATTTGGACAAGAAGCAAATATTTCTTTATTCTGTGTAGGTTAATACATTCTTAAAAGTTGATCTTCCAGATGCACAACCTTCTGGGATGGTTGGCTTCCATTGCTCTCGCCCTGACTACCTTGTACGGGGCAAACAACATCGGTCATCCGCACGAACCTGTGCTGACCTCCCTGTTCGCAGCTGTGCACCGGACCACCTTCGCTCTGGCTGTCGCCTGGGTCATTTTCGTCTGCATCACAGGAAATGCCGGTATGAGAAATCATTTGGAATCAGGGCCGCCCTTTGTTAAGCTAGGCTACGAGGTTCTTTCGTTTAGACTGTTGAAATAATTCTATTTCTGAAATGCCCCCCTCCCCCCTCTTCCCTTAAAATAATTATATAAAACTTTTCTAGTTTGCTTTAATTTTATAGTTATTATGTAATGAAGTGCATTTTTTTAATGTAGAATTTCGGGGGAAAGTTCTAAAAAACAATTGATGAAACATGTATATTCTAGATAAATGAGCTAACACAATGTTTTTTTTTTAAATTGTTGGTGTTTTAAAAAATAAGGAATTTATTTTCTGTAAAAAATATTTATTATATTTTTTTAATCAGGGCGCGGGTCCCCACGCTTATGCGTCGCACACCTCTAAGGGTGGCCCTGTTTGAAATCATACTGCAAACCACAGAATTATAGAAATAGAGAAGTTTCATCTAGGAGTAAGATATCAATCCAGAACTGTAGCTACATCTATATTCATATTTTATTAGCACACCCACCCATTTTAAAAATCATAACCTGGTAATAATCGTATTGACTTTGTAACGAAACATCTAAATGGAATTCTTTCATTTGCAAATTTGAAAGGGATATTTTTAGTTACACTAAACCTTGTACTTTTGGCTACCAAAGTGTTCAAGTGGGTGAAACATACGCAAACATTCATTCGAAAATATCCTTTTAATATTTGAAAATCGAAGCCATATTATTCATTTGAAATTTTAAGTTAATTAATACTAATTAAATTAAATACGATATTATTTGTGTGATATTAATAAATATATATGTAAAAACAATATAACATTTAATTCTCGAATTATATTATAAGATCAAAATATTTGTCATCCTAATCTAATTTAGTGTTATTAAAGGTAATGGATAAAATTCCCCTTCAACTAAACATAATTTTAATATTCCGAGTCTCAGATGTGCAACTTGAGGCGAAATTATACTTATATATATATAAGTATATATAAAATTTTCAGCCTTATATACGCAGAGGAAGTATAGGTGTTCTGTGATCCTCCCACAGACACTGTATTTTATTGTTATTAGTTTTTGGTAAATTGTTAACTTTTGGTGCAGTCCAAAGGGCTATGACTGCAGTAACCTGCATGTTTAGTTCCCCCCAGTCTAAGTTACTAATCTTTTGCACTCAAGAACATGTTTGATATTTACGTTATTTTTATGAAAAGTTGTTAAATCCCGTTTGCGTTCTTTTTTAAAGAGATTGCGGGGGCCGTTGTTTGATTTATATTGTACGGCCATACTATTGTAGACTCCATTTAATATCAGAAGGTTGAGTTTAAGTAATAATTAATAAATTGATGAATGCCATAGTCTTTAGAAAACAAATGATATTTAATTATGCAAGTTTAACAATTAAGGATTTACATTTAAAGTTTAAATGAATGGTATTGCATTTATATGAGGAGCACAAGAGATGTGCTTGTTGCAACTATGGCTGTTTGGCTGGAAATGAGTTCCTTTCAGTCTGTGTTCACGTGATTTTGGCCGCCCCCTGCGTGGGCCTCATGAGCTGGAGCTCTGTGATTGGCTCTTGGTGTAAACACGGTTCAAGTGGAAATTCTGTCCAGGAATTGCTTGGAAGAGAAAGAAAAGTGGATGAACTCCAGGACGCTGCAAGGGATTCTTTAGCGTGTTCTTTTTACGTTTAGGGTGAATAATTATAAAAATAAAAAAAGTTTTGCTTGTTAATCTCAGTATACCACACATCTATTTAGTGGTTTATGATATTTGTCAAATGTTTAAAATATTTTTTTAAAAAATCAAATGTTTTTAGATCACCCACATCTGGGTGCTTCTAGATAACAAAAATAATTTCTATTCAAGTTTGTGTGAGAACTTTTTAAATTCAAGATTATTTTGTTCTCTTTCATTTTGAAGAACCGAGAAGAAAGAAATAACACATCGTTATTTTGGCGATTTAAAGGGCAAAGGGTTCACAAAATATATTAATACCCACACAATACCATACTTTTAAATGTAGTTATATAAAGACCAAGCTAACGAAAGAAAATGTTAGTTTATGTCTAAAGAACATGCACTTCTCGTTCTATTTGAAGAACAGGGAACAAAAAGAACAGGTCGTTAGTTTGGTCACTGAAAGTCGTCATTCGATGCCGAAGGGTCAATGGTGTATTTGTTCTTTGCAGGTTTGGTAAACAGTCTGCTGTCCTCTTCAATGATGGGCTTGGGCGGCAAACTGACTTTCATGGTCTTCCTGCTGCATAGTATAGTCTTTTGGACGAGAAAAGGATCAGTCAGGGAACGAGTGTTTCTCAGCCACTACAATTTGGTAAGCATGCGCTCTCTAGATAGTTGATATTACAGATAATTTAAAAGCAAATCGGGTGTGGATGTGTCGGAGCACGGTTAGAAGGGTTTTACGCGATACGTCATTTTACCAGATAATATAAATACAGGGTTCCCAATCACCTGGAATTGTTAAGGAAAATGAAAATAACCTAAATAGTCAGGGAATTGTCCGAGAAAATAAAAAAAATTATAAACTTTTCTGGAAAAGTCTGGGAATTTTTCTAAAACTTTTAGTTGAAAGTGCCTCCTATCAATTAAATTTACTTTTCGTTATAAAAATATAAATTTGTAAAAATCATAATTTCTCAATTTTATTTTATACTTTGATTGGTTATTAATTGAAGGCACTTTATTTTTTATATATCTGCACATTAATCATTTTAAAAAAAACATTACTTTTCATGTATTTCTCATTCTGAAATTTTTTAAAAACCCTCTGGAAAAATGATCGAATTTTAATCTTGATGTTGAGTAAACAATCAGACTGATAAATAGGAAATAGTAGCCATTGAAATCTCACCAACAGATGAAATACAACCAAGCTGTTACGTCAGATTCCGTGGGTTCCCTTCTCCCCCCGTACGTGCTCTGCTTTATTTCAAGATTTTACCCGCTTCGGCGTCTATTTCATATCAAACGATTCCTAGTTAATACCAATCAAGCTATTGTTCTCTATAAGATGGTAGGACATTTATCATTATAGTCCTATTCCCCTGCTGGAGTTATAGGACTTTGAAATATCAACTCTTTTCGAGTCGCTCAAGTTTCTGACGAGGACCGCTGTGTGCGGACAGATATTAAAGACGTATTTTCATAAAATCATATATATAATTACTATAGTATAGATCCTTTCCGTGCGACGAACCTACCATGGTATTAAAAGAGAATTTCCTTGAAGCACTGACGAATTGTACGTTCATCTCAAAAATATCAAACATTTGTTTAAAAAAGGCGTTTAAAAGAATTATTGCATACAAAAATATCTTTAAAATATATTTCCATGTTTTAGTTAGAACGTCCCTTTGTAGTGTGGTCGGTAGCGCGCAAGACTCCGGAACAAAAGTCCACGGGTTCGAGTTCTGATGGGAGTCATTCAATTTGTGTTAATGTATATGCCTTCATGGGTTCCCCAGCAACACGGGGCCAAACAGCTAGTATTTTCGATTTAAGTAAAAATAAACAATTGTACACCTCTAACTGATATCCTTCAATCTTTACAGCTCTACGAATACATTGGAAGCGTGTTTCTGACGCTAATGCTAGCACTCCCGAGCCACCTGCTACTCGAAGCTCCTGTCACACGGCTGGACGCGCTTCTGTTCCCCGAGAAACTGGAAGAGAAGCCCTGCCTCCGGGTCACCAATGCTCCATTTGAGGAAAATAAAACGAACTCTACGATTCCTTCGAAAACCGACGACTACCCAGAAAACTTGCAAAATATCTACATTAGCTATCCTAGCAGAGATGTTTCATGTGATAAGTCTTTTAAGACGGTTGTTTTTATAAAATCAAATTATATCGCATAATTGCTGAAAGGAATTTGCATTCGATTAGTAATTGTATCATCCCTTTGCACTCCGCTGTCTCTCTCCTCTTAGGCGACAGCAACGTAACAAGCCGGTTTATTTTTGGTTCCCTGTTCTTTAAAATAAATAAGAACAATATGATCTTGTGTTTAAAAACACCGATCTTTTTTTTTTTTTAATTATTCTCTTGCAAATTAATTACCCAGATTACAATTTTTTTTTTCCATATTAAAAAAAAAAAACGAGTGAAAAGAACTGAAAGAGGAAAGATGTTCTTGGAGTCCATTAGCATTTAAATGGCCTTTGCACTCCAAGGACATTATTGTTCTTTTTACGACACAGTTATTCCAGATTGTTCTTTTTCCCAGAATTTTTTTTATACTCATAGAGGGGAAAATTTTAAGTGGTTTAGATCTGCAAGAGAATAAGTTGAAAAAGAAGATCGTCTTTTAAACACAAGAATATGCTGGTCTCGCTTCTATTTTTTTCAAAGCACAGGTTACTAAAAGAACGGATTGTTATGTTGTCGCTTGAGAGGAGACAGCGGAGCGCAAAGGGTTGACCCTTTGCACTCCAAGAACTCTTCGCATTTTCCGTTCTTTCTACGGAACAGTTATTCATCCTTATGTTCTTTTCCCTAGAATTTGTTATGTTTATAGAAAAAAGAAACCTAATCTGCTTTGGATCTGCAAAAGAACGAGTTGAAAAAAATCTCGATGTTTTTAAACACAAGATCATGTGGTTCTCGTTTATTTTAAAGAACAGGAAACCAAAAGAACGACTCGTTATGAGTCGTGAGCGGCGCCAACAGAGTGCAAAGGGTTAAGATGGTGTAACTCATCCTGGTAAATAAGCAATAATTTTAAACCAATTTTATAGGGATGTAGATGAGAACTTTAATTTTTAAAAGGCTTGATCTGTGAACTACCTAAAAATTAAATCCTCATTAAAACTATATAAATTAATATACTTAATAAATAGGTATTTTACTTATAAATAAAAGAGAAAACGTAATGTAAATAAAATTATTTTTATTCATCGTGGAATTGAGAGAATTTTCAAGTGTCTCAAAACAAATTTTTTGCAACTATATAATACAATTACATAAAGTTTAGAAAATATTGCAGAGGTGATATATTGCATACTTTTACAGTCTGTATATGTGATAATAAATTAAGTTCCATATTATTTTCTTGATTCTATCCACGTGTTATTATTTAGATAATGAAAGGATGTTGGATTGTTGATAAGTTTATGTTGACGAAGGAATTATAACTATATAATTGAAAGAAAAACAATGGATATTTTCAAAACATGAAAATTTGTAATATTTTCTAACGAATAAAGAAAATATTTTACAAAAATATTGATATTTTAAAAGGTTAAATATAAAAAAAAACATTGTGAAAATATCATCATTTAACCTCCTGAAAATGAAAGCAATAACACATGGTGGATAATTATATCTATGTCTTAGTGCAGCGGTTCTCAAAAATTGGGTCTGCGGGTCGATGTCACACAGAAAAAAAATTGTAAAAATGAATTTAACAGTCACCTGAAAAAGCAATATTCTCAACACTAAAACTTGGCGAAAAACAATGAACATAGAAAATATGTATATCGTAATAGACTAAATATTTACGTTCATTTAAGAGTAAAAATATCAAGCTTGTAGCCAAAGTCGGACGAAATTATAAACCAAAAAGAAATATATAGTTAGAAAATCACTAACTTATTAGGGACTATTACAATCATCAGTTTAAATTATTGTTAAATATTCAAGTAAGAGACTAAAAGTAATTAAAATTCAGATTGTAGTGTTGTCTTTTTTATGTATTTCTTGGGTTCCATGAATTTGCGTCCATATTCGTAGTAAAAACTGTGTAAAATTAAAAGAAATTACAAAATTTCGTAATTTTTTCTTCCCTTCACTTTCATATTCAAACAAAATTTAAACGTATACATGCCCACAAAGCGTCTATGGGCATATACAGGTCCCCGGTTCTATTTTAATTTTAAGCTAGGCGTCCGTGGCTTAATTCTACTTGGAAACAGCTGCACTGAAGCGTCGATATGTTGTAATGAATAAATTAAAACTTTTTGTTACAAAAATTTACATTTCAGTCCAAACTTGAACCAGCACACTCATACAAGTTACCCATGATTAAATATCACAGAATATTCAAGCTTAGAAAAATACAAGAATTTGGAAAAAAATCAAATGAAAATAAATATGAAACACTATAAACTTAAATACGATTTACGGACTTATCAACATAAAATAAAACAATTTTCAGAAATTTATAAATCAAATATCGCCTGTAAACAACCGATAATTTACTAAAAAAATATATCCTCCACAATAGTTTAAAAACAATCTATTCAACAGATCTAACTACAAATTCTGCTGATTTATTATCTTTAGCAACTCTGTATATATCTGTATATGTTACATACTTTTTGATCTCAGCTTCACATGGTTTAAATCGGCTTCTCAAACAGAAAATGACTGTACATCGCATGAAATAGAATTTAAAAAAAACTAAAACAAATATATTGTATGTATTAATTACAAAACGATTCCACAAAATTTCTTTCGTAATCCAGTTTCTAACAGATTTTAGGCTTTAAACCGATTCGTTTTCTGTACACCTCTTGTCGGCTAAATTATGATTACGGGTCACTTCGTCAAGGTATCTTAATCAATGTCATCAAATACGATTTCAATCCAGTTTGGCAACCCTACGCATTGCGTTTTACACGCATGCGCACGATCTATCCCTTAAGTAAACCATCACCAAAATGACATCTAGACAAGAAGTTTTTTATTTAGGGGTTTCTTATTGCTTTTAATTACAGTAAGTAGCTCCACCTACTTGTTTACGAGACAACGATATTTCGAAGTTTGAAAAGATAACCTTAGTTCTTACACCAAAGTTGGCTAGGAAAATTCATTTGGCGGAGTGCCCCCACATTCTTAAGTTTTACCCAACTGTTTTCTTCAAGAACCGACCAATGTTACATTAACATGATACGACACAATGACACCCACAGTTCAATATTTACAATTTTACCTTATACTGATAAGTGGTTTTAGTAGAGATCTCAACACATTTTACTCTGCAACGTAAATCCAAAGCACCGTTTTATTTTTCTCACTAAATCGCGTAATCTCACTAAAACTCATGTGAATATTCATCACTTGGAAAGACTACGTTGCAAGACTTTCACTAGAACACTCGACGTAATCACTACAAAATATAATGCGGAAAGTCATTCATCAGAATTCACTAGTACCTGTGTATAATGCAAAAAAAATCTTCATTGGTCGTAAAATATTCACTAGCAAGTGTATAAAATGCAAAAAGTCACTGAACAAAAAATATTCTACAGAGTCTGTATATAATGCTAAAAGTTAATAATTAAAAAATATGTAAAGACTATATGTACTTGTCAAAAATTCTTAACATAGTAAATGAAATGCAAAAAGTCATTCATCAGGATTACCTAACACATGCTTATAATGCAAAACATCCATTAGCATATGTAGGAAGTGAAAATAGTCAATAAGCAACAGAGGATTCATCATGTACTAGTACATTTCTTGAAAATTCTTGGCGTAGATCTTCCTTCTATTGTTAAATATAACGATTTATAAATATATTAACACAAATATTTATCTATTAGAGAAACCGTCAGTGAACAAGACTTCGACAAGACCGTACAGCGTGTTCTAGGGACATTTTTAGTCGTTCAACAACTAAAATCAGCAAATGATCAAGTTAGTGAATTGCACTGTGCCGATATCAGTAGTTATCGATATTTTTATTCGGTATTTAGAGTATCAGAATCGATTTTGAAATTCGTTATCATATCGGTATCGAAATAAAATTCTAATTACGATTTCGAAAACATCGGTGGATAGAATTTCTTATTCTGTTATTTACAATTTCAGAAATACAACTCAATTCTTTCCTTAGGAAAATACAAATTGGAAGTATTTACAATTATATGCCTATTTCAATAGTTAGATATTATCAAATTATCGGTATATTAAAATAAAAAATTAAATCGGAAGTATCCATATTTACTATCAAAAGTTCATATATTGATGAAAAGTTTTTATCCTGAAAGTTTTATTATTGGTACCGTTCTCTTAATATTGAATCACGTTTCTATACCGATTTTCTTAATATCAAATAAACGGTACCCATACCGTTATTCTAATTATCGATTCAAAAGTGTTGATAAAGATTGTCTCAATAATATCAGTGATATTCACAAAATGGAATCAAATATCTCGATGCCAATATTCGGTATGTCAATTTAAAATTTTCAATTCCGATATTCATCATATCGATTGAAATGCTTCGATACCAATATATTCTCAGAAATGAATCAATTGTTTCGATACCGATACCAAATTGAATAGACTGTTTTGAAATCGGTAACCTCAACATCAATTCAAACGTTTGAATACTGATACACTAAAAACCAAATAAAAAACAACCCGACATTCCACCGATATCGCGATCACGTATCGGGACGTCCAGCGATCAGATGCGCGATCCACGATCTGAGCCCTCGCCACGACCTCCTCGTCTGCTGCCCCCTGAAGTTCTTGTCTCCCCCGACGGCGTTCTCGTCCTGTCACGAGTTGTGCCAGTGGTACTTGGAAGTGTCGTCCACCATGATCTTCCACAGGAGCTTCGGGGGGCGCGGGTCTCGGCCAGCCACCGGGTCCCCCACCACCTGCCAGATGAGGCGGGCCAGCCGCTGGGTGGTGGGCTCAGCGCTGCACTCGCCCCGCATCAGGGGCAGGAACTTGGGTTCCGTGCTCAGCACGGGGACGGCGTGCCCGCAGAAGCTCATGCTACAAGTGTATGATAATTATCATTATCAACATTTTTATCATTCATTATTTTTAATCGTTAACGTTCATTATTTGTAATCATTAACATTCATTATTTTTAATCAATCATCATTACTATTAACGTCATCATTATTACTTTACCATCATTATTATCATTCATAATTTTTAATCATTTTCATTTTATCATCATCATGATAACTTGGTTTGATGCGTCAACTGGAGAGGTGACTCTCGGACACCACTATAAGTAATTCACCGTGTGGAAAATTGTCTCACGTTGCTGGTTTTTCCAAACGTAAATGTCATCGACCGCAAAGAGCTAACGTATATTTGCAGCTTGAAGCAATAATTTGCAAGTTCGAGTCTCGGACAAGGGCCACACAATTTTTTAATGCATATTTCTAAACGGGATCCCTAGCAACGCGAGGCCAAACAGCTAGTGGAATTTATTATAAAAGAACTCACACTCAAGAGATAATGACACAGAAAAAGCGCGAGAGAGAGACAAAGGAAGACACTCACGCTTGCCCGTGGCTGCTGTGTATCTGCACGCTGTCGATGTCCCACCTGTCGAGCCCCGTGTAGATCCACCCCCTGTACTTGGTGTACTTGAGGATGACCGCGCTCACGTTGCGAACGCCCGGGTCGGCCACGATCAGCCCCTGGATGTCCTGCTTGTCGCTGATCTCCTGGCTCTCGCTAGACGCGCACACAAAAGAAAGAGAAACAGTATTTAATTTGGAGATAGTATTACAAAACACTCAAGAAAGAGATATACACAGTATATATTAGAGATAGTATGAGGCACGCACGCAAGGGTGGGACAGAGATACCCTTACAAATATATCTTTTTCCACAGCGAAATTCCTGAAATACGGGTTACTTTTTATTTCTTCCATTTCCTGATAGATGGCAGCACCACATTTAAGGAAGAGGAAGCCAAATCGCGAAATTAAAGTACTTATCGTTTTTTGTTTACTTATTCCTTTTTAAACATACGTTTCATCTTTATAATCGTAAAAATTGTAAATAACATTTAGAATACATTTGTACTTATAGTTTGCAAAAACTTTGCTTACAGTTTGAAAAAAGTGGGACAGACGCAGTATCGTAAGGTTTGACTCGCGTCCACCAAGCCGATTGCTAACCTATCTCCACCCCCCCCCCCCCCCCCCCCTTCCCACGCGATACAAAAGTCAAAGGGGGGAATGGTTTAGCAGGCGGCTTGGTCGACGCGTTCTACTTTTGATTACACAATGGTAGGGCATTTATCACAATAGGATAATTCCCCCTGGAGTTACGGAGATTTTAAAAATCGCGCTTAAATCGTGTTACCACGCGAGTCTAATGTTAATCCAATCGGACTTGCGTGTTAACGACGCTTGAGCGACGAAATGTGCTATGTTTAGGTTTACTATCCCTTGCGGCTCTGCATCCCTACCGATTTTAAAAACGTACTCGCGTCAAAAGTAATGTTAAGATACTTTTTTGAACGTAACTAACGTTCAAAATTACACAATGATAAACCTCAATTTTAAATTGTTTTATTTCAGTTGTCATAATATTGCCTAAATACGCAATTGACTTGTGTTTTTAATTTAGTTACCATATCATATTCCAAATATTAAGCACTTTCCTTTATTCCTATACATCTATCTGATTCATTTTCAAACCCAACTTGCTCAGGGTTTTGAAATAAGAAGTATCATTTGCCCGATTCCCCACAACAAATTTTCTGCGAATCAGGTGACGGTGTAAAGAATAAGGCGGCACTCCGCCAAGACACCGAAATGAATGTTTCCAAATATGATTTCAGTTCAAATTGGCTACACTGCGCAATATTTTCGTAATATGTTAGACAAGCATGCGCAAATTCGAGTCCAAATTGTAATTTCGTTAGTTTTCCAATCGCCATTTTGTGATTCGTTGTTAAGTTAGTTTTACTATGCGTTATTTCGTTAATTACTTCTTATATTTAATAACAGTTTCGTATAAAAGTTATAAACCATCGCCAAAATGATGTCAGGTAAGTTTTCCAATCCGTGGCTCTCGTTGTTTTAATCTAGAGAAAATAGCTCCACCCACTTGTTTACATGATATCTATATCTCAGTGTTGATAATACAAACCCTAGGCCTTTCTTGCCAACGTTTTCGATAAAAATTGATTTGGCGGAGTGCTCTTCTTATTCTTTACTTTTACCTTGATTTTTTTTAAAGCAGTATTATTAGCTATTAAATTTGTACAAGGACATATAATTGTTTAGGATATTTTGAACAACAAAAAGTATAAAAACGTGACAAGAGCAATTTCTTTGTTAACCCATAATTCATATAGCAAAGAAAAAAGTTTAAAGAAAATAATAAGTTCCGCAATTTAAATAATTAAAAAAAAAAACTCGCGAAAGCGAAGCAAATAAATTTGGACCTTTCAATACAAAATAATAACACATTTTCCCATAAACTTTTAAATATTAAATTTAAACTTTTAAATATTTTTTATAGAAATTTTTTAAGAAAAATAGTACTTTCATCGCAAGTTCCAAAAACTAAATGAATTACGTACAAAACAATTTAAAATGAAATTAAAATTTCTTTATAAAATTCATTACCGTCAAAATGTTGAAATGTGATAAATAGTAGATCGCGATTTATAATACGCAGATTTTTACAAATATATTTTAATAACCGCTCATGGTGGTATGACATGGTTTCGTTTTTCTTACAATATTTTTTTTAACTAGAAATAAATGTTTAAAACGCAGATGCTCGGATTGGATTGTTTTAAAATCAAATGTGATTTATTATTGCATCTGGTCTTTTGTTGGTCACATTCAAAGAAAATTAAAAAGGAAGCACGAGAATTTGCGCGAGAATTGATACGGGAAAAAAGTGGATTTTGATTAAATGAGCAACAGATGTTTTTTGAATACATAATCTTCTGCACTTACAATAGTGCCTGCATCTGTCAACAATTTTTTTTAATATTATTTAACCAACTCTTAATTGGAATTATTCATTAATAATAACTTTTTTTCTAACAAAAGATACAGGACAGGTTTGGATAGCACTTTTATATTTCTAAAGAACTTGTTTGCTTTTCAGCCACAAAACTTGTACTGGTGAACTAGAGTGGCCAGCAAGTGACTTTTGCTGTTCCAACCACTGAGCTAGAATACAATGGAGCGAGGACTCCCACTGAGCTACAATTTTCTCCTATGTGTCGCCCGGATATGCATGCAATTAGGAAGAAAGGTTGAGAAAACAGTCGTCCTTGGCTATGCGGAAGGCTCATGTGACGTCACAAACATGTTTAAAAATGTTTTTTTAGGTGCCTTTTGTCTTCTTTTTCTTGTAAGTAAGCATGGAAAAACATTAAATATGTAACATTTAATGTAAGCCAGAAATGCGTTTTTAAATCTACGCAAACATATGCGAACAAAGGTCAATTTTTCTACCTTCGCTCAAAAAGGAGTAAAGTGGTCGGCAACGCTTAGTCCTCGCTCCAGTGTTTAAAGTTATATTATTCTAGCTCAGTTCCAACATGGAAGGCGCCATATTTATGAGCGAACTATTGAGCGCATGCGCGTGTTGACTTACAGAATTTTCACACTTTGAATATTAACAAAATAGTTTGTACACTTCCTAGCATAGATTTCAGTAGTTTTAATACAGGATCGCAAAAAAAGAGGACGTTTAATAAGCAGAACGATAAATTTAATTCTTTATATTATGAAATAAATTAATAAATATGAAATATCTAATTACATCTGTTTTTTAATAAATCGACAAGTCAAAAATGTTAAACGTTTCCGTCGGTTACCAAAAATGATGCGATACTCTATCAGTGTCGCTTAACCTTTGAATTTGTACGAGGAAATAGTTCAATCTCTAAAAAGGAAGATAAGAAAGAGAATTATTATGAATGACGTATATCGAACAGAAGGCAGAGATAAAGCCACCAAATACGATGACTTTGATACATCCTCATTTCTCGTTTGTTTTTAAGGCAGTCGATTGTTTTTAAGGCAATTATATTAAGCCAATCCCAGTCATTGATTTGTCCGATTGATCTTTTTTACAAATCAAAGCCTTCGCTTTAAAGTCTAGATATGTTGTCCACGAGTCTGTGGTTTCTCGTGGTGGTAGGACAATAGGAACTCTTACAATGATAACTCACCTAGTGAGGACGAATGTCTCGTTTCCATTGTCTTCTCCGATGAAGGAAATCTCTAGCTTGCCCCACGTGGTGCCCTGCCCCCTGGTGCTTGAAATGGAGATACGGTACTGGTTGGCTGAAAGAAACAGAACCATTTCACCATGCTATTTCAACAGTAACGTTATACATTTTAAAACCGCTACAAATCGATGCAGAGGTTATCGAGTACAGATTCATTCGTACAGACATCACATTTTACTATTGGAAAGTTAAAGTTAAAAATACGACAAAAATGGAGTTCAGTTTGCACCTTTATTCATTAGATTAGCATTTATAAATTCAATGTGTGATCTGGTATAATTCAAGGCTAATTAAAAACTGTGTGCATCACCCACATAAGCACACGATTGAAGTGAAACTTCTTCGTCACCTAAATAGGCGTCAGGGCAATTCAAGTATTAAATGCACTCGATGTTTCCAAAACGTTATTTTATTTCAGTCTAGGGGTGAGCGATATTAGAATAACAGTTAAAAGATATCATTTCGATACACGATAATTAAAAATATTATTTTTGAAAACTAGCAGTTCTTTTATTTACTAAAAAAAGTAGTATTTCAAAATCGAAAATATATATGTATATATTGAATAAAAAAAAAGTTCTTCAAACAATTAATAGATGCGCTGTTTAATTTGATCAGAAACCGTCAAATAAGAGCAAGTTTAGAAAAAAAAGAATAGTTTAAAAAATTAACATGTTATTAAAAAGGAACCGGAACCGAAGAACGATCTGCTCTCACTTTCAAGGTCTCGGCTAAAGAAGCTTCACTTCGAAAACAAGACAAAAACGTGGAAAAGTCGAGAGCCTCACCGCAGAAGGGCTCCGTTTCTCTGGTCACCAGGTAGTACTTTCCGCGCGCGTGCTGGCTGGCGTAGTACCCCATGTTCACGCACCCCTGGCCACTGCACCTGAAGCACCTGCCCGCCAGGAAGTTGTCGTAGCTGTCGCAGGGGAAAGCGGGGAACTTGCAGCCTGGGAGGATGGAATCGATGAAGAAGCGGAAGGCGCGTCGGTGGTTGCACAGGCTCTGCCACTTGCCGTCTGTTGCAGAAAAGGTCAAAGAGATGAGATCAAGTTAAACAGATCCTGAGTGGTCAAGAGTATGTGATGGTCACTTCAAATACCTGACACTTTCTCTCCAGCTCGAGAAATTACTTTAGTTCGACTGTTTAAAGTATCGGAGTAGAAGACACAGCATCCCTTGTTACCCAAACACACAACGCTACATGTATTTGCTCAAGCAGGATGACGCTGTAAATGAGTCGCAAAGATTGCAATGGTCAAAATGTCAACTAACTTGTAAAGTTGTAAAGAGGTGCTGACAATCGGGGTGAGAATGTAACACTTTTTGAGGTTTTCATGTGATCTCCTTTAATACTGAAAGGAACAGGTCGATCCAACATAGATTTCAGCTTTTAATAGGGTGAATGCACCAATTTCTCTGACAAGTGTCTAACATAAAAATGCATGTGACTACTGACCTCCCATTCGACTGTAACATCAAATTTACTTAAATTTTAAAAGGCTTTGAGCAACATTGGTTGAAGGGACTTATAAATATTTCTTCCAATTGATCGGTAACGGGTGCTTGGTTTTGTTAATTAACGTCGCACTAGAGCTGCACAGTGGGCTATTGGCGACGGTTCGGGGTCAATCTCGAAGGAAAGACCCGGGAACACATACACATTCACACACACCTCGTTATTTTAGAACCATGGTCAGATGACGAGGAAACACCTGAACTGGCAACCAACGCCTTCAATAGACGTCGGGACTTTGGACCCCGATCAGATGTATCGTGCACCAGTCCCGTATACACGCCAGTATAATTTGTTGGATATTCTGGTCAACTTTCTAGTATTTTTGTAGTGAAGCTGGCAACCTTCCGATCGCAAGATCACTACTTTTTTTACTTTTCTAAGTCAATTCCATTACCCGGATTCGAACCACCAATCCTCTGATTAGTAGCTGAACGCCTTACCAACTGAGCAACTGGGGCTCCGGTAACGGTTTTTGTTATACAACCTATACAATTTTTTTTTAAAGTTGAGGTGAAAGACAGGGGATTTTTTTTTCCTGTTGCAAATTATTTAAATAGGTAGGAGTTAGTTATTGTGTACCAGCAAGCGGGGAAAGTTGGAACGGCGAAAATCTCGTTAACTACAGTCAATATTACTTAAAATATGAACGCCTGCCGGAAGCCGAATTTGACTAGAAAGGTGGGTTTGCAATATAAATGTGGGTTTAAAAAAATTAATTCTTTAATCGGTGATTATGCTCTCAAGAGTGAGGTGATGGTGGACATTTTTATTTCTAATCTGAGGCCCCGTGTCATATCCACACACAGTTCTGTCGAATGATTTATCTGTCGGCCCAAACGAATCAGTTCAACCTGACGCGAGCTCTGTCTACATATTAAACGATACTTGACACATCTCATGGACATGCAATACTATAGATGTCCCCAGATGGGATTTCATTTCCGTGCCATACTCACATATGATGTCAGTGACCGCTCCGATGAAGACGTTGTTGCATCCGATCTGCACTCGGCCCCCGTTCGGATAGAAGTCGGCGTGTCCCAGGGGCTCGAATGTCCCGAGGCCCCCTTTCAGGAAACTGTTCCCGTTCGAATGGATGACGTCAACAAAGGTGGCGTCGCTGGGGTCCAGCTTGATGTTTGAATCGTAGCCTTCGAACAGGGGGGAGGCGGGGTCCAGCCCTGTACCGGAGACAAAAAAAGACACTGTTGTTAGTAAGTATATTTATTACCGTCAAAGTGCGAAAGGATCTGCAGATTTCCTCATTTGTTAAGTGAGGAATCATCTGCAATAGTGGTTCTACATCTGTGGTACGCGTACCACTTGGAGGCGTGTGGCAGTCTGGTTCGTGGTGCCCGAAAATAATATAAGTAATGACGGAAAACACCTAACATAAAAATAATAAATGTAATAAGAAAAATAAAAACTTGAAAGTGTCATCAACTTGTGTCGTTTGATTCATTTGCCAGCTAACTTAAAAACATTACTAGCTAACAAAAACCAGCTTTTTTTTTTTTTTTTGGTTAGTGAGAGATGAGCGAGTAGGTTTATGAGAAAAGGGGTTACTCATAAATTAAAAGTTTTATCAAGGGATACGCGAGAGAAAAGGTTGAGAACAATTGACCTACAAAATAAGAGTTTTTCTCACTTTCACGGCAATGTGCACATTCACGGATTCTGAATCGTCAAAATGCGAAAGTTTGATCTTTAAATATTGAAAAATGAATAAATGACATTATATTTCAACAATTGTCAGTATCTTTTCAAATCCCGGTCATTTTTACGATCTCGCATCGTGATAACAGTTCGAAAACAGCTCAGAGGCCCTTGAAATAGTCGTTCTGTTTTGTCAACCCAACACCCTTTCGAACAGTCATTATTAAAATCTTACATCATAATTGCTCAAAAACAACTGGTACCCCTTGGAGCAGTCGTTTAGAGCTTCTCATCTCTTCCAAGCAGTCGACCAAAAATCTCGCGCCATTTTTTAATAAACTTTCAATTCTTAACGATATCTAGAGATGCTCGAGATTTCCTATTTTTTTTTTAAAAAATTGTAAACTTAATGAGCTTACTGTTGTTCAAACAACGATCTAATTTACATCTTATGTGCGAAACCAGACAATTTTGCACACTTACACGTATCGGCATAATGCATCTGCAGAGTCACTAGTGAGTCTGCAGATATTTTGCACTTACTCGGTAATGAATCGCTTGATGTTAAAGGGTTTTCCTATGTAGAAGTCCCATTTGAACATCAAGCAATTCATATGCATTTCAATGTGTAATGTAACTTTAAATATTTCCCTTTAAACTATGAACTTACTAAAACTAAACAAAATTCTATAAAGAAGTTTTGTATAAAGAACGCGATGAGTAGTACGTTTGTACACTTGTTTCCCAAAAATTAAACACACAGCAGTAAATTTGACAATAAATATAATTAAAAATATATTTGATTAAATATAATTGAAATAATTGAAATATGTTATTTATTTATCAATGTAATAAAAATTTTAAAGAAAAATATTTTGGTATTTTTTTTTTTATGGATTTGTATATGTACATCACATTTCGTAAATTCAAAAAACTATTTTTGTAAACTGTGCTAATAAGCGAAACATATTTTAATGAGAAATGAGACCATTTCTGATTTTCAAATAAGCTAAGCGGCAATATTTCACACTTTTAATTAAGTAAGCAAGCGCTCCCACTCAACTCGTAACTGTAACTTCTGGAAGGCTCAAAACTTGTTTCCTCTACGTGTTGAAGCCAATGTGGAATCAACCATACTGTACCCCACAAATATTTTTAAGTGATTTAGTGGTGTTTTTTAAAACTATAGCATTGCAGAAATATTAAATGTATATAATTATTATAATTTCTTCTTATAGAATTAATTTTTATATTGCCAAATATAAATATATAGTTTTTGCTCGTGCTTTTTAATCACCTCGACTTTGATTTGCAAATGATTTTCTATTTTAATAGTAGATTGCACTTAAAATGGGTTTCAAAAGAAAATAGAAAAAAAAGCAATATATTTCGGCTTATTCTAACATGAACTATACAAGAAATATTCCAGTACCGATGGAAGTGGTTACAGTTGTTACCCCTTCAATTGGCTTCAATTCAACAAAATGTCTTGCTCAATCCAGACGTTACAGTTAAATATCAGGGAGCTCTCCTGATGGCAAAAACTGTTATTCTTATAATAAGACAGTTTGCAACTTGTCAAGAGTTGATGAAGTTGTTAAAGGACATATACTGTACGTCCAAGATATACCTTAACCCTTTGCACTCCAAGAATTCTTTGCGTTTTCCGTTCTTTCTACGGAACAGTTATTCATCCTTATGATCTTTTCCCTAGAATTTGTTATGCTTATAGAAAAAAAGAAACTTAATCTGTTTCGGATCTGCAAAAGAACGAGTTGAAAAATATATCGATGTTTATTTTAAAGAACAGGGAACCAAAAGAACGTGTCGCTATGTTCGGATGAACGGAGTGCAAACGGTTGAAGTTTCGATTCGATGGGAATGAGATCTGGCAGATATGGTGGCCACTCCATACTCGTACACCAGATTGACTTGACTTCCCTCATACCGCACTCGTTCATCAAAATAAACGCGTTGACACTCAGAGTAACACGAGATACTGTTCGTGGTAGGATTCTTCTATGTCCTTTATGATGCAACGGTTTTAGGATAGGACCCATATCAGCCAACTTGACTTCCGTACCCGTCCCTTTTCTTCTACTCACCCGTTATCCTGCTGATGTTGGCGCACTCCATGCCCGTGAATCCGGCCACGTGCGCTCCGAGCGAGAACCCGATGAGGTGGTAGTCGGCGTTGGTCAGCCCCCGCTCGTAGTTGATCATCCGGATGAGGGCTGCCAGCTGCTTTCCCACCAGCTGCGTGTTGGCAGCCGCCTGCACGTAGTTGGGCAGCGCCGAACCCTTCTCCCAGTCCACCACGATCACGTTCACGTCCTCCTGGAAAGAACGACGCACTTTTTACAGTCTTTATTAGGAAACGACACACTTCGTAATATCCAGGGGAGGAGCACAGACCCCTGTGCCCCACCCCCAAATCGGTCCACTTATTTTACCACCTTTGGCACTCGTAGAAGACTTGTGGAGGTAAAAAGAATTATCACAGTATTTCTCCTGTTCTACGAAATCGGAAAACCCAACATTAACAACCTTTGGAAAACAAACACTAGATCAATCTATCATAACATCTTTACATAAATGCCAGCCCCCCCCCCCCCCCTTCCCTACACGGCAGCGATGACCATCAAGGTGTAGGGTAGATAGGCCGGCGTTTGAAAAAGTACAAACGATTATGCAATTTATATGTGAAATATTGTTCTATTATATAAAATTAATTTCAATAATATACAGCTGCGGGAAAAAAAACGAACCACCAATGATTATTTCGCAGTGGCGGCTCGCCCCCTACAGCAAGTACAGCCGGGCTGCACCTACATTCATTAGTGTATTTTAAAACTAAAATCAGATATTTTTCTAATTTTCTTAAATGAAGATTAGAATTGAAAATGAATATTCTACGGTAGTAAACAAAATCTCCGATAAAAGCAAGCCTGTTATCATAGGGTCCCTTAGTTTCAAACCCAGACCCGGATCCACTTTGCCCCCTTCCCGAGGGGAGGAAGCTCAGGTAAAAACCCATGAGCGTATAATGATCCGGGCAGGGAAGAGATGTCCCCCCAACTCCCCAGAAGCCCAGCCGGGGACCCAGCCCCGCCGGGCGGGGAAATGATTGTTCCCGGGTAAAGAGGGTTTTCTCGTGGTGGCAGAAGAGTACGTGTCTCACCATGGCCAGGAGAGCTTCGGTCATCTGCAGCACCCACATTTTCCTTCCACTGCTCCCGAAGCCGTGTATGATGACCTTGACGGGGTTGCTGCCGTTGAAGTGCGAGTAGTAGAGGGACGAGCTGTTGTCGTACCACAAGGGCTCGCCGCTGCTGCGGCTCTTGTTGGTGTACAGCACGAACTGGGTGCCGATGGCCTCAGGGGATGCGGGCAGAGTGTCCAGGTAGTCGAACGCACCTGGAAGTTGGGGACGAGCTTAGAGCAGTTACTCTCAAAGATAGTTGGTTGGTTGGTTATATAGGGTTTAATGGCGCAAGGCTCTCAAAGATAGGTATTATATTACGGTAATACATAGCACATAATTTTTAAAAAACACTTTACATTTCAATTTTTATATTGCCGTGGAACAATTGGCATAAATGCAGCGAAATCGATCTTCCTATTTGTTTCTCAACAAAAATGTAAAGCTATTTAATTTCTGTCAAAATTATGCACCGAAATTTCTACACAAAAGTTAATATTCAATGGATTTAAATAAGACATGAAAACGTGCAGTTAGAAATGCAAATATAATAACATTAAAAACTATTCGTACATACCCTTTAAACGACAAGAAATATCCACACAGTAGCATCAACAAAACTAGCTCAAACACAACCAGCTCCACCAAAACAAGCGTCAGCTTTACCCCCCCCCCCCCCCCCCCCACGCATACCCATTCACTCCTCTTGTTTTTCATTGAAAGCGGAAACAGACCGTCCTTATAAAATTTTAATAAAACAACGATCTGTTTCCGTCATTTTTAACAAAGTGCTCTTTTTTAAACTGTTCATTTTTTATAGTTTCTAATAAGATTAAACACCGCTATCTATTGATCGTTTGAATAACTTACTTTTTCTAAATATTTTTGCTAATTTTTTTTATTATTATCCGAAATTTAAATAATATATCTTTTAACTGTTATTCAAATATCGCTCATCCCTAAATTAAGATACCACTCACCCTCATCCCTGAAACATCCGAAGCCCCTGTAGCACACCACCTCCTCCGCTCGTTTGTGCACGTGGGAGATCTTTTCCGCCTTCCGCCTCTTCATCTCCTCCCAGCGTGCCATGGAGGCGACAATGGCCGACCACACCTCGTAGTCGCTGGGCTCCTCCTCTGACGCTGAGGCCGACCATGGCTGCCGCTGGACAACAGGGGAAAGAGTCGGGGATGCGGGGGTGGTGGTGTCGAGTGCTTGCTGATTGGCTGACAGAGGTGTCAAGAGGACTGGAATGGAAAAAAATAAAAGCTGTTTATTTGAGAAAAATGAAATTTTTGAATCTATGTGATATTTTCATTATTTAAATTGTTAACTCTTTAGACTCGAGTGGCGACTCGCAATCACCAATCGAGTAAAAGTACTCCATTTAAAACTATGACCCCCACTTGGGTATTAACCAATTTTATGAAACTTTTGCACTCGAATGTCGCTTTTAAGTCCTAAAAACAACGTGTCATTGTTTTTTTGGTATGTTTTCCTAAATGAAAGAGAACAACATATTCTTATATTTAAAAAACCTTTCATATAAAATAGTTTTGTCACATAGAAGCACCAATTATGTGGGTGATCTAAAACTTTCTTCAGATTGAAATTCCTTACACTGTTTTTCGAAAAAAAATTTAGACATTTGACAAATGTCATAAACCATTAAATATATGTTTGTACTAAGATTAATTTGCACCGTCACATGTATGTATATATTAACTTTCTTATTTTTATAATTATCCACTCCATATATACGTTAAAAAAGAACACGATAAAGAACACCTCTTTATAAAGAACATCAACGGGACGTACAACAAATTACTTTCGTAGTGCGTCCTGATTCTCATGAATAAAGGGTTATTTCAGGGTGGCAACAAAATTCCGGAAAAAAAGTTCCCTGATATTTCCCTGACTTCCATGATGGTGTCACAAAATTTCCCTGACTTTAAAATTACATTAAGAAACGTTGAAATATATGCTTTGTATAAAAAAAACTATCCACGCTACAATACAATAAATTTACTGCATTATAAATAAAAATTTATAAGCAATACTTATTGTCAGTTAAAATAATAATTTATAGATACACAAATTATACAATTGCGGCAGGCATAATAGTAATTAATCATGTTCTCTGTAAGCAGATAATGCAAATTTTTCCAACTATTTCTTTTGGAGATAATTTTAAATGTTTATATGCTTAATATTTCCTATTCCAATCTTCAATAAATCACATTCATTAGCCCCTCACATGTTGCTCACAATTTCAAGGTCCAATGCACTTTGCTTTTGGTGCTCCCTCAACAGTGGTTCACGTTTTTACAAATATAAAACTGAAAAAATGAAAATGTGCATAATTATACTTTAAAAAAAAAATCTTTTTCAGAACTAAAAGGAAATATTGACAACTAAATTACCCAGAATAGAGTGCATAATGGAGGATAATTGCCGTTTTAATGATCCAAATTTGAAAATTTCCCTGATTTTTTGTGAAATTTCGAAAAATTCCCTGACTTTTCCCTGATATTTCCAGAATAAAAAAATTCCATGACAATTCCCTGATTTCCTGGTTTTCCAGGTTATGTTACCACCCTGTATTTACTTTGAGTTTAGTTGCTAAATAAATTTGTGTAACCTCATTATCAATACTTATATATAAGAATGGAGTGTCTGTCAGTGGAATCGAACAAAACCCCTCATTTTGAGTTTTCTCCACGAATTAGGATACACTGATTCCGAAAATCACATTAAAAATTTTTTTGTCTGTCTGTCTGTCTGTCTGTTTGTCCGGATTTAACTCAAAAACTACTGCACGGATTTTTATGAAACTTGCACCATGTGAACAAACTTTTCTTAGTTTAAAACATGCACTTTGTTTCATGTGGATATCTGCAACCATTCAAAAGTTATAGAACTTTTTCCATTTTCTCTAACATTACGCCTATGGGAAATTTACATCTCGATCTTCCCCTCATAAGATTATTGTTAAAAATCACCTTGGCGACCAAAAATATTTTTCTACAATACTGGGATAAACGATTTATTTTGATTGGCTGATGAGTAAATGTCGCCAAATGAATTAAAAATGTCACCAAATGAATTAAAAATGTCGCCAAATAAATGAAAAATGTTGCCAAATGAATTAAAAATGTAGCCAAATGATTAAGAAAAGTCGCCAAATATTGGAAAACGCATTAAAAATGTCGCCAAATGAATTAAAAATGTCGCCAAATTAATAAAAAATGTCTCCAACTCCTATGGGAAATTTACATCTCGATCTTCCCTTCATAACATTAGTGTTAAAAATCACCTTGGCGACCAAAAATATGTTTACAATACTGGGATAAACGATTCATTTTGATTGGCTGATGAGTAAATGTCGCAAAATGGATTAAAAATGTCGCCAAATGATCTAAAAATGTTACCAAATGAATTAAAAATGTCGCCAAATGAATAATAAAAGTCGCCAAATATAGAAAAATGAATTAAAAATGTCGCCAAATGAATAATAAAAGTCGCAAAATATGGAAAAATGAATTAAAAATATCGCCAAATTAATTAGAAAAGTCGCCAAATATTGAAGATGAATTAAAAATGTCGCCAAATAAATTCAAAATGTCGCCAAATTAATAAAAAAAATCTCCAATTGAATAAAAATGTTGCCAAATGAGCTAAAATAGAGGTCCTATATTTAAAAATACAAAAATATGTCCAGTTAACAAAAACCTCGCCAACCGAAGGAGTGAATTAAACCAGCTCTTTCGACTGACGCCATGTGTATTCATGTTCCGAACAACTTAACTTTATGACAAAAATGCTATTTGTTACGGAGTGGAATGTTACTATGGTGTTGAAATGGGCCACCCTAAAAGTTTAACTTAAAGTTTTATATATTTATACCTCCATGTAGCTTATTTTTAAATTTTCGCCTCAAAAACATATTATTGGAATTCAAAAATAAATATTTGATAATTAATTTTTATAAGAAATATTGTCCGTAAATATTGACCCATATGAAATTATGTTGAAAGAGGGATATATAGACTCCGGTCGCCAATTGGCACAACAAAAAAAACTTCACCAAATACGATAAATTATTTTGATTTGGAAGAATTCAATATTGTTTCTTTGATATATTATTGCGTCGCCAATATTAAAACTAATGTATGTGAAGTTTACTACATGGGTTTATTGTCACTAAATGTTTAATTTTTATACAAAAAATATGCAATTTAAAAAAATGTTAGGAATTTTTATTTCACAAAAAGAAACATTTTACAAAAACATCAGTTTAAATAGTAGGTAGTCGCAATAGCATGTAAAGTCGTGAACATAAAAATAGATTTAAGTATCTCAAAAAATACTCAAAGTAATTTAATAAATCTGGATTTGGATAAAGTTTATTTTTCACAGTGCACAGAGAGTGATATGCCATGGCTACGCTGACAAGACAAAATCGCGCAGCTCTTACTGCGCAAAGTGACCACGAGCAACGCCGGGCCATATTGCTAGTATATATATATATATATATATATATATATATATATATATATATATATATATATATATATATATATATATATATATATATATATATATATATATATATATATATATATATATATATATATATATATATATATATATATATATATATATATATATATATATATATATATATATATATATATATATATATATATATATATATATATATATATATATATATATATATATATATATATATATATATATATATATATATATATATATATATATATATATTATACCTGTTTTATGCTGAGACAACGCCAAAATTCTCATTAATTTTTTTAACGTTAATCTTCTCCTAGTGCCTTCAATATCCTTAAAATGAAATTATGTTCATGGGTTCAGATGCCTCTAAATAGTACTTATTTTATGGTCCCCTTGTATAAGTGGTGTGTTGTTCGATTTAAATTAAAACGGACACACCATCAAACCTGAATCCGAATTTAGAACACTCCCTTACCAGGCAACAAAAAACGTCAACACTCATCCGTTCCAGAAATTCGATTGAAAAAAATATACGATCTGGTTCCTTTCGACGCCAATAACAAAGATTCCAACCCATTTTACGCATTAAAAATGATAATAGATGTCGGTCAAGATCGATACATGCGTTCTAGAATTACGCGAAAACGGTTTAAGACATCCGCAATGTACGAATTGGAACTGGACAATTTATAGGTCTATTTTCTTCGAAACTGCAGACTGATTGCATGTTAATTATTGCATTTTTTTAAAAAAAGTCCGTTAAAAAAGTATCGTTCCATTTTGAAGGAATAGGAACACGGGCAGATGGAGGTCATTACATTTATATTTTTTCCACCATTCACAATGGATTTTAAAGAAATAATGTGTTTTGAAATTTTTATATGGCAATAAATGGGATATTTCTGTTATTTAGGTATTTCCTAAAAACTCACTCAAATAGGGTTAAACCAGTGAATTCTGGTGGTCCGTGAGGAGGTCTGAAGTGATGCGTGGAATTCGTCTAATCGCCAAATAATTAAAAAAAAATATTTTTAACAAGGTATGGTTTGATGTTTATTAATTTCAAACAAAAGAAAATCCAAATGGGGAATCAACAATTGTGTATCGTAGAAAATACTAATGCAGTATTTGTTTTGTTTTGGAAAATGTATTTTTTATGTATTTTCAAACCTGCTAACGACAAGATTTAGCAAGTTTAATCTTGTCATTAACAGGTTTAAAAAGATGTTATTTTCATTTCATCCCCCCTTTTATACACGTACTGTTTAAAAAATATCGAAATCAGTAAAACAAGCACAAATATCCCCTATAATTACTTAAGATTATTTTCATTAACATTAATTAATACGTTGTGGCGACCACACCATTGAACTGAAGTGAACTGCACACACCATCGAACTGAAGTGAACTACACACACTGTCTTTTCTTTAGAGAGCGATGTTTTGAACGTATCAAAAGTATATCGAAAGTAATTTTGTAAACAAAATAAAAAGAGTTTTTTTGCCGATACATATTATTTTATACGCGGCTCAACACTCTTCAGTGGTGACTTACGGACGTGAGTTTTGTTTTCAACAACGCGCATCGTATTATGTACAGACGCTCTGACGACTAGCGGGAGATGGCAGTGGATTTTTTATTGCCATGCGAACTCCGGTAAGTGAGATTTGAGTGGTATTTTGACTCGAGACCATGAATCCTACCTAAATTTATTTGGAATTTAAACTTTAAATTGCTACATTTTGTTAGTTCATACTATTTTTAGCACGTTTGTAGCGTTATTTAACACGTTATTTCAAGTTTGATAATTCTATTTTAAATTTTAACTCTGGAATTATATCTTTTTGATGTTCTAATTATTAGCGAATTGAACTTTAATTGTGTAAGATGAATACGGATAAAGTAACTAATGTACAAAATACTGCAGTGCAGGAATCGGAAAACGAAAGTACGTTCAAACCGGAACTTGCTCGCGTGGCCTTCCGTGCACCGCCATTTTGGAAAGCGAATGCTGAACTTTGGTTTTACCAGCTCGAGTCCCAATTCATAACGGCAGGTATTAGTTCGGAAGACACTAAATTTCACTCAGTAGTGGCGGCGGTAGATACAGAAATTTTAACGTATGTTAGTGATCTGGTTAGGAATCCGCCCACTGAGAATAAGTACAAGAAACTTAAAGATCGAATTGTAAACCAGTTTTCTCAAAGCGAAACTGCTCGTATAAGAAGCTTATTACAGGAAATACAACTGGGGGATAAAAAGCCTTCTCAACTGCTTAGAGAAATGCGAGACCTCGCTTCTGATCGGTTGACCGATGATACAATTTTGGCGCAATTATGGAAGCAACGCTTACCAATTGCTTGTCAACAAATTTTATCGGTTAGCACCGGAACATTGGAAACCTTGTCACTCATTGCGGACAAAATCACCGAAGTGTCTGGCATAGCAACAGAAATTTCTGAAGTTCAAGTTAATCCCTCATGCTCTTTCAAATCTCTACAAAACCAAATTTGCGCGTTGCAAGAAAGTGTCGAACGGCTTTCTAGGGCAAGGGTTCGTGAAAAATTTTCGGGTAATAGACGTAACACTAGATCCAACTCCCGGGATCGCCAACTGAGATCTCCAGCTGTAGTTGAACGCTATCCATTGTGTTGGTATCACTTCCGTTACGCGGATAAGGCACGAAATTGCAATCCACCATGTAGCTTTAAGAAAACTCCCAATGTTCAGGAAAACTAACTGGCTCATCAGTGATGGCGACCACGGATGAAAGCCAACAAATGAGTCGTCTTTTTGTTTTTGACAAAGGAACAGGTAAACAATTTTTGATCGATAGCGGAGCCTGTGTTTCTGTTTATCCTAAAAGGTTTACTAAAGGTGTTTCCAAACAAGACGATTTTTGCCTTTTTGCCGTAAACGGTACAAAAATTACAACTTACGGTACTCGCAGGTTAACGCTGAACTTAGATCTTCGACGGGATTTTTCATGGAACTTTATTATAGCTGATATTCAAAACCCTATAATAGGAGCGGATTTTTTGGAGCGGTTTGGATTATTTATTGACATACGCAATCACCGTTTGATTGATAATGTAACTTCGTTAGCTACCAAAGGTTCGGTTAAGTGTGTATCTACCGGTGGGTTAAGTACAATAACTAACGATATGCCATACTTTGAATTGCTTAACCAATTTCCAGACATCACTAAACCTTGCATCAATGATGCACCTAAAAAACATGGGGTTACACATTGTATAGTCACTAAAGGACCGCCAGTTTTTGCTAAAGCGAGGCGTTTATCACCGGAAAAACTTGCAGCTCTCAAAAAGGAATTCAAAGATTTACTCGACCAGGGTATTATCAGACCTTCAGATAGCCCTTGGGCCAGTCCTATTCACATGGTACGCAAAAGTAATGGGGACTTCCGTGTCTGTGGGGATTTTCGAAAACTTAACTCTATTTCTGAAGCAGATCGGTATCCAATTAGACATATACATGACTTTTCTCTAGAGCTGGAAGGTAAATCTATATTTTCAAAACTAGATCTCGTTAAGGCGTATCACCAAATTCCCATGGAACCTGAAGATATTAAAAAAACTGCCGTAATTACACCGATTGGCTTATACGAATACGTGCATATGTGTTTTGGGTTGCGGAATGCTGCACAAACGTTCCAACGCTTTATTGACTCAGTTTTGAGTGGATTAGACTTTTGCTTTGCCTACCTGGATGATGTGCTTGTTGCTTCTAGTAATGAGAATGAGCATAAAACACACTTACAAGAAATTTTCCAACGTTTTTCAGAATATGGAATAGTTATTAATGTTAACAAATGCGTTTTTGCAGTAAAAACTTTGCAATTTTTGGGTTATCAGGTTTCGCCAGAAGGTATTTCTCCATTACAGGAAAAAGTGGAGGCACTTCTGAACTACCCTAAGCCTAAAACAATCGATGAATTAAGACGATTTTTGGCATTTTTAAATTTCTATCATAAATTCATACCACACGCAGCTGATAAACAAGCGTTGTTGCACGACTTTCTAAAAGGAAAAAAGAAACGCGACAAAACCCTAATTCTTTGGACTGACGACTCGAATAAAGCATTCGAAGAGTGTAAAGTTTCAATTTCTCAAGCTACCTTACTAGCTCATCCTAAAGTCGATGCTACATATTCATTGTTGGTAGACGCTTCAGAAATCGCAATAGGGGGTGTTTTGCAACAAACGTACTCAAACGTTGCACAGCCGTTAGCATTTTTTTCGAGAAAGCTTAATGCCGCGGAACGCAGGTACAGTACCTATGACCGTGAACTTTTAGCTGCATATTGCGCTGTCAGACATTTTCGACACATGTTAGAGGGCAGAGATTTTGTAATCTTTACAGATCATAAACCCCTTACGTTCGCATTCAAAAATTGCAGTGAAAAATGTTCTCCTCGCCAACAGCGCCATTTAGAATTCTTAAGTCAATTTACCACAAATTTTTCATATTTGGCAGGTGACAAAAATTGTGTCGCGGACGCGATGTCTCGCATTTCAGAAATACAGGTACCTACAAATATTGATTATGATGGTATGGCTAAAGCTCAGGTTGATGATGAGGAACTACAGCAGGTTTTAAATTCCGATTCTGGTCTTAAGTTGAAACCGCTTCATTTCTCACAAACCGATTTGACTTTGCTATGCGATACGTCAACTGGAACTGTTCGTCCTTATGTACCTAAAGACTTTCGTTTTCAAGTTTTTCTAGTTCTACATAACTTGGCCCATCCAGGAATAAAAGCCACAACTAACATGGTTCGACAGCGCTTCATCTGGAAGGACCTGCACAAGGACATTGCTGCATGGTGTAAAGGGTGCCTGGAATGCCAGAAAAACAAAGTCCACCGCCACACGAAGTCCGAGGTTGGGAGTTACCCCCTACCAAAGTGTAGATTCAGCCACGTAAACATCGACGTGGTAGGTCCTCTTCCTACTTCTCGAGGATTCTCCTATTGCCTTACATGTGTCGACAGATTCAGCCGGTGGCCGGAGGCATTCCCCATGGTGGACCAGACTGCGGCAACCATAGCTGAAACGCTGTTCGGAGGATGGATATCCCGTTTTGGAGTCCCTGAGTACATTTCAACCGACCAGGGGAGATCTTTCGAATCTGAAATCTGCCGGGCATTAATGAGGTTCATCGGGACGGAGAAGTACCGGACAACCGCCTACAACCCCGCATCTAACGGTCAGGTGGAGAGGTTTCACCGCCAGCTTAAACAAGCCATCAGATGCCAGGCCACAGAAAGATGGGTAGAAGTACTTCCAAGTGTCCTGCTAGGCATTAGATCTTGTTTCAAGGAGGATCTTGGAACGAGCTCAGCCGAACTCGTGTATGGAACAACGCTTAGATTACCTGGTGAGTTCTTTCGTTCTTCACCAGCGTCCAGTACTCCTACGCATTTAGAGTTCGTTCAGCGTCTGCGGGATACCATGCAGAGGTTGCAGCCTACGCCAGCGTCCAGGCATTCAAAGACGGATGTGTTCGTCTGCAAAGATTTGATGGAAACTACGCATGTCTTTGTGAGGCAAGATATGGTGAGGAGACCTTTGCAACAGCCGTACGAGGGCCCGTTTCAAGTTCTTAAACGGGGTCCCAAGTTTTTCAAGCTACTAATCAAGGGTGCGGAGAAGAACGTCGCGATAAACCGTCTGAAACCGGCATTTCTTCTTGCCGCAGAAGATCCTGCTATTCCTCGTCTGGAGTCGAATCCTCAACCAAGAACAGTCACGACTAGATATGGAAGGACTGTTCGTTTCAGACTACCGTGACAACAGTATCGTCGTTCCGACTTGCGGGGGAGCTCTGTGGCGACCACACCATTGAACTGAAGTGAACTGCACACACCATCGAACTGAAGTGAACTACACACACTGTCTTTTCTTTAGAGAGCGATGTTTTGAACGTATCAAAAGTATATCGAAAGTAATTTTGTAAACAAAATAAAAAGAGTTTTTTTGCCGATACATATTATTTTATACGCGGCTCAACACTCTTCAACGTCAAGTAATAAAAGTAATTTAGGTTAAACACAATTAAAATTTTATAGTAAATTAATTTGCAATAAAACAATATTTAATACCTTAATTCTAATTAGCTTAATGTTTGACATCTGGATTTCATTTAGTACTTTTAGTGTCATTTTCAAATTTGAGGCATTTTTGATGTCAGGCAAAAGATTTATTTTCTAATTAAATAACCTGAGTGTTTGTTGTTTTACATTTTTTAAGAGTTATTTATGTATGTTACTGTAAAAATATTCTTTAAATATTTTTTTAATATAAATTTTTAACCAAGAGCAAACCTAGAAAATGGGCTGTCCGAAACGAAACTTAAATTTCTTGGTCAAATTTAACCTATTTCAAATTAAATATAACTTTCAAAAACCTGTGTAAACCTATATAATGTAATGTAATAAATCTATAAATATCTTTAAAATTGTTGTTGTTTTCTTCTCAAAATTACAGTCGCAAATTTTCTGAAGAGGTTCAGTCACTTCGCTTTGAAATCTCTTTAAGCCAGGTGAAACTGCACGCTGGATTAACTAACAAATGTAGCTACTAAAACTAAACCAATTTTATTCTGCTCCATTTCACAGTATGACCATGGTCCACCTACAATATCAGCGCATTTGCAACCAATAATTTATATGCTTAAGGAAAGAAGTCTGTTTTTACATTTGTTTTTAGACGGTCCGAGCGCACAGTATCGCAAAATATTTTTTTTTGTTTAATAAACAGTTATTTGAACGAATATAAACTTAAATGTAATGATAAAAACTTATATGTGAAAATTAATTTATTAATTGAACAATTATGTAAGAAGTCTTTTGTTATTCAAAAAGTGTACGCATGTATGTACTTTACACAATATGTATTTATACAAAAAAAATTACATTAAATGAAACCTCCCAAATTATGTCAGGTCTGTTACTGAATGTCAACTGTGTTATTTTGAAATAAAATATTTCTTGCCTAAAAAGTTGTTTGAGGACTAACAATTTCAAAAGATGGTGAAAATTACAAATATGAAATCCGTTTATGGTATTATTTGAATGTATGTAACAAAAATTTATTATTACAGATTTAAAAAGAAATGGAGAGTAATAAAAAAAATTAAAGTTTAAAAAAAAAAAATTAAAGTTTAAATAAAAAAAGTTTTTTTTAGTATAAAAAATATATTAAATATTTGCCTATGCAAAATTGTTTAATAATTTTCTATTTGGGACTAATTACCTGTATGGAAACAAATTTACTAATTCAAATAATTTTAATTAACATTGTACGGTAACATTTTTGGCATTTTTTTCTTCATATTTACGTGTAAGTGCCGTAAAGGACAACATTTTAATGAAAACTTGTTGCTGTCTATGTAAACGTGTACAAGACATATGTAAAAACTAATATTAATCACAAAAGACGGTTAATTACAAAAAAAAAAACTAAAACATTTCAAACTCAAAAATGCCGCAAATTTGAAAATGACCCATTATAAAGTGGTGGTTCGCGTTTTGCCTAAATTTTAATTTGTAGATCCGTAGCCCTCCGAAAGAAAGACGGACGTTCCATTGGTTGGAATAGTTGAATGAACGTCGCACTAGAGCTACACAAAGGGCTATTGGGTCTCTCACAGAGGAAAGACTTGGGACCACTGCCTGGTCAGTTTAAATCATGATAAGATGGCAAGGACTGAGCAGCCACTAACCTGACGTGGGCGTAAGGACGTATGGGCCACGACCGATTTCACGTATATCAATCCCCTATACACGGTGAATGTTTCATAGAGGTGACGAGAAACGAAACTGGTAATCCTCCAATTGAAGAAACCATATAACTGTACTTTTTTTATAATTTTTGAAAAATAAAGAAAAACATTCTATCTTCGATATTAATATAGATTTTGGCTTTAAAAAAAAGTAGAGTATTAGTTAGCATCTTTGCCAAGTGAATGTTGCATATAGTTAAGATATATTATTTATTCATTTCTTTAAAAAAATTACATTTTATAATTAGTTGGTTTTTGCAATAAAAATCGTTTGTATTGTAAAAGCGCACATTTTTAAAATTAAATTGACAAGAGTGTGCACAACAATATATGTTTTCCATATAAGATTCTAATTTCGTAAAAAAAAAAAATCCAAATTTTTTCAAAAACTATTCAATAGACGATTCAATTTTGCAATAGAAAAAAATATTCTTGGAAATGAATGCAACGGAGTTTTAAAAAAAAACAAGGGTTGTAGGTTTGGTTTGGATAATTAACGTCCCACTAGAGCTGCATAGTGGGCTATTGGCGAAAGGGTTGAGGGAGTTTTAACCCTTTGTAGTTTTAACCCATGGGACTGGGGAAGTGGAGACTCCCAGTCGCTAAAATAACCACCTGTTCTTTATTCCTGGTTCTTCAAATTGAACGAATACTGCATGCTATTGAAACTATAAAAACGCCTTTTCTTCGTTAGCTTGTTCTTTACCTAACTCTAGTATGAAGACATCGCTTGGTTATTCACCTATTTTATTAATCCTTTGTACGCCTTTGTGTGTCGGCTTGAGTGTCGGCTTTAAGTCAAGTGTGTGGGTGATCTCACACTTTCTTCAGATTGAGATTCTGAGCATCACGTGTGTGGGTGATCTCAAACTTTCTGCAGATTGAGATTCTGATCATCAAGTGTGTGTGATCTCACACTTTCTTCAGATTGAGATTCTGAGCATCACGTGTGTGGGTGATCTCACACTTTCTTCAGATTGAGATTCTGAGCATCACGTGTGTGGGTGATCTCAAACTTTCTTCAGATTGAGATTCTGAGCATCACGTGTGTGGGTGATCTCAAACTTTCTTCAGATTGAGATTCTGAGCATCAAGTGTGTGGATGATCTCACACTTTCTTCAGATTGAGATTCTGAGCATCACGTGTGTGGGTGATCTCAAACTTTCTTCAGATTGAGATTCTGAGCATCAAGTGTGTGGGTGATCTCACACTTTCTTCAGATTGAGATTCTGAGCATCAAGTGTGTGGGTGATCTCAAACTTTCTTCAGATTGAGATTCTGAGCATCAAGTGTGTGGGTGATCTCAAACTTTCTTCAGATTGAGATTCTGAGCATCAAGTGTGTGGGTGATCTCAAACTTTCTTCAGATTGAGATTCTGAGCATCACGTGTGTGGGTGATCTCAAACTTTCTTCAGATTGAGATTCTGAGCATCAAGTGTGTAGGTGATCTCACACTTTCTTCAGATTGAGATTCTGAGCATCACGTGTGTGGGTGATCTCAAACTTTCTTCAGATTGAGATTCTGAGCATCAAGTGTGTGGGTGATCTCAAACTTTCTTCAGATTGAGATTCTGAGCATCAAGTGTGTGGGTGATCTCAAACTTTCTTCAGATTGAGATTCTGAGCATCAAGTGTGTGGGTGATCTCAAACTTTCTTCAGATTGAGATTCTGAGCATCAAGTGTGTGGGTGATCTCAAACTTTCTTCAGATTGAGATTCTGAGCATCAAGTGTGTGGGTGATCTCAAACTTTCTTCAGATTGAGATTCTGAGCATCAAGTGTGTGGGTGATCTCAAACTTTCTTCAGATTGAGATTCTGAGCATCAAGTGTGTGGGTGATCTCAAACTTTCTTCAGATTGAGATTCTGAGCATCAAGTGTGTGGGTGATCTGAAACTTTCTGCAGATTGAGATTCTGATCATCAAGTGTGTGGGTGATCTCACACTTTCTTCAGATTGAGATTCTGAGCATCACGTGTGTGGGTGATCTCAAACTTTCTTCAGATTGAGATTCTGAGCATCAAGTGTGTGGATGATCTCACACTTTCTTCAGATTGAGATTCTGAGCATCACGTGTGTGGGTGATCTCAAACTTTCTTCAGATTGAGATTCTGAGCATCAAGTGTGTGGGTGATCTCAAACTTTCTTCAGATTGAGATTCTGAGCATCAAGTGTGTGGGTGATCTCAAACTTTCTTCAGATTGAGATTCTGAGCATCAAGTGTGTGGGTGATCTCAAACTTTCTTCAGATTGAGATTCTGAGCATCAAGTGTGTGGGTGATCTCAAACTTTCTTCAGATTGAGATTCTGAGCATCAAGTGTGTGGGTGATCTCAAACTTTCTTCAGATTGAGATTCTGAGCATCAAGTGTGTGGGTGATCTCAAACTTTCTTCAGATTGAGATTCTGAGCATCAAGTGTGTGGGTGATCTCAAACTTTCTTCAGATTGAGATTCTGAGCATCAAGTGTGTGGGTGATCTCAAACTTTCTTCAGATTGAGATTCTGAGCATCAAGTGTGTGGGTGATCTGAAACTTTCTGCAGATTGAGATTCTGATCATCAAGTGTGTGGGTGATCTCACACTTTCTTCAGATTGAGATTCTGAGCATCACGTGTGTGGGTGATCTCAAACTTTCTTCAGATTGAGATTCTGAGCATCAAGTGTGTGGATGATCTCACACTTTCTTCAGATTGAGATTCTGAGCATCACGTGTGTGGGTGATCTCAAACTTTCTTCAGATTGAGATTCTGAGCATCAAGTGTGTGGGTGATCTCAAACTTTCTTCAGATTGAGATTCTGAGCATCAAGTGTGTGGGTGATCTCAAACTTTCTTCAGATTGAGATTCTGAGCATCAAGTGTGTGGGTGATCTCAAACTTTCTTCAGATTGAGATTCTGAGCATCAAGTGTGTGGGTGATCTCAAACTTTCTTCAGATTGAGATTCTGAGCATCACGTGTGTGGGTGATCTCAAACTTTCTTCAGATTGAGATTCTGAGCATCAAGTGTGTGGGTGATCTCACACTTTCTTCAGATTGAGATTCTGAGCATCACGTGTGTGGGTGATCTCAAACTTTCTTCAGATTGAGATTCTGAGCATCAAGTGTGTGGGTGATCTCAAACTTTCTTCAGATTGAGATTCTGAGCATCAAGTGTGTGGGTGATCTCAAACTTTCTTCAGATTGAGATTCTGAGCATCAAGTGTGTGGGTGATCTCAAACTTTCTTCAGATTGAGATTCTGAGCATCAAGTGTGTGGGTGATCTCAAACTTTCTTCAGATTGAGATTCTGAGCATCAAGTGTGTGGGTGATCTCAAACTTTCTTCAGATTGAGATTCTGAGCATCAAGTGTGTGGGTGATCTCAAACTTTCTTCAGATTGAGATTCTGAGCATCAAGTGTGTGGGTGATCTCAAACTTTCTTCAGATTGAGATTCTGAGCATCAAGTGTGTGGGTGATCTGAAACTTTCTGCAGATTGAGATTCTGATCATCAAGTGTGTGGGTGATCTCACACTTTCTTCAGATTGAGATTCTGAGCATCACGTGTGTGGGTGATCTCAAACTTTCTTCAGATTGAGATTCTGAGCATCAAGTGTGTGGATGATCTCACACTTTCTTCAGATTGAGATTCTGAGCATCACGTGTGTGGGTGATCTCAAACTTTCTTCAGATTGAGATTCTGAGCATCAAGTGTGTGGGTGATCTCAAACTTTCTTCAGATTGAGATTCTGAGCATCAAGTGTGTGGGTGATCTCAAACTTTCTTCAGATTGAGATTCTGAGCATCAAGTGTGTGGGTGATCTCAAACTTTCTTCAGATTGAGATTCTGAGCATCAAGTGTGTGGGTGATCTCAAACTTTCTTCAGATTGAGATTCTGAGCATCACGTGTGTGGGTGATCTCAAACTTTCTTCAGATTGAGATTCTGAGCATCAAGTGTGTGGGTGATCTCACACTTTCTTCAGATTGAGATTCTGAGCATCACGTGTGTGGGTGATCTCAAACTTTCTTCAGATTGAGATTCTGAGCATCAAGTGTGTGGGTGATCTCACACTTTCTTCAGATTGAGATTCTGAGCATCACGTGTGTGAGTGATCTCAAACTTTCTTCAGATTGAGATTCTGAGCATCAAGTGTGTGGGTGATCTCAAACTTTCTTCAGATTGAGATTCTGAGCATCAAGTGTGTGGGTGATCTCAAACTTTCTTCAGATTGAGATTCTGAGCATCACGTGTGTGGGTGATCTCAAACTTTCTTCAGATTGAGATTCTGAGCATCAAGTGTGTGGGTGATCTCAAACTTTCTTCAGATTGAGATTCTGAGCATCACGTGTGTGGGTGATCTCAAACTTTCTTCAGATTGAGATTCTGAGCATCAAGTGTGTGGGTGATCTCAAACTTTCTTCAGATTGAGATTCTGAGCATCAAGTGTGTGGGTGATCTCAAACTTTCTTCAGATTGAGATTCTGAGCATCAAGTGTGTGGGTGATCTCAAACTTTCTTCAGATTGAGATTCTGAGCATCAAGTGTGTGGGTGATCTCAAACTTTCTTCAGATTGAGATTCTGAGCATCAAGTGTGTGGGTGATCTCAAACTTTCTTCAGATTGAGATTCTGAGCATCAAGTGTGTGGGTGATCTCAAACTTTCTTCAGATTGAGATTCTGAGCATCAAGTGTGTGGGTGATCTCAAACTTTCTTCAGATTGAGATTCTGAGCATCAAGTGTGTGGGTGATCTCAAACTTTCTTCAGATTGAGATTCTGAGCATCAAGTGTGTGGGTGATCTCAAACTTTCTTCAGATTGAGATTCTGAGCATCAAGTGTGTGGGTGATCTCAAACTTTCTTCAGATTGAGATTCTGAGCATCAAGTGTGTGGGTGATCTCAAACTTTCTTCAGATTGAGATTCTGAGCATCAAGTGTGTGGGTGATCTCAAACTTTCTTCAGATTGAGATTCTGAGCATCAAGTGTGTGGGTGATCTCAAACTTTCTTCAGATTGAGATTCTGAGCATCAAGTGTGTGGGTGATCTCAAACTTTCTTCAGATTGAGATTCTGAGCATCAAGTGTGTGGGTGATCTCAAACTTTCTTCAGATTGAGATTCTGAGCATCAAGTGTGTGGGTGATCTCAAACTTTCTTCAGATTGAGATTCTGAGCATCAAGTGTGTGGGTGATCTCAAACTTTCTTCAGATTGAGATTCTGAGCATCAAGTGTGTGGGTGATCTCAAACTTTCTTCAGATTGAGATTCTGAGCATCAAGTGTGTGGGTGATCTCAAACTTTCTTCAGATTGAGATTCTGAGCATCAAGTGTGTGGGTGATCTCAAACTTTCTTCAGATTGAGATTCTGAGCATCAAGTGTGTGGGTGATCTCAAACTTTCTTCAGATTGAGATTCTGAGCATCAAGTGTGTGGGTGATCTCAAACTTTCTTCAGATTGAGATTCCTCACAATCCCTGTCCGTTTTTTTAATAAACATATACAAATGCACCAAATATATATTTGGTATACTGAGATTAATGGTCAGCTCTAAGCATGCATAACTTCCTTTATTTTTTATTATTATCCAGCATAAACGTAAAAAAAAACGCGATAAAGAATTCTTTTTTAAAAAGGACAGGAATTAGATGCAACTGTTCCATAAAAAAAAACGGAAATATCAAACATGTTCTTCGACCGTAAATGGTTAATTTCCGAAATTATTTTGATGTTTCAGTTTTCCGAGTGCATTCTCGCAAATGCAAGTGGCGTAATGTTTCCTCGTAAAATCTCACTTATTCTCAAGTATCTCAGCCCATTCGCATTTTTCCGAAATAAGATATCACTCATTTCTCCATTCATTGGGAGTTCTCAGAGCATCCGTCGTACGTCTCTTTACAAGTGTCTGCGTTGACGCAAACACTCGTACGCATAACGACGTAGTTGCGAGCTGTAAGCGTTCTTTTCACGAAACAGTTGTCGCTTGTTACAGTACTTTTTGTTCTGTTCCGAAACCTATTCTTTTCACAGAAATTGTTGTCGTCGCTGTCGCCGTTCCTGCTGTGTTAGGTCCATGATAAACTTCTGTGACTCTACCTCTTTTCAAATGTCATAATGGCCTTAAAATTGGTATACTTATCGAAGGCAATAAAATACTTGGTAATAATTATTAAAGATTACTAATTATTTAGCTTAGTTAAACGTTGAAAAAAATAACATATGCTAATACCGAACCTGCGTAATGTGTTCAGTGATCGGCGTCATTTATTTGTACCGAGAGAGAAATAAATTAATGGCCTACCTTCCTCTAGGTCATTTATCCACATGGTAAATCATGGGCGGATCCAAGCCCCCCCCCCTTTAATTATAAGACTTTTCTGAATAAAATTATCTAAAGTAAAATGAAAAAGGAGATGATAAAATGAATGAACCTTCTTATTCAGGGCACAGCTAAAACTGAAAATTAAAAGTTTTGACAGTTTTGTTTTATTCTACTTTTTGTTAATGTAATTTTGATTTGACAAACATTACAAACCGTATATTCTTTGCATTATAACTCTTATTTTTTTTCACTTCCTCAAATTCTGTGTGACCCTCCTCCCCTGGTAGCGTGTCCGGATTTCACTAAAAAAAAATTTAACCCAACGTATTCAAAACATTATTTTGCTCTTTGACGATATTAAAAGGTTTTCGGATGTTGAAGTATTGAACGTTCCACTCTTTTACTTTGATAGTTAACAATTGTTTTACTTTTTGGTGAGCGCGTACAAAACACGACATGAACAGATATATTACAGGGTGGCAACAACAATCTGGGAAAAAAAGTTCCCTGATATTTTCCTGATTTCCATGATGGTGTCACAAAAATTTCTCTGATTTTACAATTACATTAAGAAATGTTGCAATACATGCTTTAAAATTATAAGCAATACTTGTTGATGTTAAAATAATAATTTATGGATACAACACAAACTATGCAATTGCGACAGGCATAATAGTAATTAAACATGTTCTCTGGAAGCAGATAAAGCAAAAAATTTATTATTTTTTCAAAGTATTTCTTTTGTAGATAATTTTAAATGTTTTATATGCTTCATATTTCTTATTCCAATCTTCAATAAATCACATATTAATTAGCCCCTCACATGCTGCGTTGGACCTGCATTCAAGGTCCAACGCACTTTGCTTCTCCCTTTCAGTGGTTCACGTTTTAACAAAAATAAAACTGAAAATATGAAAATGCGCATAATCATGCTTTTTATTAAAATACTTTTTCTGAATAAAAGAAAAATTACCCAGAATGGAGGGCATAGCAGACGATAATTGCTGTTTTAATTATCCAAATTTGAAAAATTCCCTGATTTTTTGTGAAATTTCGAAATTTTCCCTGATTAATCCAGAATAAAAAATGTCCATCATAATTCCCTGATTTCCCGGTTTTCCAGGTTATGTTGCCACCCTGTATTAGGTATTCGTCATGTGAAATTACTAAAAAATACAAGATTTTTTTTTATTATTTAAAATATATTATTCTTGTTTATTTTTCAAAGAGCTGGTGCAAAAGAACGAAGAGTTATTTCTATTAAATTCCTAATGAGAGCATTTCAATTGCCGTTAACCTTCATTATAATCCACGACGTCGTAAATACATCGCCGTAAATTAAGCGAAGTCCAATGACTCTTTTAGTGTTTTAGGTCTTTTTTTTTTTCTTTCAAGATCATAATTGTTGACTGCAACTGTAGCCTAGCTGGTGTATCGAGATCGTCAGCAGAAAAAAAGAGGATGTTGCAAAATGACGCATGGGTATGGCAGCGACTTTAGGTGTGGCATATGCAAAATGTAGTCACAGTTACAAACAATATGGAAACAAAACGCACCTTTTTATTACTTTTTGTCAACATCCTTGTAGCAAGAAGGTTCAGTCATAACATTGCAGCTACTTTGCACTTCAGTTCATGTTTTCTCTAGAACTAATGCATAGCATAGATTTTATTGTAATTATTCATTTAAATTTTTTTGCATGATTTTTAAAGTAGTAAACGGGGCGATTTTAAAACATAAATGCTATGGTTAGGGACTCGGACAAACATCCGATGAGCGCGCATTCCATCTCCAGTATGTATGTAGCTATTTGGTAATCGGAGTGTTGCCAAATTCGTTCCTTTGGCGACCAAAAACCCAGACGCCTATTGAGGTTGCGTCAAGTGTTGACCTCGTCATCTGACCATGCTTTAAAAATACGAGGCAGTGTTCCCGGGTGTTTCCTTAGGGATGGTCCCCGAACCGTCGCAAAATATTTCAATGTGCAGCTCTAGTGAGAAGTTTCTTCAACCAACCATCCAACCGATCCAAAACGAAGAACATTTTCAAAAGTCTGAGAACCTACGGAACATTCGGATAGTTCAGCGACTTCGATAAGAACCGAAACATCGTTGTTTTTCAATGTAAACATCTAATTGAAAATTAAGAAATCATTACCGAGATATCGTCTTCATGCCTGTATTTTGCTATATCGCTCAGGCCTACTTAACGTTTCGTTACAGAAATTATTACCTTGGGTATTAGAGAAATAACCCAAATAATCAAAAAGCGCAACCAAACACAAAATCCTTTCCCTAAGTACACTTTTACGATGCGACATAAACAAAGACTCCCATCGTTCGTCCTCGGGGAAGCAGCGATGAATGGCATTCCTGTGCGCGCATAAGAAAGTAGAACCCAAAGACAAATAACACACACCTCATCATTTAATAGCCCACAGATGCGTTACGGGTTCGTGGGAAAAGACAATTAAGAACCTTCCAGGCTTTCTTCTTAAGGCGAGTTAAACCGACTCAGATTTCTGCTCTAGTTTCTTGTGATGATGTTTTTATTTTTTTCATTTTTCAAAAGAAAAGTGAAAATACTTTTACACAGAAATAATCGTTGAAGAGGATAATTGCCCCAGTGTTGGCGAAAACAGTCCAGATCAATTTTTAAAGATTCAATCGGAATGTATTATTGTATCTCAAAATCTTTTTTTTTAAACCCTGGAGGGTTAAACAGGCAAGCAAGCAGAGTCAGTTTCGTTACTCGGAACGAAACTAAAAAAAGACTGTATCGGGGACACAGCGGGGTACGTGAAACTTCTTGAGCTTGCTGCAGAGGATGTATGGTGCATTTACAAAGCTTACATGCTTAACTTATGTTACAGCTGGCTCTCCCTATGGGGACGGACGCGTTTCGCCGTATCAAAGGGGGTGGTCTTTAAAATACTCTATTTTCTACATTCTTTTAATATAAAAGTTTGAGGTACAACTTAACCCTTTGCACTCCAAGAACTCTTTGCGTTTTCCGTTCTTTCTACGGAACAGTTATTCATCCTTATGTTCTTTCCCTAGAATGTGTTATGTTTATAACCTAATCTGTTTTGGATCTGCAAAAGAACGAGTTGAAAAAAATATCGATGTTTTTTAAACACAAGATCATGATGCTGTTCTCGTTTATTTTAAAGAACAGGGAACCAAAAGAACGAGTCGTTATGTTGGCGCCTGAGCGGCGCCAACGGAGTGCAAAGGGTTAAATATTTTAGAAATAATTTATTTTATTACAACTCATATTTTTACAATTACTTTTTTTTAACTATGTATTATAAAACATACACAGGAAGAATTATTTAAAATCCAAGCAGTGAGCATAACTTTACAATAGAAAAAGTGGCTTGAGCGTCAGTGAATTAAAATATTTTGTAAAATAAACTCTGAAGTTTAATACGTAGCTGTGTATTCATTCCACACAGATATATATTCCAATGCTAAATTATCCATTTTCAAACTCCGGTTTCACATCATTATATTAAACAGTTAACCACTACTAATGAGTGTGATACTGCTTGCAGAATATTGTTAAAAATCCAAAGTCTTGCTGTGCAAGAACACCTCGAATTCCTACAAGCGATGTACTTTTGAAAATAAATATTCATTCACTCAACTTTCTCGTAATGCCTTACAAATATGCGACAAGGCCCCGCCAATCTTGAGCATTTCTACTAAGTTGACTTCCCTTCTTCCCTTCTTCAACAGCACTGATGATTCTTCTACTCTCAATTGCGGAAGTGCTGCACTCATTCTTTATCTACTACAAGACATTTACCGTAACAATTAGTACAATACACTCGGCTATTGCATTTAAGTGGCTTCCATGCCATTGAGTTTTGACTTGAGTGGTTTGGATGCCAAATGGCAATGATTATTTTATGTAGTTTTAAAACTTATTATCAAGGGTAGTTCGTTTTAAAATTTAATTTTAAAAGTATGACAATTCTAAAGCTAGGACAACTCAAAAAGTTTGAAGCTATATAAAAACACTAGCTGAAATACTCGTTCTACGCACGGAAAAGAAATAAGTTACAAAATAGATACAAATACAATATTTATAAGCGAAATAAATAATATTCTTAATTTGTCACCCATCAGAAGGAACCACAGTATTAAAAGTTACAATGTGTAACGAAATTTTATTAGCAAGGTCTCGCAAGACTGATAATATGGAGAAGTTGGATGTACAATAATGTGGATATACATACGATACTCCCGTTGATTACCATCCATATTTTAATAGATTCCTAAACTAACGTTGCTACCGTAACAGTAAAACTATTTGGCTACACTCGGTATCGCACCAAGGAGCTTCTACTTGCTATGCCGATACTCTGCCAGTCAGGCTAAAGTGATCACACCAGCCTAAGCGGGAGTATCGGGTATATGAAGTGAACCCCACACTACTAACATCGAAAAAGGGGTTTTACACCCCCTTAAATACGTTCGATCAGAACAAAAATAGCTTACATTTCCTATATAAGGTATAAGTAACAAATTTGCCAAATTTCTTCTTCATAGGTATACGGGAAGTTGGAGAATTAGTGATGAGTGAATGAGTGGAGTTTTTCGCATTTATATATATATAGAGATTAAATCCTCCAATTAATGAAATTAAAAATAAATCAAACTTTATACACAACTTTTTTAATTATAGCTCAAATGAACGGAAATAAATTAAATTCAAGAAAAAAGCTGGCTATTGCCTTACAACCAAAACATGCAAGAGATCGGTGGTTCGAGTCGTCGGTATTTATTTGAAATCGTCTTCATTTGGGACGGGATATTTTTTTAAAAAAATTACAAAATGGAGTTCCTTCATATGACGTAATATTCAATCGGAGCATTTAGTAACCGTCTGTTACGTCAAAAGTGGCGAAAGTTTCTTCAAAAATGGGCGTGCATTTTCAGCAATGTGGTTAAAAACTTAAACTATGTATGGATACAAGATATTTTTTTATGTGAAATTCATAGGTATATTTTACAACAATTAAAAGTTTGCGGCGGAACTAACCAACGCTCGAAAAATCATACTTACATTTTCTATCTTTATTTAACGACCCGCCACTTAATACGCGGGTGTGTTCCATGGTCACAAACGGATGTACGCTCCTAGCACCAAGTGCCCTTTGCACGCCACTGTTCAAGGAGGGGAGAGGTCGTTGAACTTTCGTAGGTTTTAAGTACAAACCCAACCCAGGAAAACAAAAAAATCTCTTTAAGAGAATTGAATAGTTTAATTTCATGAGCATTTTCTCAACCTTAAAAATCAAACGCCTTGTATCCTGCAACTTCTTTTTTTACATGAGAAAGTTCTCACCGTAAACGCTTTCTCGAATTTTTATCACGGGAAATTCTCGTCAAAATTGAGATTATTCGCGCAGAAAACTTTTTAAGCGAAACTTGGATGGACCAAGGAAAAAAATATGTCGTGAATCAACAATTTGAGCACACGGGTTCATTGAATTTAACATACTTTGAGAAAATGTCTCTTTCCCATTATAAACTTTTGTACGTTTTAGCTTCACTTACCACCGAAATGATGAACAACTTTCTAATTTCTAAAGTGGAAATGTGTTGCTCCGCTATCAAAACCGCGTAAAACTCTAATGCATTTGGAATAGAAATATACTTTTTTTCGTTTCTTGTTGGCTGCTTTGACGAGTTGGCGTTATTTCTTCTTTTTTGGCTTAGCGTTGCGAGCCCGACCGGGTCGCTTGAAAATGAACGATTATCTCGTTAACAATAAATATAAATTCGGCAATAAAATGTAAATGAATTAAAACATTCTTTTTCATAATAATTATTAGAAAATCCTGTTTTGTTCATACACACCCCAAGTATGTTCACAACCACCCCCATACTGCCGTCATAAGTTAAAAGGCCCTAACTTCAAATCATTTCAAATTCATTTATCTTCATTATTCACTTCACGATTTGTCCTTAAAAAATACACCTTTTTATGACATTTAAAAATCCCTAAATTAAATAAAATGGAGAGTTATAGGGAAATTTATATTGGCCCTAACTCCAGTTTGAGGCAGTTCTTGACAAAAAAAATTCCCTAACTGTAAAGTAAATACGGAAAAAGCTATAAATCCACGTTGAGTTATACATAGAAAAACTTGGTAAACTTAGATGGTTAGAAAATATAACCATTACCAAAATAAAATTTTGTATGTGCAAACAACTACTTTTACACGATAAAGGTATTTTAAAGTATCACAACTGGGATGCAGGTTATCAGGGTTGTAGTGACTTAAATCAGTGATTTATATCAAGATTTAAATAAACAGATTTAAAAAAAAAACACCGATTTAAATTAATTTAATTTAGATATGAAAAATTATATGTTTTAATCGAATAAATTTATGTATGCATCTTTAAAAAAAGATTTTTTTATATAGTATATATTTCATTGAATTGATGCAATATTTCATATCGTTAATTTTGAAAACACATTTGAAGCAAATTAGATTTTAAATAAATCATTTATGAGCGGCATAGTAAAAGTAAAATGCATAAATTAATGCAGAAAATCAAAATAAGATATTACTTAAAGAAACCTAGAAGTTAAAAAGGGGGAAAAAATACAAATTCGCATATTATCACAAACAATCTCATTTTATGTATTTTTCTCTAATGAGGCCCTGTGCGGTGGCACAGGTCGCACACTCCTAAGGGCGGCTCTGGTGCAGCTCTAGTGCGACGTTCATCCAACCACCAAAGCAAACCTAACCAAAACACTTTCTACGCACGTCATTGACTTAAAGTACGCCACTGAATGTATCCCGCTGACTTTTCATGGAAATACCCACTGCTACTCAAAGTGGGTTAAGGCTTCCACAGGTGAGTGTAGGACCCTCAAAATAACTTCACCACATCCAGAATCGAGGGCAGCGGAGAAGAAATAAAAACAAAAAGCTGCAGGTGAAGTTCAATCAGACGGGGAGAAAGCTCGAGAGCAAAGGTCGCCCAGTCTTCGAGACTTTTTTTTTCTTTCTCTTCTCCTTCTTCTTCTTGCTCATCCCTGTTAATCAAAGCGGAATTGTGTTTTGGTGGTTTTGTTAAAGGTCGACTGAGTGGCGACTTTTTTTTTCTGCTGTGGGCCCTTCAGGGTCGTTTTCAGAACTTTAACAAATGGGTTAGTGAACTTTCTTTTTTTTTTTTAATTCTATGGGCTTTTTTTTTAATATTTATAAGGGGTCGTTTATGTATTGCGTCGTATTCTAAGGAGATATTTCGTAGAAAAACATCGGAACTAAAAAAAATTAACATATTTAGTTAAAAGCAGTAAGTATTATTTAGTTTAAAAAATTAAACATGGCTGTATTTTTTTATTATGTAATTTTTAAGTAATTATTAGGTAAATTTATTCATCATCATCTCTTATCGTGCCAAGAGTTCACCCAATTTCCACCGCCTCCTATCACATGCAGGGCAATTCCACTGTATTAGCCCGTGTTTTGCCCCCGCAACTTTTTTATTATTACTTTATTATACCTTAATTAACGTAAAATAAACTAAATAAACCAATTTTGACTAAACGGAACACTAAACTAAATCCACTAAAAAAATGGGTTTATTTTAGGTTAATTAAAATATTATTAAACAATAACAAAAAGTTGCGGAGGGGACAAATACCGTGGAATGGCCCTGCAGCATTCCAATTGCTTCTTGACAGCTCGCCCATTCACCCTCGCTTCCCTCGCCTTTCACCATTCAGCGCAATGTTAGATGCGGACCCCGTTGACGAACTCCTTCCGGCGCCCAACTGAGAGCAACGCTTGGGATTTCATTTATATTCATATTCATTCTTAGAATATAGCCAGTAAAGCCCCATCAACTGATTTTTATTTCTTAGTCAATTTATCTTAACTTATATAAAAACATTTCATTCGTAACGGTATTTGGAGAAAAAAAAATCCTAATTATTTTTTTTAATATTTAATTTGAAAGACTTTCAGTTTTTTATTATTTGTACCAATGAAAGCTTCTATATCTCGGAACCATATAAAAGAACAGATCTTCCTTTCCTAAAAAAAATATTTGGTTCTGCCCTTAAAGTCATGTTCGGTATGTTATTAGGTAGGTAGGTTAGTAATGTCATTAGGTAATTGTTATCACAATATTAAGTATCTTAACTATAAGTCAGCTGATAAGACAAAAATGATGTATGTGCTGCGCTGTAGAGAGGCCAACAGAAACCACTTATGCTGCTTTCGACACACGTGGGGGGGACACAGTGGCGTGATATGTATTCGGATATTTGTAAAAGCGAAATTTAACCTAAATCAACAAGTAAACGGCCCCTTATACAAATGGAGTAAAACTGAAATAAAAAAAAACATGTTGACTGAAGATAGATCTGTGGAAATTTTTCAAGTCTAAAGAAGGTTGGAAACCTGTTCAAGTTTTCATTTGGGGGGTATCTTAGGGGTTGCGTTGCAGGACAAGTTTAGAAGCTGCACTGTAAAAAAAATCGTTTTATTACACAATGTTTTCCTAACCTATTTGAAGAAACTTTTCTGTTTTGGTAACAAAGGAACTAGTGCCCGTTTTAGTGTAAAGAGTTAGGGAAAAGAGTAGTAGTCACACAAAATAATATTTATTTAATTAATACCGTTCTTCTCTTAAACAAAACAGTATTACGTTTTCCTTAAGAGAGGTCTTCCTTCCCTCTCTTTTTAAACCGCTGTCGCTTTGTTATAAAATCGACTGTTCACCTGACCATGATTAAAATATACAGGCAGTGTTCACGGGTCTTTCCTTCGAGATAGATCCCAAACCGTCAGCAACAGCACATTGTGCGACTTACCCATTGGATATCTCTAACCATCTACAATAATTTAATTAAAGCTGTCTGTCTGTAGATCGCAAAACATCTACTTCCTCTGCTTTTATATATAAGTACTATTCATCCTCAAGACGTGCACCTGATGCTCGGATATGTAAATTCAATTTAGTTTTTTAAATGATTTTAATAATTTTATAAATATTGCTTAAAGAAACATCTTTAAAAAAAGTATTTCCAAGATCTAGAACGCAATTTATTGCTTAGTTAGTAGCGTTCAGGACGTTGGAACTATAGGTCGCGAGTTTGAGTTTTTAATGTAACGTGTTCCTTAATAACGCAGGCCAAACAGCCAATCATTAATAACCCATTCTTAATCCTTGTTCAATCCACCCCCAATGAATTATTCAAACTAATTAAAAACACAGGAATTCATTCATTTCAAATTAACCCCGTGTCACGCCAGCCGTTACTTCTCTGGACATCCGCGATGTCACGCAAACGGTGCCCGACCTACTTCCCCCCCTCCCTCCCTCCCGGATGCTTCTACACGCACACGCCTTTTCCTAATAAAAAGAGAGAGAATGGGGTTGAGGAGGGGAGAAACGGGAGGGGGGAGCGTGTAAACATCTCTCTCTCGGGCGGCTTGTTGCGACTCCCGATGGATGGGGTCGGCCATTTTGGCTTGTTTGGACATCGAGCATTTGTCCGAGAAGGTGACTGACTGTCGGGATTTATTATGGGACGGTGATGTAAAGACAAGCAGGGACCGACTTACAAGCTTAGGGGCCCAGGACTAAAGAACATTAGGGGGCCCCTCGACGTAACGCAAAAAAAAACTGCTAAATTTATGCACAAGCACACAATAAATACAAAATGACTTAATCAGTCAGCTTTAATGCAAATATAATAATTTTCTTTTTAAACTATTAATTTTTTTATTTGGAGAATTCGAACTAACGTTAATGGTCAATTCTGCAACAGTTTTTTCATACTTTTCTAGTTCTGTTCTTTCTTCCTTTTTAGCTTTTTTTTAACTGAGCCAGATTCGTATGTTCTACCCATTTTATAGTTAGCAAATCCCTAATGATTACAATATTAGGAAATTTGGTATAGGAAAAAAGTATCCGTAAACGCCAAATCTACGAGCGATTAGTAAACACAGCTTGTTTATGGTCTTGGACCTTGGTCATTAATTTAATTTTACTAGTGATCCAAAGCGCATATCTTTGAAAAACGCAATGCAAAAAGTTGACATACATCATGAACGTGCTGAAAAGTGAAATTATTTAATTGGGTAAAATAATATAAGTTTTGCAAAACAATTAACGATTGATTTTTAAAAAAAATTACAATAAAAAAAATGTAATTGATTTTTAACAAAATTCGCTAGTAAATTTATTTTTAACTTTTTCACATATATTTAGCATTAAATCATTTTTGTTGGCCCCTTTAAACTGGGGTCCTGGGCAAGTGCCCCGAATGCCCTGCCGTAAATCAGTCTCTAAAGACAAGGGATATTTGGATAGTTTGGGGGGGGGGGGGGGGGGGGATTGACTGATAGAGCGGCTGGAAAATCCCAACTTTTGATTTTTAATTACGACATATGTGGAAAAGTGGTCTATTTGTTCGTAAATAAGAACGGAAAAATTTAAATAAATCGGACTATATCTTCCCTCCACGTGAAGCTTTTAACATTGCAGTTATTAGGCTTACATTAACTTCTTTCCGCCCCGCCCCCTATATATGACATCACCCTCTTGGTATCGTTAATCTTCTATTTAATCCTCTAAGTTTTACCCCTACACTGCTGTCATTTGTGCTTTCTGCTTTCATATATCGATGAGTTGAAAACATAATGCGGATCATAGATGTTATTTTATAATTATAATTTTTTGTTTGAAATGTTGAAATCGGTGTTTTAATATGCGTAAAACTAGAACAAAGTCCAATTGTCCTATATTTGGGGCATGTTCCCAACTTATTGCTACATATGCTGACGTCATTCGGAATTATTTATACGCCAATGAACATTTATTGAAGTCTTCAAAGAAATAGACAAACTCTATTACACATTTCTGAAGTGTTGGTTGCATAATTTAAAGTGATATGGGCAGTTTTCCTTCCAACTGTATCGGACGTTCGAATAAAAAATATGATAAAAGAATATCATAAAAATATCGAAATGTAACAAAATTATCAATCTTTTTCCTGAACAATGGATGATTTTAAGAAATCAGGGGGAAAATAAATTATTCGATGTATCTGCGTGTAGGTGTAGCGATTTTACGATTTTCAAATGCAAAAAAAATTCTTGTAGCAGAGAGAAATGTTCTGCAGGACCAATGCCAAAATAGAATAAATTTTCATTGGTGGTATTGTATTAAAAATGACAAAGAAACTTAATCGAATTTGAAAACGAAATGTTTGAGTGAACCTTCAACATCTAAATATGCAGCAACAATGGATCCATCAGAAAATTAAAAAAAAAATTGGTACAATTTCTAATGAAGGTGTATGCCTCGACGTTGTTCGACATTAAAACCAAAAATAAGTGAAAAGATGAGTCAATTCACTTATACATTAAGATAAAAAGATCTCGATATTTGTCAAATTATCTAAGAATTGTTATGGATAAAGGGATTCAGTATATAACGGATACTTTGCCCATCCAGAAAATATTTTAACTGATATGCTCTGTGACGATCGACGACACAACACTTTGCCAGTAATATTTCCAAGTCCGATCTTCAAAGTCGTCCTCAAAAATACATAGAAAGTTTAAGGTGCCCGCGATTAATTTTGCTGCCAAGGATTACGTAGATATAGTTGAATGGTAACTTCTGCAAGTGTCAGGGGACCAGACCTAACAGATGGCGTTATTAGATCCCTAAATTATTTATATTGGTAATTATATTTTATTATATTTAAATATATTTTATTTTATTCTTTAAGTATCACAATATAAAAAAAAAAACTTTGATTTTTCTCATTTTTAATCACGTGGAAGCAGTGGAAGATATTATACTATTGAACTGTATTTTATCCGGGTGAATAGATACTAATATAGATCAATATTCCGCATGTCCAATTTCGAAAAAAACTTTTTTTTATCTGCACTTTCGAGCCCCCTTATATACTCATATTTCACTCAAATCTTTCTTTTGGCATGAAAATACTTTTATTTCGGTCAGTTGGAGGTAGCTTGCTAAAACTTATGTAATGCTAAAATCGCTTATATGTTTGCAACCCGTACTAACCGCGCGCATTACTTTGGTATCGATGTGAAGAGGCAAAAAAAACCATAACTCGAATACGCGTGTGTCGCTTGCGCAGATGGCGGGACAACAGGAGCTACATTTAGCCTCACGATTGGCCTTCACATAGGCGTAGCTAGGCTGTACGTTCGTCTATCTGAACGGGAGTGGTCGAGTTTGAGAGAGAGCTTACTTTGCCATGGTAGGCATTGAACCCAAACTGGTGCTCATCAGGAGTTATAAGGTTTACAAGTGCGTAATTTGTTGCAGAAATTTCGACACGTAAGGGGCAGAAAAAATGGTGTGAAGACACTCGGGAAGCAAGACAGAGGGATGCCTTTTGACCACAACCAAATGTGTGTGTCCCCATTGAGAGCCCTCCACCAGTGGCGGCCCGTGGTCGAAAACGTTAGTGCAGACGAAATCATGTAACCCCCCCCCCCCCTCCCCCCATCGGATCTCAAGTGCAGCTAAAACAAGAAAATACATTTCGACTGTACCTTCTCACAAATGCAGTGCATTAGCATGGCAACAATGCTACCGATTTCGAATTTCGGCTGCATTTTGATTGAATGGAGTTTTTCCCCCTCCTGAATTGTGCATTACGGTAATAGGCTTGCTATTTATCGGAGATTTTGTTTACTAGCGTAGAAATTTCATTTTCAATTCTAATCTTCATTTAAGAAAATTAGTAAAATATCTGGTTTTAGTTTTAAAATACACTAATAAATTTAGGTGCAGCCCGGATGTACTTGCTGTAGTGGACGAGCCGCCACTGCCCTCCACTAGCCGAAACTTAATTAAGCATGCAAGCTTTTGTAATGCGTAAATAAATTTAAGTTGCGAATTTGAATACGTCGTCCCCGGTGTCCATTCACCACCCTCTGCAGCACTCACGAGACGTTTCAAGCATCCCTCTGAGGCCTCCCCGATACAGACTGTCTCCATATTTTTTGAGGAACTGTACAATCCTTCCCCCACCCCCTTTTTCTGAAAATGAGAAATTCCCCAAATCACAATAAAAATTAATTTCAAACAACAAAATTTTTCATAAATATTTCACAAAATACAAAAACAGCTTCTCCGCGAAGTCATATTCTGAAGAAGAAGAAAATTGAAGAAACTTGCCCAATCGGTAACCTTATCCGTGACCTTCGAGAAGTTCAATGTCACTCATATGACGTCATCGGTCCCATCGCACAAAGCGAACCGTTATTTACTTAATTTCGGAAGTGTTTTCTTACATAACGACTCGATGCGCAATGTTTTTTAAGAATCGCATTCTGATACGACGCAAGTTCGGAATCAGCAACGCAGTCGATTAACGCGTTGAAAAATGGAGAGATTTTTACTTTCTATATTGCATAAGTATCCCATTTCCAATACAAAATTTTCTGGAATACACATTTTTTTTTTTTGGAAGATACGAAATACTAATACAATTACATAGGATCTGCGTGCGTTAACCTCGAAGAACTATAAGCCCGATTTTGATTAAACTTGATAATATAGAAAAAAAAAATTTGGGCTTTCTCGATATCTTTATTAAAATCATCATACGTGTTGTACCGTGTAGTGTAAATACGAAAGCCGTGTTTCTGCATAGTCACCGATTTGTTCATTGCACGTACGGAATAATCTACAAAACAAGAATTGTTTTTTAGATATCGGAAAATTAATAAATGAAATTATGTTGCAAAAATGGCTTTATTTTTTAGAATCTTAGTCGTTTTTACAATATCACATCATAATAACTTCTCAAAACAGCTGGTACCTCTTCACAACAGTTGTTTGGGCTCCTCATACCCTCCCAGCAATCGATTTCGGCCTTTCATCACCAATACTCACATGCCTTTTTTTAATTTTGAATGATATAAAAGAAATCTAGGCGTCAACCGAGTAGTCTATCTATCTTCTACGACACGCGAAATTTCTTTAATTTTTTAAAATGTTATATACTTACTGAGCGTACGAACACCTTTGCTGTTGTTCGAGAAATGATCGTGTATGCACTTTTTACGAGTACCCACTAATGTATCTGCAGACTCCCTAGTAAATCTGCAGATACACTAATGAATGCACTAAATCAAGCAATTTTCCGCACACGTACGTACCGACGTACTTGTATATGCAGGTACGGTAACATATATAATTTATCTAGATATCTTATACACGACTAACCTTAAAAACGTCTTTATGTATCAAAAGAAAGAGAATTTCAAGGAGAACTGATGAATTGTATGTTTATCTCATAAATATCAACCGTTTGTTTAAGACATGCGTTCAAACGACTTAGTGAATACAGAATCATTTTAAAAAAATGTTTACAAGATCTAGCTAGAACTTGCTTTAAAACATCTTTAGGTACTTCTTAGCAATAGATTGCTGGTTCGAGTCCCAACGGAGCCACTAAACTTTTTACTATGTACCCGAGCAACGAGAGTCCAAACAGCTAGAATAGTGTAATGTATAATGCTAACTTTAATTTCTTAGGTGTGTATACAATATCCCCAATTTTGCAATTCTAGGCTCTGCAGGTTTGATCAAGAGTCATAAGAACAATTGAGGGGCTGACATGGGGAAGACATGGGAAGACAGTAAGTCACAAAAAGTAAATTTTACAGGGGAAGCAAAAAACGGGTTTTACAAGTATCGTGGACTACATGCAAGTGCCATCTTCCGTCCCTCGTAGAAACTAAACCATTTTGCCGATTGACTTATTGTTTATTCCATGCCATTGGCTTCAGCGTTTACTGTTTTTTTCGTGAAACAAAAACGAAAAACTCTAAATTTGTGACTTACTGTCTTCCCCATGTCAGCCCCTCAATTGATTATGTTCTGAAAGAAACGCAATTTCCTATGGAATTACACCCCAAGTCCGAACAAACAAAATATAACAAAGTCGAAGGTAACGTTAATCCCACACCGTGTGAGGTCTATCTCTCTCACAGAGGCCAGAACGTGACATACGGACAGACAGACGGAACCGTCTTAATGAAGATTCCCGATACGGGGTCACCTGGAACAGTCTCCCGTGGCAGACGGAGAGAAGGTCAATATTTGGGTTCTGCCGCTGTTGCCCTTTGGTGGGGAGTGGTGTCACCGGTTCCGGTTCACGTGGGAAGGGGTTTCCCCGACCGTGAAACGAGTCGTTTTAGGAAATGCATCGCACTGGGGCAAGGTCGTGGTGTTTGTGCACGGGCTCGCGGTCTGCAATTAACGCAGCAAATTAACATGTTGTGCATAACATTTATTTAAAGTAGGCTAAAGTAGAGGATGCGTGGAGACTAGGCATTCCTGGGGGCTTGGTTTTTACTTAGCGAGTTTTCTTTAGTATGGAAATTTTCTTTGGGAATCAATTTTAGTTTGGAAATTTTCTTAAGGTCTCAGTTTTAGTTTCGAATAAATTTTTGCAGCCTCTCGCAGTGAGGACAAAATACTTGCGCCATACTCGCGACGTATAGATGAGTGCCTTTAGTATTCAAGCTGTACAGATATAATTTTAAAAGAGAAGGACAAGGTGGCCATATATCCTATTGGACAGGTATGACTGACGTAGGTCTATCTACACAAACCTCGGAAAGTTCCAATTGCGGCCGATGGCAACCTTTTGTCTGGGCAATAAACAATTGTTTTCTTCTTTGAGAATATAGTAAACCTGGCTAACGGTTTGTAAAGACGCGACTCATTTGATCAGTTAAGAGGAGAGGGAGAGCACTGTATGTTACATTGTTTTATGGATAGTTGTCAAAATGTTATCAATGTTTGACTTCCTGATTTTGTAGAACAAAACAAAAAATATCAAGTACACACAGACCACACTGTACTGTAAGATTTGGTTGATGAATAGTTTTGGACCCCAAGCAGTACAAAGGTCAGAGGGGGAATTGGATAGTATTTATTAAGTAACCTGTCCACTCCCGAAGGATATACAGGTGTCTTAATGTGACACAGTTTCAACAACGGCAACCCCCCTCAGTCGAACGATTGGGGGGAATTGGATAAATGTCCAACCTGGTTGACGCCCCTACCTTCCTCTACTCGGTGGTACGCTTCGAGCATGAATGGACTGTAGTAGAGCGAATATGACTTCATAATCGTGAAACCAACATCTCAGACCGAATGGTCTCAGACACGCGACTTCTTTTCAAAATTATGAATTAAAAAATACTTGCGATTGGCTGATGAATTGGGAAATGTGTAACAGTGAAAATTTATGAATGGAGTGACGTCATTAACCACGTGTAAGTAGCCATACATGTTGGTCTCACTTTGATGTTAGCGAGATTAGAAAGATATGTTTTCTGTACTATGAAGGATTCATGCTCGAAGGTGGTACGTCCATAGGATGATTCCACTTGGACTTATAAGAATTAATTAAAATTAACGATTACTCAGAAACAACAGAAGTTGCCACCTGTGTTTACGCCCGATGCCACCAGTTTCGAAAGGTGGGGGGGGGGGGACGAGCCCCAGGGCCCCTCTCTCGTGTGTGTGTGTGCCCCCGCTTATAAGTTCAACCGTCAACAAAAGCTTCCAACGAAAGTGCACTCAAGGCTCCGAAACCAAAAGTGCATCAGGCGAGAGAAGATAGCAGAAAACGGGGACATGCACAGCGGGCGGCGAGGACACAAACCTCGGCATTTCTTCCGAGGAGCGAGAGAAGACGGGAGGAGAGGTCAACAAACCCATTTCAGTCTTCCTCGGTGGCGATAGATTGGAAATGTCCGTGCCACATCGGAGTCGGCGAACCAGGGATTTCTGTGTCTGCAGACAAGACTTTTCTGGTTCGTTATCTTCGGGTTGTGGAAGTATTGGTATCCGGTTTCGTTGTATCTGGTGTCGTTGGGCCGTGAAATAGTGTTACTCTATTGCAGTGTTTATTATCCTTTTTGGCACAATGGACCACTTTAAAAAATGTAATTATGTCACGGACCCCCTTATGTCTCGGCTTCAAACTCATTTGTGATCCACATTTTGGACATTTATACATCGATGAAATCATTCCCTCTTTCATACATTATTCTAACAACGCTTTCTTACCCATGACTGGTAAAACACTAAAATAGCCAACTGAATATTTATTTTTCGCATTCAAAACTTCAGCAAGAGCTAATTCCATAGTGAAATCAAGCATTTAGCAATAATATAAGCTAAGAAAACACTAAAAAAATATGCTACTCACAAACAGATGAAAGACAAAAATAAATGTACGTCTTACCTCCAGGGCAGATCCAACGGAAATAAAATCGCGAATCAAGTTTAAAATTATACCGCTATTTCAAACTCAAACAAATTATCGACCAATGAAAAGGCTAAAACAAAAGAGAAATAAATGAGCATGCGCGAAAAAGCGCCTCAAATTCTCTTCTCCGGAGGAGCGGAAAAAGAAACAGGGCTGCCATACAGAGCGCGCTAAGGATGAAGTAGGTCCGGGTTACCACTGCTGGCTAAATATTGATGCAAACATTTTAAAAATTAGGATCAGTCGGCGGACCCCCAAAATATCAAAATATGACCCATGGACCCCCAAGGGGTCCATACCACAGGTTAAGAAACACTGCTCTATTGTATCTTACTTTCAAATGCCATATAGAATTGGGAGAGCGGATTGCCCAGTGGTAAAGTATCCGGTTCGTAATCCGAGGATTGCGAGATGGGGCTTGACAACGTGTAGAGAGCTCGTAATCGGAGGGTTGCCAGATTCATTCCTAAAAAAACTCGTCTAAAAATATCCACAATTTCATCCGCCGTGTACAAGGGTTGGTTGGGGTTTATTGGCACAAGGGCCAAATATGGCCAAGCTGCGCCAAACACTAGATTTTTAAACCAACATTAAAATTCTAAAATATACACATAAACAAACTAAATTTCAAAGCAAAGGTAAAAATCTTGTGTAGGTTAAAAAGATAAATAGTGATGAATGAGGTGGATGCCGTGTATAAGGGACTTGTGCACGTTAAATCTCACGTTAGTCCACAGTCTTGACACCTATTGAGGTCAGGCCTCTAGTGCGACGTTAATTCAACCAACCATCTATATGGTTGGTTGGTTAATTAACATTACACTAGAGGTGCACAGTGCCCGACGGTTCGGGGTCTATCTTGTAGGAAAGACCCGTGAACATTGCCAAGAATTTTTAATTATGGTTAGTTCAGGAGAACAACACCTGAGCTGGCGCCCGATGCAACCTGAAAAGATGTCAAGACGTTGGACCACTATCAGATTTAACGTGAAAAGTCTTTTATACACGTCGATTGAACTTGCGGATATTTTGGGACGACTTTTTTAATATCGAATCTGGAAATTCTCCATCTCGAGCTCGCTTCCACATGTCGAGTCCACGTAGAAATTCGAACTCTCAATCCTCCGAATACCATTCGGATACTTAATCACTGGGTCTCTGAATTGTTACGATTTCGATTTTAAGGGATTACTCGAAAGCTTTTCTGGATGTTTCTTTTGAATTGACGATTGCGAACATGGGCGACACGCCACCAAAAAAGCGGTCTTTTCACGGTGCATTTCCCTCCCGAATCCTTCTCTTTTTTGGTGAACTTAACACTCTGTTAAGCACAAATTACGCGGCCAAGTGGGTAGCTGCTGTTTGGCCACAAAAGGGCCCCGAAGCAGAAAAACGACTGCATTTTTTTTTTCATTGCTCATTCATGAACCTCACAAAGAAGTTACCGGAATATTCATTGAAAATGAAAATGCACTTAAAAAACTCTTTTGTCAAAGGGGGTCCGGGACGCAAAATTCAAATTGCAATAGCTATTTTTTGTAATACATAAACAAAATGTTAATAAGAAAAACATTAAAATTGCGAATATGGTAAATATTGATGTATTTACTAAATTATTTGCATTAAATAACATTTATTTGTTGGTTTGTTTAATTAATGTCGCACTAGAGCTTCACAGTGGGCTATTGGCGACGGTTCGGGGCCTATCTCGAAGGAAAGACCCGGTAACGAAGCCTCATATTTTTTAACCATGGTCAGATGACGAGGACAACACATGAGCTGGCACCCGACGCAACCTCAATAGGCGTCAGGACATTGGACCCCGATCAGATGTATCGTGCACCAGTCCCGTATACACGCCAGTATAATTTGTTGGATGTTCTGGACGACTTTCTAGTATTTTTGTAGGGGACATTTCTTTGTATTATTTGACGCATAAAAATTCATATTAAAAATTGTATTTGCCAAATATCTTGTCAAATTTTGACGTGAAACGTCTTTCATTACGGTCAGTAAGGGGTCGATGTGTCGTGTGCGCAGATGGTACCTATTTCGCGCCCCGCATGACACAATAGGAGCAAAATTTAACAAATCGCACGGCGTACACAAAGGCTTATCTCGGCAGTACGATCCAGGTGGGAGTGGTTCTGCCATAGTAGGTACAATACATCAAACTCAAACTGTAGCTCCTCAGGAGTTAAAGGCTTAAAAGCGTGTAATTTGTTGTAGAAATACGACTGAACTGTCAGAGGGAGGACAATCTTCGTCCATTCCCTTTGACCGCAGTGGAACGAAAGTATATAGGTAGAAACCTAATATGCAATTTTTTTTAATTATAATTTTCTTTAAATATATACACATTTTTTTTAAACAAATTAAACAAAAGAAAGTATTTAAAAAATATGAATGAAAATTTTAACGGCCTACAAAGGGCTCGGGAACCGTTAGTATCTAACCAATAGTAGTTACACCAAAATTAGTAACTATAAACTACCGTCTAGTATCTCCTGAATATTTCAAAATGAAGATGATATTCTTCAGTATTTTACTACACTATTTCAATTCGTTAGATTTAAGATTTTCAGATTCTTTTCAAAATATATTAGTAAATAAATTTTTAAATAATTTCAATTAAAAAAACAAGTAGTGTTAACTAATATTATTTGATTTTTTTTTAATTATAAAATTTATTAAAGTTAAAAAAAAAAAATTTTAATTTGGCGAATAACTTACCTAATTAAATATATCATCAGATTAAAACTTAGCTGGTGGAATTTTATTCAGAAATATTTTGAGTATATTAAGAATAAAATTAAAATGATATTTTTCAGTTTTGACTAAAATCATATATATTATTTCTGTAATATAGATCGCTTTTACGCCTCTTACACTCGACGAATCTTAACAAGTGAGGTAAAAAAGAAAGAGAATGTCCCGGAGCAGTAACGAATCGTACTTTCATTTCGTAAATATCAAAAGTTTATTTTTTTTTAAAAATGCAAATACGATTACAAGAATTATTAAATAAAGAAGCTTATTAAAAAATATTTCCAACTTCTAGCTATAGAACGTGCTTTGAGGCGTAGTCGGTAGCGGCCGAGACTTCCAAACAATAGGTCGCGGGTTCGAGTGCCGAAATTGGGCTGCTTACATTCCTCGCCATGGGTTTCCCAACAACTCGATGCCATACAAGTAAGACATAATTTTTGTAATTATTTAACCTTTGTTGAAAAAAAATTGTGATTTGTAAAATTGTAAAATAAATTGTTGCTTTCAAAAAGTAATTTTATTTCGACTTTTTGTTGTTCTCTTTCTTGGGATTTTATATAAAAACATTTTAAAAATTGTCATTTAAATTGTCAAAAAAGGTGTTTTACCTACTCGTACAATTAATGTAAGTGGAAATCCGCGTAAAAATTGCCCCCACGGTGTCTAGGAATTATACAAACGAATGCTTTACACATAGAACTATTGTAAGCTTTTCGAAATCATAAGAAAATCGCCATATTTAATATACGAATACCACATTTCAAATACATTTGAAAACAGAACAAATCGATGCAGTGGTTTTGAGAATACTTAACACAACTGAAGAAGACTGGTACTTACTATTTTTTTTAAGTTGTCACGTGGGTTTTGTTAAGGCGGGTAACAAAAACTAAAGTGGTGTGTTCTGAACCAGTTATTAGTTTAATTATTACATGCACATTTAAATATTGTTTTTAAATGTGCATACAAAAAAAATCGTCGGAATAAATGTGGGTCGTGGAATCACTAATTAGAATCGAAAAGTAGATACGTATTCATCCGGGTTATGTCTTGTTCTTTTTCGAAGAAGTTGCAGTTCTTTTCCGCGATGTTCCAGAAACCGATATTAAATAAATACACCGTTATAACTCCTTAAATAATACAAATGAATTTCGCTTTTTTTTTTCCTTTCCCAAATATCAGTGATTGCCTACGAAAGCAATGACCTATTAAATGGGGAAGAACGGGGATACCTGAAGAAAAAATTGACTTGAAATAAAAACTAAGAAAAAAATACTTTTTTTTTTAAGGGAAGAGTTTTGTTTGGGAATACGATATATTAAAAGTAATTGATTTAATTCCAAATAAATAGTAAATTTTTTTAAGGTATCCAACTACCTGCGGGGAACTAGATATTTAATGACAGCTTAATGATGACATAGGTAAAGGCAATTAAAATCCAAATGCTATTTTCATAATTAAGAAAGTTATTGATATTCGAAGATATATTTTGATACAATTTGATTCGAAGATACATTTTTTATTTTTTGCAAATATAGTAAAATCTGGTGTAAAACGCAAAACACTCTCTAATAAAATAATTACATTTTCCTTTTACTAAGTGTATTTATGTGATAGGTAAAAAGGCAATGAACTAATATCTAAATTCTATTTTGAAAATTAAAATAGTTATTATATTCGTAAATACATTTTAATAAAAGGGACACACTATTTTACATAAACAGCCCAAACTTAAAAAAGTATGCAATGTAAAACAAAATATTTCGTTCATTGCTTTCAAAACAGTTTTTAAAAAAATGTTGTACAATTAAAAAAAATAGATTGATAACTTTTTGATAAATCATGTTTTTCGTGCACACTATATGGCTAATGTCTCGCTTTTTTAGAAAAAGCAATTAAAGTTTACGTTTATGGTTATTTCTATACAATCACAAAGGTATTGAAATTAACATAACTTTCGTTGTAATTGACCCACTTTAAAAACTACTTTTTTAGGAACATAAGTAGGGCTTTGGAACTAGCAAATAAAATATATGAAAATTTTGAAAGAATACAATTTTTAAAAAAAATAATAGAACTTTATATTTTTTTTATAGTATAGTATTTTTAATTTGAATTATGTTTGTAGACATTTTTTTATAAAAATATAAGAAGGAGTCTGTTAGTGGATCCCAAAGAAACTACTTCATCTGCGTATAAGATGTTTTTAAAAAAATCATTACATATAGGTAATATTCATCCTCAAGATTTGCACCCGAGACTTGAAATTCTAAAATTCTATTTTATTGTTTTAATAAATTCATAACGGTTTTAGAAGTAATTTAAAATTTCCATTTGAAAAGAAAAATCAACATTGCAACGAATCTGAACAAATGTGGTGTGAAATGAAAGAGAATTCCCCGGACCAGTGACGAATCGTATTTTCAGAACGCTGTAGCCCCAGAAAGAACACAAAATATAGAAAAAACAGTTTAATAAAATTTTACGGGTAAAAAGCATCGATTGGCAACAGCTTTAATCTTTAGAAATTAACCATTCTCCGTTGTCATTAAAATTTCTTTGTGTATTTGAAAAGAAATGAAATCGAAATCCGCGCGTTATAAAACTTTTATGGAACTCCCTACAGCATTACGTCAGGTGCAAAATGTCACTTTTGGTAGGGTATTTTTACGGATGCCAAGAGTTGTCTTCATCTTGGCGCTTACTAACAAAGGACAAAATAAACAATAGTTTCAATTGTAATAATAAAAAAGGTGTTATTTCTTTAAATCATTCACTTTAGAAATTCTTAAAATTCGAAATTAACTACGAAGCTGACATTTATGGATTTTTATCCAGGAAGCAGATTTTCGGTAGATACGTAAAGATTTTATTTCATTACGTTTACGAAACGCATACAGATGTTTAAACACGTATATAATTATTAGTTTCGGTGCGGTTAGGAATTTTTGAAAACAGAGGTTTTAAACTTAATATATACACTTTTAACTATAACTTTAAGTTAAGCCGTAATGTTATTAATCATTGCTATTTAATGATGTTATTTAATTAATTAAATATTTCGAAAAAATACTTCGGTACGTTTAAGAACTCACTTAGTAAACATTCTCTATGAATGGGTTTGACAGTTCAATTAGAAAGAAAATCATCAAACTTAAAAAAAAAATAACGCCAAAGAAACAATATATATATATATATATATATATATATATATATATATATATATATATATATATATATATATATATATATATATATATATATATATATATATATATATATATATATATATATATATATATGTGTGTGTGTGTGTGTGTGTGTGTGTGTGTGAATAAACTTCTTGAAATTTTGGATATAACAAAATAGATCTTTTCTCGCATTGTTCACGCTAGAATTATCGCACGGGCACGCTATTACCACTGAATGAAACTACAGACGTGACAGTCTAAATTAATGTATTCAGTGCTAGACTTTGGCTTAGAAAATAATTATTTTATTAATAATTACTTTCTAAACCAAGTTGTATTTATATAGTACATATTATTATTTAATCCCGTGCGAAGAACGGGTATTTCTACTAATAGACAATATTAACCGTCGAAAAAATAATTTTTGCATAAAATTATAATAGAACTTTCCATTATTTTAACCCATTCTAATTTTGAATGTTTACACACATTTTTTTATAAATAAAAAATATAGCCTTAACTATTTTTTCTTGACATAGAAAATTTAAATGTGCGAAAACCTATCAAACGTTCATTAAAAAACTAGTAAAAATACCTGTTATTCGCGTAGAGTTAAATAAAACAATTTATTATAGGAATTAATAAAACAATTATTCTCTAAACCAAGAAATGCATATATTAATTTAAGATTTTCACTTCCGCAGTTTCTTAAAGTATTTTAATATTAAAATGTAACCATTATTGATATGTAATGAAGAATAACTTAAAATTAAGTATAAACAAGTTATTTTAATTTCTGTTACTTTTTAACACTTATTATTTATAATAAAGAAATATTTGTTTACATTATTAAAAGCAATAAACAAATATTATTTATTTATTTTTAAATATTTTATTATTGGCAACATCTTATAATTTTGAAATAATGTTGATGTCGGAAAGTTTTTTTAAAAAATTACTTCGATAACAGTTATAAGTTAATTTTAAAAAAATCCAACCGAATTTTAAAATTCTGCGTTTCAAGTGCACTTGTGGATTAATAGTACCTATATATAATTTTTTAGCATTTTATACGTATAGGAAGTATGAGTTTTGCGATCCACTTTCTTTTATTAATATAGATTCAAATATAATTAATTAAATCATACCATAAACTTTTACTTTGGAAGATATAATTTAATCTAAATATTTATAATTTAATCTAAATATTTGCAGTTACACAATTCACTTCCATTATAAATCGGTTATTTTAAATTAATTCACTTACTTGTGAAAAGAACATAACCAAAAATCCGCAGCACAGCAGCGCTCTTCATACTGCCATTTGCATTCTAAAATTCGAACAAAAAGAACCACGCTTCCGGAATGCGGTTGCAGTTAATTTAATCCCAAGTGAAGATCGTCTTCTCGGAGCACATTCGAAAATAAAAATGGCGCGTCGGAACCCGAACGGGTTGAGTTGTATTCATCACACTCGAAATCTCATCACAAGGTCAATTATTCTGGAGCGTTGAAGCTCGCGAGAGAGCGTCCGTTTCGAGTCGCGCCAGAAAATAAAAGCGGTGGATTTTTACGGACCCATTTTGCCAACCGACCCTTTTGAGGCCTGGTTTTCGATTTTTTTTTTCCTTCTTCGTTTTGTTTTTTGTTCTCTGTGCTTCTTCGTATTTCGTCTTCTTTTTCTTTCCCCCTACAAAGTTGTTATTTCATTAAAACTGAGCGTATTGCTTCAACGTAGTAACCTACTTCGAGGCGAATGAAAACAGTTATTTTTTCCCCTAACAGGTAAATGGGGTTTTCCCTAGTTTTTAGGGATTTTGTTGTTGTTCGCCCAAAGGGATGATAAAAGTGCATTCCGAAAGGAATTTCGTTTGGTTTCGTTTTCGAATACGCGTTTTTTTTTCTAAAAATGTTGCAATATGATACATCTTTTTGGCTTGTTGTTATCTCTCACAAATAAAGATTGATAACTGAGCTTCTATAATAATAAAATCAAGTGTCTGCGAATGGATCGCAAAACACCTACTTCCTTTGCGTATAAAAGGCTAAAAATTAATATATAGGTACTGTTCCTCCTCAAGATGGGCAACTGAGATTCAGAATTTTAAAATTCTGTTCAGTTTTTCAAATGAATTTATAAAGGTTTTATTTAAGGTTATATTTAAAGGTTACATTTAAATTTCCATATAAAAAGAAACGTCATTGTTGAAAAGTTGTAAGATACTGCCAACAATAAAATACTGTAATTATATATATGTGTGTGTGCGTTTATTCTAAAAAATAATTGAAAAACAAATGTTTCGTTATTATGACCTTGCGCTCTTGTATCAAACAAAATTATTACAACTGTTTAAAAAGTGAAACTTTTTTTTTTTACGTAACATGATTAATTCCTTTATTTAGGCCGATTTTTTTGCAAGTTATTTAATCTCACCAAATAAAATTATATCTATGGAACATCGTTTAAAACCAGGAATGTGGTTACATTTTAATATTAAAGTATACTTAATGAATTCAGATGTGAAAGTGTAAGTTACTATATGCGTTGCTTCATTTAATATTATATTTATATAGGTATTTTTAAAACCGTGCGAAGAACGGGCATTTTTACAACTCTTAAAATTATAATAGGTGGTCATAAAATAAGTTCCCCTATTTAGGGACATCTGCAGATAAAACTAACGAACGGAATTAGATCAAATTTTATATTAGAGATATTGAAGGTATGGGGAGAAGATTATCATTTAAAAAAATATTAAAAATCACCGATAAGAGGAATTTTGGTATTTTCCAAGCAGAAAACAGGTATAATATATAAAAAGTTGCGATACACTTAAATTAGTTTAGTGATTAAACTCAAAAGAAATAATCATTTAGTTATAATAATCAGGACACACAGATTAAATTTGCTGTACACAAGAAATTTCGTCACATTGAAAAGAGTCTTGTGGTTCTGGAGACCCTAGTGCTGATAAATACAGGGTCACCAGGCCCACATAGACTATTTTCGATTAGATGACTTTTTTTGTGCATAGCAAATTGCATTCTACCAAATTGCAACATGGGCATCCAGATTCTGGTAAATAAAGGATTGTTTCTTTTGAGTTTAATTCACGATTCTATTAAGTTCAAAATCAATAAAAAACGGACGTCCTGCCCACAGAACACAGTGATTGGTGAGAGGCCATGTACAAAAGTGCTTCCGCACGGTCTTTGGTGTATATTCCATCATTAAAAGTTCTTCAAGAAAAAATATGCAAATTACAAATATAAATTTAATTCTTGGATTTCGTTAAGAAACAATGCTCACTTCTCTTCAGATACACTGAAAAGCACTTCAGATCATTGAACTTCGCACTTAAAATAAAGTCCAGAACGTACAAAAAAAAAAATGAATATGCACGGGACCGTTGTGGGGTGAGGCGTTTCACGCTTGACCCACCCCAAACCGTAACGACCACTAACAACCATCACGACTTTGTTTCTTCTCTTTTTTTTCCAGCAAAAAAATAGTTCCAAGTTGGAGAAGTTGATAATAATAATAATACAAAAAAAGATCGTCTGCGTGACGATGCAAGAAGAGTCGTGAACTTCCGGGAGGTGCGGATGCTTTTGTTGTACTTGGGCTACATGAGTGTAGCAGTGGGCCGCAACTGTCTGGGGGTCATGGCTGGCTGTTATATGGGTCGCCAAAGACACCTCAATACAAAATAATGATGACAAAACATGTTAATTATAAGAACTTGCATTTTTTTTTACTTTGATAAAAAGTCTCAAATGTTCAGCATTGAGGTGGAGACACTGTTGATAGTCCAAGCTGAATTGCTCAAAAAGTGTCGCAAAATTAAATTATTTAAAAGGTATTATTAATGCAAACAAACACTCTTCAAGAAGTCCTCAGCAAAAAAAGTTAGCATAAAACCTTCATAAAAAAATTACCGAAATTCAATATTTTATTATAGAAAACTGCTGGGTTTTTTAAGAGCAAGAGTACTGTTGATAGTCCAAGCTGAATTTCTCAAAAAGTGTCGCAAAATTAAATTATTTAAAAGGTGTTAATGCAAACAAACACTCTTCAAGCAGTCCTCAGCAACAAAAAAAAAGTCAGCATAAAACCTTCATAAAAATTTCGGAAATTCAGTATTTTATTATAGAAAACTGCTGTGTTTTTTAAGAGCTATTAAATTAAAGATTTAATCTTCAATATCCTTCATTAAGATGTAAAAAATTACAATTTTGAAACATTGTAATTATTGAAGGGAAATTAGAGTTTTGTTAAAGGTTTTCCTGTAGGAAAATTACAAACTTCAAAAACGCTGCCTTTGCTTCAAATTCTTTTAAAAACCTTTATTATCACAATTTTGATGAAAGTTTTATGCTGACTTTTTTTTTAGTGGATTGCAAGTATTTTTTTCTCCTTCAAATTGGATTGCAAAACTCCTTATTTTCCAAAAGACGGTAACGAGACAAACTTCAATAGAGATTAAAAAAAAAAAAAAAATTCTCTAACAATTGTTTCAAAAATTGATCGTGGGGTCAAAAAAGATGGATCTGTAGGAAAATGGATTTTTAAAAAAAATTAAGAATTTAAAACAACTGTAGGGTCCACCGACCTAACTTAAGTAATCCTGTAATATATCAATATACAGGTCGTTGATCTTTGGGATCCTATTTCACCGAAGCGCCTTCTACTCAAGAAGTAGAGTAAAATAACATTAGCGTAGCTCAGTGGCGTAACGGACGCGCCCTCTGGGACCGCTTTAAGGGGAGGTCCAAGTGTTTAAGAGGCCTGTCGAGGGGTATGTAAACATAAGTGCTAATATAAAGAACACCTCTGTAAACCAAAAGGTGCATCGGTATCTGTAAAAAAATAAGTTTTTGAATGTAGCCATATAAAATAAACATCCCCTTAAGGAGAGTTAACCCTTTAGAGTCGAGCTTCGAATGGTGACTCTCAGTCACCAAAATAACTACCTGTTCTTTTGCTCTTTTCTGTTCTTCAAATTGAGTGAGAACTGCATATTAACACAAAAAAAACTTTTGTTTTTTTTATCATGTTCATTATCGAACTCCATTAAAAATATGACATCACTTCGACAATAAATATTTTATTTATTCTTTGCAAACCGAGTGCCGTTTTTAAATCGCCCAAATAACGACGTATTATATTTTCTCTATTCTTCGAAATGTCAGAGAACGACATATTCTTAAGTTAATACAGTTATTTTTTTTCTCGCACCCTTCAATAGAAATCCTTTTTGTTATTTGGAACAGCGGTTGCCAATTAGCATTAAGCAACAGACCCCTAACTAAAACTGACCGGGGACCCCCCCTTTTTTCACACATCCTTCAGGATAGCACATTTGATAGCATAACAGGATAATAGCATAACAGGAACGGGGTGTAACTGTGTCTGAAAAAGAACTTAAATATCAAACATGTTTCTCGAGTGCAAAGGGTTCAACCCGTTTTCTTAATCGTCTTAAAAGCAACTACATACAACGGACGACCATTACATTACATTTTTACTATAATTTGTCCTTAATGAATGGCAACACTCCTCATTCCGGGCGTTCCGGAAGTTCCTTTACGGAAATGCGCTCTGAACCTTGGGATGGACATTCATCATTACTTCATTATGCAGATGATAATGATAATTGATGATGCTGGAATCTAGACCGTCACGATTTCTGTTGAAAGTTAGCTATGCGTGTGGCTGTCTATGGCTAGGAATGACTTTACAAACGAATTAGTACAAATTGGTACTTTTACGGCGAGGGTATATTTTTCTCCGTATATTTGACTCGCTTTTCGACCCGGGTTCATTAAAACGTTGATAGAAATGAGTGTGCATCCTAATTAAATAAAAAATGGGAACATGATTTTAGGGGTTTCACAAATGTGTGTGTTTTTTTATGGGAAAAATGCTATTTAAAAAAAATAAAAAAAATGCGATGTCACCACCTTTATCGCTCACTAATTATCATATATATTATTCCTGTAGCATAGACCCCTTTTTCGCCTCTTACACGCGGCGAATCTTAACTAGTGAGGTATCAAAAGAAAGATAATTTCCCGGAATAGTGATGAATCGTACGTTCATCTCAAGAATAGCAACGGTTTTTTTTTTTGTAATTAGATTAAAAGATTATTAAGTAATTATTAATTAAAAGAATTATTGTATACTGAAACATTTTTAAAGAAATATTTCCAATTATAAGTAGAACATGCCTTTGCAGTGTAATCGGTAGCGCATGGCACTTCGGTGCAATAAGTCGTGGGTTCGAGTCCCAAAGGAGATTACTCTAAATTTATTACGTCGTGAGTTCACGAGGCCAAACAGATGGAGCATATTATTTCTTTAATTATCAAAAGAATGAGAATTTCCAGGAATAGTGACTATTCCTCTCGTAAATGTCAACGATATTAAAAAAAAATGATTTTAAAAGAATTATTGCACAAAGAATCTTAGCAAATATATTTCCATGATTAAGAACGCGAACGTGCCTTTGTTACGTGGTCGGGTTCGCGGGTTCGGGTCCGAACAGGGGCCACTCAAATTTCTCGTCACGGGTACTCCAGCAACGCGGGACCAGACACTCGTACAACATAATCTAATTATGTGAACAGAGTAGAAAGTGCAATTGTGCAAAAGATTGAGAAGAAAAAGAAATAAGTTGTAATAACTCAGTTCTCTTTAATGTGTCTGGCATCTTTATAGTTTATAACTCATCTTTATAATACATACATTGAAGGAAAAGATATCCTTCTTAAACTACGTTTTAAAAATCTCATCAAAATCGGATTATTAGTTTCTGCTATATAAGTAAAATTACAGAGAAACCCTCTGTTATTTAATTAGTAAAGAAGGGCTTAGGAGAAGAACGATGATTGTCCATCTGGAGAGAAGAAAAAATAAAATTTATCTCGCCTGGAGATCCGGCATTCTGATCTTTTAGCGTTTGTTCGACGAACTATCATCGTACCACAACCTGCTATAATAAATATACAACCAATTTCATAAGGGTAAATTTATTAAGCCTATTAAAAGGTTTTATCCTTATAAACGCTACTATTAAGGTTTTATCCAGTCAACACAAGTGTTGAGATCTCGATTTCAACAACAAACCTCATTGTTTATTTCCCTGCATGTCGCATTGGTGTTTTTGATTAAAAATTAGAGTACAGTACAGGTATTGAGGCTTTCAAATCGATTCTGAGACTATACAAATTGATAATTGCATATAATATATCGGTATATGTATTGATACTTCTTGTTCTATACTAAGAACTTTAGTATCGACGTCTTTAATTAGATAGTGAAGATATAGGTACCGATGTGTTAAATTGATGCTGGAGGCGTAATTATCGATACTGTAGAGATATTTGGTATCGAAAGTTTTCCCTAGACTCGTTTGTTGACATAAATAGATATTTAAAGGAAATGCAATCCAAAATAAAATTTTGGTTAACGTTTTGTGCACCAGATGGCAACACTATAGTTACACATAAATAAAAAGATGAGTACCATTCGAATTTATTTCGAAAAATTCGTTTTTAAGTGTAGCCCAGTAGAGATAGGATTTTGGCTTGCAAAAAATGGAGTAGTTTTGATTTTCGGGTATGTTGTATGTATCGACCCCCTCGTGAAAAATCTAAGTTTTCGACCTCCCACCCCTTGTGCGTTTTCCGCCATCTTGAAAAAACCGCTAAAAAAAGGCACTTTTTAAAGTTTTTCCTCAATAACTCTCTTCCAGTACATTTTAGGTTAAAAGTCACAATTACAATTTTACAGAGCATTAAATTTCCTACAAATTTCATGTATAACATATTGGAAAATTCTGAACATGTACTGAGATACAGGGCCGTAAAAATCTATAAAAATTTCAAAAAAATGAAAAAAGTCAAATATGTCGTTAATTTTACTTGAATAACTTTTTTCTGTGCAGTTTAACGTAAAATACATAATAACCAATCTTGTAGAGGATTAAATTTACTACAAGATCCATACAAAATATTTGTAATTACTACGAACAGATGCCGAGAAATGTTGAAATAACAATTTTGTTGAAAGTTGGTTGTAAACTGCAAATATCACCCTTTGTTGAAATTAGTATTCCTGAAAGTAATATCTTTAATATATTATGTATGTAATATATACATGTAGTTCACGTATGTAGTACATGAACTTGCATGCAATGTCACATTCAGTCCATCCAGCTGGCCTTTCTTGTCTTTCATAATCACACTTTCCATGAAATAAAGTAAAGAAGGTGGTATCACAGACTTCACATCCTGAAGGAAGTCAACTGAAGGTCACACTATTGTCATAAACGTGAGAACGAATGTCTTCTGCGATGACGTAAGCTGCAACCTGAAGGATACGAAAACGTTCTTCTTCCAAGTTTTTTTTCCTTTCGCCGTACCAGTTATCACTGAGAATTTTGTAACTAGTCTTTTTGAAACATATCACTGATGTATGGGGATGTGAGTCAGCAATCAATACATCATCTCCATATTGTTTCCGAAGCCTCGCTTTTATAATTCTCATATCTGGACGAAACTCTCCTTCAATCTGATTAACCAAGTCTTCAAATGAAAACTAGCACCAGTAAAATCGGGTAGAGTGAAAATGTGTCGACGTATTTTATGCGCCCATTGGTTCCCACATGCATTGACAATACTCAAAATTGATTCTTTCATGGACAGTTTTCCACACAAAACCACTTTATCACGTCTATCCAAAGTGTATTTTTTCTGCTTCTCCTCGAAATCCTTAGGAAATTCGTTTCCACAGAGGAAGCAGCGATGTTTGAAAGTGAAAACACATTCATTCAACGATCTACGGGATGGTCCAGGCGCATTCTGAGAAGCTGCCCTTCGGAGGTAAGCTGCAATCAGCTTGTCATTATTAGTTCTTTTGGCATGAAGTATGAACCCTGACTTCGTTCACGTTATTCAGAAAAGCAGAATGAGTTGAAAGTTTACGCTTTACACTGGACTCACGTAATTCGCCTAGCTCTTTCACTACGAACGTTTCACCTTCACTCAAACTTTCAGCACAGATAAAGCACACAGTTCCATGCAAACTCGACATTTTGAACAAAAGAACACACACTACAGAGCTTAAAAAAAAACAAAAAAAAAAAAACGAGCAAACACAACAGAACGAGAACCGAAACTCCTACAACTGGAAATATGCAAGAGAAGGAAGGGAAAGTACGTGCGACATTGTTATTGTTATTTCAACATTTCTCAGAATTTGTTCGTAGTAATTACAATTATTTTGTATGGATCTTGTAGTAAATTTAATCCTCTACAAGATTGATTATTATGCATTTTACGCTAAACTGCACAGAAAAAAGTTATTCAAGTAAAACTAATGACATATCTGACTTTTTTCATTTTTTTGAAATTTTTATAGATTTTTACGGCCCTATATCTCAGTACATGTTCAGAATTTTCCAATATGTTATACATGAAATTTGTTGGAAATTTAATGCTCTTTAAAATTATAATTGTGATTTTTAACCTAAAATGTACTGGAAGAGAGTTATTGAGGAAAACCTTTAAAAAGTGCCTTTTTTAGCGGTTTTTTCAAGATGGCGGAAAACGCACAAGGGGTGGGAGGTCGAAAACTTGGATTTTTCACGAGGGGGTCGATACATACAACATACCCGAAAATCCAAAACTACTCCATTTTTTGCAAGCCAACCTCTTTTTTTGAGCTATCTCTACTGGGCTAGTGGGTGACGTGGAGTAAGTGCAATCAATGACAGGTCCTAGTGTGGTCACGAATGGTTATTTTAATGAAACATTCATTTTTCTGTAAAACAAACACTGGGTATACAATTTTGAAATTTCTTTTGATGTTCACCAAAAAGTTTGACAAATTTTATCTCAAAATTTTTGTTTTTTTAAATGCTTTTGCATTTGAGCTCTTAAGGGGGTCCGATACCTTCGACATTTTTTTCTTTATTTTTATACTTGTACAATCCAATTTTTTTTCTCTTTTTAAATATGCATAAAAAACCATTTTAAGACGCTCAATTTTTTTTTAAATTGCACATTTATTTTTAAATAAAAATTTTAGTAAATTTTTTAACAATTTTAAAATTCCTACTCCTTTTTTGTTTTTCAATATTTTGAAGCAATTTTTTTTATTTAAGATCTTGAATAATATGTAAATAGATGTATGCATTCAAATTTTGATTCAGATACATCACTTTAAAAAAATAAAATATATTAGAAATTTTGGAAAAAAAATTGACGAAAAAAAATAAAATTCCATTTTAAGTGGTTTTAAAAAACAAATTATGATAAAAATAGGAAATCTGAATGCATACATCTATTTAAAATATATTTATCTTGCTATACACACAAAAATTATGATTTTAAGTATAATAGTAAAAAAGCCTTAGCATTTTTAGTGTTCATTAAATTTCAAAACCACGAACAGAGATATTTGCTTTTAAAGTTTACATATGATACAACTATGTTATAGGAACACATCATTAAAACATTCATAACTAAAAAAGTAATAAGAATTTTTTGAAGCAGTTTTTTGTGAGTTATTAAGATAAGTTTGAATATTATTTTTTAAATATAAAAAAAAAATGACTTTTTTTGCGAATTTTGGGTATCGGACCCCCTTAATTGACATTTATTCATAATTTTTTTTTCATTTTTATCGTTTGTTTTGGTATAGCGTTTCATCATTTTCAAATCGAGGTTGTTTTCTCTGATTACTCAATATTTGTTGTTCTGATTGGAGGTTTGAGTACCTGGTTAGTTCAACGTTTTCAACCATGAGCAATCGCCGTGAATATTATCGGCAGTCTAATTTGGGCTCTGCCACACGTGCTTCTCAAGCGAAGTTTATCTCTGGCAAATAAAAGTACTCCCCGTTTATTAAAAAAAATTCTTATGGTTGCTAAATTACAACTATCTTTTGTGTCATTCAAGTTGGTTTGCACAGCAAATTGAATGAAAAATATCACCAAATGCAGCTTTCATTTGCAAAGCAAACAAGATAGGATGTAGCAATTCTCGGGGATTAACGGAAAAGGGGGCAGAGAATAATATAATATAATAAGACATAGGATGCTCTGTAGAATGCGGCCAATGCTGAACACAGTAAAATTATCTAACTACTTTGAAAATAAATTTTTAGACTGATCTTTGATAAATACTTTTTTTCAAAAATTCGGTAATTTTATAGTTAAAATACCTTCAAAATAAAAAAAATTATATAATTTAATTTTATACAATACTAGTAGAAATGCCATTCGTCGCACTGTGTTCAATAAAATGATATACTATAGGAATTAATAAAACAATAATTCTCTAACCCAAGGTCTACCACCAATGCATATATGAATTTAGATTTTCACCTCCGCAGTTTCTTTCAGTATTTCAATTTTAAAATGTCACAAATTCTTGGTGTGTAATGAAGTATAATTTAAAAATAAGTATAAACATGTTCTTTTAATATATTTTACTTTAACACTTATTATATTATTTATAAGAAGAAATACTTAAGAAATATTTGTTTCCATTATTAAAAGCAATAAACAATTATTATTTATTTTTAAGTATTTTATTGTTGGCAACATTTTATAATGCCAATACTATTTATTTTTAAATGGACTTTTAAAAAAAAAAATGCTTCTAAAACAGTCATAAATTCATTTAAAAATCTAAATGGAATTTTAAAATTCTGTCTCAGGTACACATTTTTCTGATAATACTTATATATAAATTTTCAGCTTTTTATACGCAAATAAAGTAGGTGTTTTGAGATCCTCAACAGACAACTTTTTTTATTATTATTATTATAGAATAAATACTCGTTGTTCTCTCTTACTATGAACATCTTAATCTCTTTTTATCAAAAGATTTTAATCTTTTTGCGTCAGATTTACTGTACGGTCACCCTTGGCGCGATTTTTTCCACATTTGGCGATTAAATTTATTTAAATGGCAACCCCCCTCCGACCCGACAAGGAATTGCAGCAACCCTATTGGACAACAGTTGTTTTCTTTAGATCTCGCTCGTGCAAAAAGTCGCCAAAATGGCGACTTTTGGCAAGATTTTGAAAAAGTCGCCAAAGGTGACCGTAAGGTAAATTTTTACCATCTTTTTATTTTATTTAGTACCTGAATTTTCTAGTTTATTTTATGAATGAAGCATTTGTTTTTGGAGAGGAACATACAAGTGAAATCCTTTCATTTGCAGCTTTAAAAGTTTATCTTATATTTAGACCCGTGTTTTTAAAACCATGTTGCATTGCACATGAAATTGTAATAGTATTTCAAATGAGGTCTTTCTTTATGTAATATTTCAGATTACATAAAGACATATTTTAATCTGAAATATTATCCCTTGTTATTTGAAATAAGCTAAACGCACATAACTTTATTGATTTTTTTAATTAATATATTTGTTTCGACTTCAAGTATTTAATGCCTGATTGTATGAAAAAACTAGACTTGCGTTTAGCATATGAATTGCATATCTATTTGGCACCTGAATTTTTGTTAAGTATTAGTCCGCGCTTTGTCTGACTTTCATCTGGGTTGTCCGCGGACACGTAAAGATTGAGGTCCATTTACTTAAAAAATTTAAACGCGTACTGAAATCTCCAAATCAACGATACTTTCCAAAATCTGACAATTCTACACACGTGTAGGTTACCACAGAGAGTGACACTTCCGTTGAGGTTCCCTCCCATCATTAACCCTTTCACAGTCGCACTCCTTTTCCGTACACAAATACCCTTACTCAGTATACTACTAATGTAATAAAGGTGACGCCTAAACTTTAAACAGTCCTTCCCGTCAGGTCAGCCGTAAAAGAGGACAGAATTTCTTTTGTCGCACATTTACATTTGTTTCTTGGTTTAGGGGGGGGGGGGTGAAGGGGGGGTGAGGGGGGGGGGGGGTGACAAGACATATTGCATGTGGCATGCATGCATTATACCAATTCCGCATTTTAAAATGGGAATTCCAGAGAAAACCGTTAACCGTTATATAGGTTCCATCTCAAGAAAATATTTATGTTGTGACCTTGGCAAGCTAAATGCCTCCAATTTTAGAAGCATTGAAGAAGTATTGTTAACCGTTTTAGTTATCATTCTATAAAAAAAAAGTTACAAAAGAAACTGATTTGAAAAACCCGTTGGCTACTCAATGATTGACTACATCCTATTCTTGAATTCAAATAAAACAACCTTTTATTTTTTCACTCTGTTCCTTTTTAACTTTTTCTTTCACTAACCAAAAGTACATAGACAAATATCAGAACATCAAACTAATATGTGTTCACTGGGCGTTTCATGTGGACATTTTTTCGGTAAGAAAATAAAATGTTAACTATTTATCCTCGCACAAATAGTTTAAATAAGAACGAAATATCGAAATATAGAGAGCGAAGTTTCTCTAGTTATCTCCAATTTTTCACACAAATTTGGCGCCCTCCTTATTTTGGCGTTCCACTTGGGCATTAAGGAACCCTAAACTCATTGCCGTTACACAAAAAATATTTTGGGAGGTGGATTGAAACAAGAAATTTCCCAACTTAACGATGCGAAATTTTCAGCTCAACAATTCGAAATAACCAACTCAACAGTGCTGAAAATTCCCAGTTCCAACTTATCGACATGTTTCATCTTTTTTATGGTATATATTTATTTTAGGTAATATTAAACAGTTCTCTCACAAGCATTGATTTGTTGCACCCATATTCCAATGCAGTGTCCTTTCTAAGGTCTAATTTAAATGTAATCTTACAAGTTGGGCGATTTCTAATCTTCCCTAGCTTTCATTTGTTAATAATATTAATTTTCTTCAGGCATAAATTTTCCCAACTGGGGGAATTTAGAAGTTAGTTGAAATTCTCAACTTTCTGGGTTTCCAGATTATTAGGGGGGTCGGACCCCTCCCCAAACCTCCCCCCTCCCCGGTTTTGTGAATATGGAATATGGTCTTCTCATGTGACAAACAAAAAATTAACTGAGTTTTTCTCCGTTTTTCAAAAGGAATGAGTGCAAATTGGCTTTCACCTGAAAAAAAATTTCTACTCTGGCTATTCCAAAAAAATAGAATATTTAATTAATTTCCCGAATTTAACGATTAATTTTATCAATTTGCTTAAACAGAAAAAAGGTTTTGTGTAACACATTAAAATATATTTAGAAATATAATTATCAGACAACTGACAACACAAATCACAAAAAAAAAAAAAAAAAAATCGAATGTCGAATGCGAAACGATATCAATGTTTATATTCTGCTTTTTGTGCCTCCTGTTCAAATTAAAATCTCAATAAGAACAAATTATTAGGAATAGATTTTTAATAAAGAAGAGATGAATTCTCTATCCTCATGGTAGCAACCATAGAAGCACTAAATCTGAGTACATCCTTCGTTCAAGTACACTTCTCAATACGGAAAGTTCGTTAACCAAGGTCAAAACAGTTACATCTCAAATAAAACGCATCTGTCTTTTAAAAGGTGGCAGACAGGCGCCAATATAGAAATATCGTCTGCAGCATATGAAAACAAAGTTATCAGCTGTGGGTTAAATCAAAAGAGTTCTGGCTCAAAATTATTTGGAATAATAACTCAGTTGTTTATCGGATTACAGAACAAAGACAATTTCTAATTTGGAAATTCTATTTTAATTATTTATAAGGCCGTTTCTTTATGTAAATCAATTGGAAGATTTCTTTGTTTTAAGTTTCATGTATTTTGACTTGATTTTTTTAGGCAGAACGACCCGGTATCTTTTGTTTCATTGTTTTCGTTTCGCATTCGACATTCGGATTTTTTTGTTGTGATTTGTGTTGTATAAGGATAATTGTATTTCTAAATATATTTTAACGTGTTGCATAAAACTTTTTTTCTGTTTAAACAAATTGCTTTTTAAATTCGGGAAATTAATTAAATATTTCCTTGTTTTTTTGGAATAGCCAGAATGTTAAATTTCTTTCAGGAGAAAGCCAATTTGCTCTCGTTCATTTTTAAAAAACGGAGAAAAAACTCAGTTCATTTTTTTTGTGTCACTTGAGAAGACATTTTGGAATGCGGAACAGATGTAGTATAGGACATTTAGCGCGTTTTTGTTTTTTGGCGACGAAAAATTGCCGTTAAACAGCGCTATGACGTCATAGGGTTGCAAGATTGAAATTCGCCACAAGAATCGGAACATACCAGCAATGTCAGGTGGGGATGCCATACTATAAATTTATCGCCCCTATAATACACGCCAAAAAAAACCTCGCACGCCAAATGTCGTATACTACATCTGCACCTGGAATGCAAACGATTAAGAAATTATAGAAAATGAAAACATTTATTTCAAAAAAGAAAATTTTGGCTTCTGTAAGTATATTTTTGACAAATTTAATGAGCATACAGACCAAAGTCTTGCCAGAAGGGTCTTCCGGAAGTACTTTTATACATTGTCTCCCCCCTCCCCCCTACAATCACTAAGTCCTGCCGCAAAATGTCCATTTTGCAATAATTTTAAAACTTAGAATCGTGAGTAAAAAGCGAAGTAGTCTAAAACACCAGTGCTAACGCACACAAATTGGGTTTTACAAACTCAGTTTACATTTGTAAAGGTAGATAGTAAATAAAATTATACTTGGAATGTTAAACTTTTTTTTTTATAAATTAATAATTTTCTGGTGGTAATACCGGCCGTCCTGCCAGAAGCAATGAAAAAACTGTAAACGATCGTAAAGACGAATCCTACCAGCAGTGCCATCAGCTCTCACTGTATAGAAAGCCGTATGGCACGTGCCTTTTACAACACACACTGAAAGTTTAATGGAAAGGAGGATAGACAAAATCGTAAATAATGTTGGTACACATTCAGAAACTGAAATCGGCATTCAGTTTGTGATGTAAAAATCACGTGCGATACGGCTTTCTATATAGTGTACGCTGATATGATTAGTCCTTCCGGAAGTGTTACGTTCTATCATTGACAAAGAGCTTTCGATGGCTTGCGTTGTAAATAGGAAAAACGCATAAACTTAACACAACCCGTACACCAAGGAACTAAATTACATGCTTCTTCTATACTCACATTTTTTAAATAAAAGCTTTCGTATAACTGTTTATTATGCGTAGCTGAGCCGGTTTGTGACTTATGGACATCCATCCCCTAAAAAAGGTGTACATAACTCGAGTACGTAGTTAAAAAAAACAATTGTTCGTATTATCAAAATAATAATTACAATAAATAATAATAATAAACATTCTTCGCACGGTTTTAATTAAAGCATTGCGCTATTAACGTGAAACGAAAACTGCCTTTATGTGAATTTTAGTACAACTATATATTATGCTGTCAGAGGTAAGTAGGTTTGCCAAGTTTCAAGACAATGTGTCATTTGGATGGGCAATTCCATACCCCCCGCCCCCACTTTCAAGACTTAATGAAACATGAAGTTATAAAAAATAAAACAATAAAGTTTTAAAAAATAAACTGGGGGGAAGGGGTGTTAAGTGTGACACTACACACATCGCCTAAAAAACATTGCAAATCAACAGAAAAAACAAACAACTAAAAATTCTCAAAAATTAACCGTTTAGGTTGGTTTCTGTTTGAATCGATATAGTTGAAATTAAAAAAATAAAATTTAATTTCAAATACCATTTATAACTCAATGCTTTGTTTCTGAGCTGCCCTGCCAGTATTATATGCATATATAATTTATTACGTGCTAGATTGATGTCGTTAGTAGAAAACAGTGGCGTAACAATTGATTTTTTTTTTTTGGGGGGGGGGGGCCTTAAATAGTCCCATTCCCAAAATTTATACCAATATATAACAATAAACGTTAATAAGTATTCATACTAATTAGCAATTAATAATTAGCATAACAACTGCTAATTATCAATAAGCTGTAAATTAGTAATTGCTGATTACTAATAATTGGTTAATTACTGAAGAATTTGCATACATTTCTTAAGATATTAAAAAAAAATTACCCCCCCCCCCCTTTTTCCAATGCCTTGGTCTGCTCTTGGTTCTTGGTGGCAAATTCATTTTTCTGTGTGGCAAGAGGGGGACGTAAAACGGCGCCCATTTCCCCTCCCCCCCTCGTTGAGAGATCGAACCATAAACCACATAAATAAATCGGTCCGTCTTTGATAGGGAGTGGCTTGATTCGAACACGTGTCCAATGAGATGAGCTTTGTTTATTTATCTTAGGCTTCGATTTCTGTGTTTTGTTTCGCGGGCAGATGGGCAATTATGCAGAAGTTGAGCTCCGTCCCCGCCCACTGCTGGCGCCTTTGTTGGTAAGACCTGCGATGGATGTAGATGATTCATTCTATACTATCATCTTGGGATTCAGATAGTTGCCGCCTTTTTGCCGGGGTAAACGTATCGATGATAGGCTCCGCGAAGAAGATGTCGAGTTTCGAAAACAGATCTGCGGGAAACGATAGTGCGCCTGTTTTTAAAACGACACCCATTGGACGTAGTCACCATCTTCGACAAACTGGAACTGGATTGTTTACCGATTGTTCCATGGACAACGGGATGGGATATAATCATTCGGTTGAGGAAAAATCGACGAAACCTGTGTCAAGTGAGTCGGATTTGAAGTGTCAAAATGCATTTTTCCAGAGTCGTTCCAAATTGAAAGATGAGAGAAGGGCTCCATTTTACGTCCCCTTCTTCCCCATTTCAGAGAAGGGCTCCATTTTGAAAAATCCGGCAGTGTTGCCTTTCACATCGATTGCAAGTACCGTGGCAACCAAAACCGAAAATTCGTGGTTCCCGAACAATTTCAAAGAAGATTCCTCCCGATTTAAGAGCATCCAGGAAAGAAATTCATCCGTTTTGAAAAATTCGATGGAATCTCCGACTCCAGACGTCGTTCTTAAAACCGAAAACTCGCCATTTCCAAGTCAGTCCAAGCTCGCCCAGGAGCCCGCGGAAAGTTCCACAATGCCAGAACTCCGGTTCAAGCTGGGAAGCGACTCAGCAAAATTCCTCCAGCACCAGTGCATCCCGAAAAACGTCAAAATCCCAACGGCGGAATTCGTCCAGGACTCGAACGCGACGTTCGATTTCATGCAGGTCCCAGTGGTGAAATTCATTCAGGAAAACGGCCAGCGTAAATACGGTGGGCCCCCGCCTGGTTGGATCGGCCCCGCGCCCCCGAAAGGCTGCGAAGTCTTCATTGGAAAGTTACCCCGGGACATGTTCGAGGATGAACTGATGCAGCTGTTCCAGTCCGTCGGGGTGCTGTACGAGTTCCGTCTCATGATGGACTTCAGCAGTTCGTCGCGGGGGTACGCTTTTGCGACGTACACCAGCAAAGCGGACGCCAAGATGGCCATAGACTACCTGGACGGGTACGAAATCAGGCCCAGAAGGAGGATCGGTGTAATGAAGTCTGTGGACAACTGTAAGCTGTACATCGGTGGAGTGCCCAATAAGAAGACGAACGTTGAGGTAAGCAACATTTCTAATAAAAAACATGGTACAGATGTAGTATAGGACACTTGGCGCGCGAGTTTTATTTGTGGCGTGTTTTTTAAGGGTGATAAATTTATAGTATGGCAACCCCACCTGACATTATTGGTATTTTCCGCTTCTTGTGGCGACTTTCAATCTGGCAACCCTATGATATGTTTAACGGCAACTTTTCGTCGCCAAAAAAAAAAAACGCGCCAAATGTCCTATACTACATCTGTTCCAAAAACATTGGGGTATGTGGTTGTTTGCTTGTTTCTCGGAAACTAATGGTCCGATTTAGAGTTATTGGTTTCAATTACAGTAGAACTTTCAATTTTCCTGATCAATTGGAACCTGAATTCAAATGTGTATTTCTCAAAGAGATCCGGATAATTGGCGTTTACTGTATTTTATATCGTAGCTAACTAGTAGAATTGGATCTCAAAATGAAACTTGACGAGTTTCAAATAGTAGTTGGTAACAGGTCTTCCTCTTTATTTAATGTCGATATGTTAAAAACGAATCGAGTTATTACAAAGCATTTATTTTCTTTAGCCCAACTTTTTTTTTTATGTTAGTCGAAACATAAATATTTCCTGAGTGCTCCCATTTTGATCATTTTTGTGCAGACAATTCCATGATGCTCCCAAATTTGCAAAAAGAAAAGAAAATTGAAAATAGCTATTAGTTGGTAATTTATATTTAATTAATATAAAATGAGTATTTTTAACATCAACCGGATTTGATAAATTTAATTAGTTGCTTACGTCTCTTGTAGTCTGTCTCTCCTCGAAGTTTACATGTTTAAAAGCAGAGTTCGAAATTAAGAGATAATAATTAGGCGCCATTGGCACCCAGCAAGTGATTTTTAGTTGCCAAAATGTTCTTTGCGTAATTTAAAAAAAATTCAAATTGCTTAATGACGATATTTTGGTAATCGTTAAAACTTCCTTTTGCGTTAAATTAGAAGAAAGTTTCTATTTGTACTCTATGTCGATCTAAAAATATCCGGTCTTGCACAGGGACCGACTTACAAGCTTAGGGGCCCAGGGCAAAAAAAACATTAGGGGCCCCTCGGCGTCACTCAAAATAAAACTGCTAAATTTATGCATAGGCACACACTGCGAAATGACGTAATCAATCAGCTTTAAAGCAAATTTAAAACTGAGAATTTTTTTTTTTTTAAACTGCTAAATTTTTTTGTTGATAATTTGACTTAACGGTAATGGTCGGTACTTCAACAGAGTTTCTTCATTCGTTTCTGTTCCTTTTAGCTTTTTTTCAGTTGGGCCATATTCATATGTTCTACACATTTTATAGTTAGAAAATCCCTAATGATTGTAATATCAGAAAATTTGGTATAGGAAAAAGTATCCGTAAACGATTATGGATACTTTTTTCCTGTACCAAATGTACAATTAGTAAACCCAGTTTGTTTATGGTCTTGGTCATGAATTGAATTTTGCAATTGTCCCAAAGTACATTTCTTTGACAAGCGAAATGAAAAAGGCGGCATACATCATGAACGTGCTGAAAAATGTCAATTGATTTAATAGCATCAAATAGTAGAAGTTTCGCAAAATAGTTATCAATTGATTTAAAAAATTGATTAAAACAATTTTATAAACTAAATTTTTTTTTTTTTTTCAAAAATCGTTAGTAAATTTATTTTTGATTTTTTTACATACATTTAGCATTAAATCATTTTTGGGGCCCCCTTAAAATGGGGGCCTTGGGTAAGTGCCCCGAATGCCCTGCCGTAAATCAGTCTCTTGTCTTGCAGACAAAATAACTGAAAAGTATAACAGCAATTATTAAAAATCAATTTTTATTATTATTTTTTTTTTATTTCGTTTTATCACCTATTTGACTTTTATTCTTTGTGTCAATCTTTCGCTTATTTTCATTAGCGCTCGACGAAACCCAATACGAGTTAGTCGAATTTGCGTCTCACCACTAAAAACTATAAAATAAAGTTAGATATAAGAACTGACGACTGGATGTAAAAGTAAAAACACGGTTGTCGAACTGAAATTTTATAAAAAGTTTTATGTAAAAAATGAAGATTTGGTGGAAAATTATGGTTCTCAAATTGAAATTGTTAGTTGCAAAATGCGACTAACGACTGCTAATTTCTAACCCTGGTTAAACGTTAGTTCTAAATATATCTCCGTCATAGGCTCAAGATGGCCATATAACTTTAGAATTAGATATTTTAATTAAAAAAAATCCCAACGTTCTATTCTTCATTTTACTTTTCATTCCACATTGATGTCGTATTTCCAACGCCCCATTATGTACACCCAGATCCCATAGTAATCTCAGACCAATTCGCAGTGATAGCTATACAGAAGAGCAAAGATGGTCGCTTTACATATTGAAATATACAGAAAGCGTGGCCGACAGCGATAAACGATAGCTAAAAAAAACTCTATAACTTAACGAAACTAAAAAGAACTTATTTATTTTTTAATTAAATTCTTAGATTGATTTGATATGATGTTTTTTACAAGATTATGTTTTAATTTGACAATGTCTTTAGTTAATTTAATATCAGATATTTTAAACCATTCAATGTAATAAATTTAAATGAATATTTATCTAACAGTAATAATAAAAAAAAACAGTAATATTAAAAACACTGGACTAGCCGCACTAATTACACACGTAATACGTGTGTAATTAGTGCGGCTTAACCACAGTCGTATGATCTTTTTTGTTTGAAACTATAATTAGTTCTGTTTTAACCCCAGTCAGAAGCAAAAAGTAACATATAAATAAAAATTCTTAGAAAAAAAAACTGCATTAACCTTTTGTCCTCAAATAGGACTCTTGAGTCACCAAAATAACAACCTGTTCCCATGTTTTTCAAATTGAACGGGAACTACATATTCTTGAATATAAAAAACGCTTTTCTTTTGTTAATATGTTATTTATCAAACTCCGTATAAAAGTATGATATCACTTGGATATAAACATATTTTAATATTCTTTTCACTCAAGTGTTGCCTTGAAGTCACCAAAATAACAAAGTGTTATTTTTTCCCTCGTTCTTCAAAATGAAGTAAACAATATATTCTTGAGTTTAAAAATTTAAAATGTATTCTCTCTCACACACTGGATTAGAAATTATTTTTGTCTTCTAGGTGCACAGGAGTATGTTGGCGATTTATTTCTTCCGATTGTAATTCCTCACAACCCATGTCTGTTTTTTAAAACATTTAACACATTTCATATAGTAGCACCGAATATTTGTTTGGTATATTGAGTTTCACGCTTAACTTTCTGTTTTTTTTTAAATAATTGTCCACCCTAAACCAGGCACGTAGGTATATATTTTTCATGGGAGGGGTTCAACCCCCCCCCCCCTACTCACAAAAAATTCAAAACTTCCTCTAACCCCCATTTTTTAAAAAACTTATTAATTTTTATTTATTTAAGTACACAGGAATACATTCGAACAGCAACATCATTTAGTTTTCATGGAATCGTTATCAATACCTATTTTTAAAATTAGTAAATATCACTCCTAAATAGGAAGTAGATTGGAGAAAAAATTTAAATTTTGAGATGCCTTGTGTTTAGAATAATATATGTTTGGAGCATCTTGTTTATGTGGCTCAGTTTGTGTATATTTTCAATTTGTAGCCGAAATCCATTTATTAAATAATGAAACACGATGACGTGTTGTTAGGCTTAGTTTGAGATAAAAATGACCTCAAAACATGTTTTTGACGCCTTTTGAAAACTATTTTTCGAGGAAAGACTCCGGAAAATACCACGGTTTCTCTCATGTTACTCAACAAAAAATATTATATGAGAAATTGAAATTTTTACAGTAATTCGATTAATATTTTTTCTTCTTCTTGACTTTCAATGGGAGGGGTTTAAACCCCCTGAACCTACGTGCCTGCCCTAAACGTAAAAAAAAATTAGGGATGAAACGGATATCCGGTAACTATCCGGTATCCGGCCGCTTTTTAACTATCCGATATCCGGAAGTAAAGTGCCGGTTATCCGATTTTCCATGCCGGATATCCGGATGAATAAAACATCGAAGATTTTTTTTTGCGACGATCAATTTTCTTTGTTCTTGCTTTAAGTATTTTCCTGAAAATTCTACCAATGTATTCACAGTGTGCAGATTCTCCCTTTATTTCAAATTTTTAACTTTAAAATTATATTTTTAACGAATCGTTATGGTGGAGGGTCATCACATCTCACAACTAATATAAAGTTGAATTAAAAATTAAATTTCTCAGAAGTTTAAGCAAACTTGAGTTTTCATGTTTGGAATGAAAAGGCATATTGTAAAATTACAATTATTCAGAAATGAAGTGTAAAATGTACAAAATATACGACCATTGCTAGCAGTACCCTAGAATAACCCTTTGTAAATAAAGAAGTTTTTTGAATGTTTATTCAATTTTGGTATGACTTAAAGATAAGAAATTGGGAAATATTAGAGAATAAAAAAATATTTTTAAATTTTTGACCGATTTCCGTTTTTTCTAGTGTGTATGAGAAGTTATTTTCATAAAAAATAAACTGCCGTGTATCCGGCAAAATCTAGTTCGGATATCCGATATCCGGTTTGTAATGTGCACCCGGTATCCGGCAAAACCACTATCTGGTTCATCCCTAAAAAAATCGATTAATTATGCCTCTTTAGAACAGGAAACGGGATGCAAGCTATACAAGAGCAAATAGTGCACTGCAACTTTTAATCAACTGAGCAATTAAAAAATACAGGCCAATTGTGCGCAATTATTTAATTACATCCAACTGAGGGTTACCACAGGGTGGCAACATAACCTGGAAATCAGGGAATTATCATTGAAATTTTTAATTCTGGAAATATCAGGGAAATTTTCAAGAAAACAGCAATTATCGTCTGTTATGCCCTGCATTCTGGGTAATTTAGTTGTCAATATTTCCTTTTAGTTCTGAAAAAGTATTTTTTTAAAAAAGCATGGTTATGCATATTTTCAGTTTTATTTTTGTAAAAACGTGAACCACTGCTGGATTGAGAATCAAAAGCAAAGTGCGTTGGACCTTGAATTGTAAGCAACATGTGAGGGGCTAATGAATATGTGATTTATTGAAGATTGGAATAAGAAATATGAAGCATATAAAACATTTAAAATTATCTACAAATGAAATAATTTGAAAAAAGAATACATTTTTTGCATTATCTACTTCCAGAGAACATGTTTAATTACTATTATGTCTGTCGCAATTGCATAATTTGTGTTGTATCTATAAATTATTATTTTAACTACCAACAGTATTGCTTATAATTTTTCATTTATAATGCAATATATTTATTCAGGGGGGGTGGGGCACTTTTTTTCCAGAATGTTGTTGCCACCCTGTACCAGGTCTCAGATTTAGCTATTGTGAAAGTGAAATAACTTAATACTTTGATTCATTTTCCAGTTGCGTGCAACTAAATAGTTGTCGCATGCCTGATGCGCGGTAAAGCTGTCAATGAAAACGTTGATTATCCATCCTTGCAAGAGAGTTTTGGTTAGTTTTCATCGAAAGACTATTACCCTACTTGTTATAATCTTTTATGTAGCTTTAAATGCAAAGCTTGTTATCGAAAATGCCTTAAAACTAGGGATAAAACGGATATCCGGTATCCGGCTGCTTTTTAACTATCCAGTAACTATCCGATATCCGGAAGTAAAGTGCCGGATATCCGATTTTCCATGCGGGATATCCGGATGAATAAAACATCGAAGATTTTTTTTTGCGACGATCAATTTTCTTTGTTCTTGCTTTAAGTATTTTCCTGAAAATTCTACCAATGTATTCACAGTGTGCAGATTCTCCCTTTATTTCAAATTTTTAACTTTAAAATTATATTTTTAACGAATCGTTATGGTGGAGGGTCATTACATCTCACAACTAATATAAAGTTGAATTAAAAATTAAATTTCTCAGAAGTTTAAGCAAACTTGAGTTTTCATGTTTGGAATGAAAAGGCATATTGTAAAATTACAATTATTCAGAAATGAAGTGTAAAATGTACAAAATATACGACCATTGCTAGAAGTACCCTAGAATAACCCTTTGTAAATAAAAAAGTTTTTTGAATGTTTATTCAATTTTGGTATCACTTTAAAGATAAGGAATCGGGAAATATTACAGAATAAAAAAATATTTTTCAATTTTTGACCGATTTCCGTTTTTTCTAGTGTGTATGAGAAGTTATTTTTATAAAAAATAAACTGCCGGATATCCGGCGAAATCCAGTTCGGATATCCGATATCCGGTTTGTAGTGTGCACCGGATAACCGATATCCGGCAAAACCACTATCCGGTTCATCCCTACTTAAAACGGAATGACGAACATAATCATAATTTCGATACTCTCCGACTTTAACGGTACTTTCCCTCGTTCTGGAGTATAGTTACTTCAGTTCGACGGTTAAAGTATCGGTCCAGCACACATAAAAGTCCCTGGTTCGATTCCGGGTGACTTTTAAATGCACTGTAGTCCGGGTCTGGCTAAATTACTTCCGTGGACGTCGCCATGTTTACGTGGTTTCGATAATCCGATGTGTCCGTTCTTTTCTTCGAGCATGAATGGACTGTAGTAGAGCGAATATGACGTCAAATTCGTGAAACCAACATCTCAGACCGAATGGCCTCAGACACGTGACTTCTTTTCAAAATTATGAATTAAAAAATACTCGCGATCGGCTGATGAATTGGGAAATGTGTAACAGTGAAAATTTATGAATGGCATGACGTAATTAACCACGTGTCTGAGGCAATATATGTTGGCCCCACTTTGATGTTAGCGAGATTATAACATTATGTTTTCTCTACTATGAAGGATTCATGCTCGAAGGTTCTTTTGAACACGTTTTTTGTTTGTTTAATACCAATTTTCCCCAACCGCCAAATAACCAGAGCCTCTTTATGTTTCCAGGTGTACGAGGAGATGACCAAGTTCACCGAGGGCGTGGTGCGGGTGGTGCTCTACCCGAACATGACCGACCAGACCCGGAACCGGGGTTTCGCCTTCGTGGAGTACGAGAGCCACCGGGCCGCCTCCCTGGCCAGGCGGGTCCTGCTGTCCGGGGAGGTGAACCTCTTCAACAAGGACATCACCGTCAGCTGGGCGGACCCGAAGACGGAGGTGGACGAGGACTACACGAGGGAGGTAAGTAAGCTCGGCGGCACTTGGACCCAGGATGACCCACGCAAAGTCGCACGATTCTTTTAACATCCCTTGTGTAACTCTCTTAACATCCCTTGTGTAACTCTCTTAACATCCCTTGTGTAACTCTCTTAACATCCCTTGTGTAACTCTCTTAACATCCCTTGTGTAACTCTCTTAACATCCCTTGTGTAACTCTCTTAACATCCCTTGTGTAACTCTCTTAACATCCCTTGTGTAACTCTCTTAACATCCCTTGTGTAACTCTCTTAACATCCCTTGTGTAACTATCTTAACATCCCTTGTGTAACTCTCTTAACATCCCTTGTGTAACTCTCTTAACATCCCTTGTGTAACTGTGTAACTCTCTTAACATCCCTTGTGTAACTCTCTTAACATCCCTTGTGTAACTCTCTTAACATCCCTTGTGTAACTCTCTTAACATCCCTTGTGTAACTCTCTTAACATCCCTTGTGTAACTCTCTTAACATCCCTTGTGTAACTCTCTTAACATCCCTTGTGTAACTGTGTAACTCTATTAACATCCCTTGTGTAACTGTGTAACTCTCTTAACATCCCTTGTGTAACTGTGTAACTTGCTTAACATCCCTTGTGTAACTCTTAACATTCTTTGTGTAACTGTGTAACTCTCTTAACTCCCTTGTGTATTGTCTCAAAATGGGTCAATCCCGGTGTAGCTGCCTGGATTCAAGGTTTCTTTTCGTAGTTTACTAGTGACACGCCCCTTGCGCGTGTTCGTGTAATTTGTTTCTGCATTAATATGTCGTGTTATTTGCTATACGGAGGAGATGAATAGGTTTAAAAAAAAAAAAAAAAAAACTTACTCCTTACCTTGCCCCCCTTTGAGACCAGAGACAAGCTAGAGAACTAAATAGTGGATGTCCTAGCTACCGTCATAAGGAGCTGTTAAAGCTCCATCGCTCTGGTATTCGTAGGGCTTATTGGATTACTAACTGGACATTGTACTCTCGGAAGGCATCTAACGATTATGAGGGTTAAGGATGACCCTTTGTGTAGGGGATGTAGGAATAATGATGAAACTGTTGTACATATTCTCTGTGAGTGTGACTTCTTCTCCGCCCATAGGTTCGAGCACTTGGGACGTCACTTACTTCAGCCTTGGGAGCTCCAGGACATTCATGTAAGGTCATTGCTGAATTTCGCTTCATCTTCGGGTCTCTTTTCTTAAGTGATCAAGGATTTATTTTACTTCTAGGGGATAGTACAATAGACCTCTGGTCGCAGTGCTTGCTCCAACTGGAGCCCCCATCCTCAAGTCATAAGTCATACCTTGTCCCCTTACCCTTACGAGAATATTAATTTGCATCGTTCAACATGATTGAAATCATTGCAATATAAGTACTTAACTCTGCATGTTTTGAATGCAGGGCACATCGCTGTATGTTCGCAACATCCCTCTGCACGTACAGGAAGACCACCTGAAAGCGATCTTCTCCTGCAACGGCCACTTTGTCGTCCAGAAGGTGAAGAAAGTGAAGGATTTCGCCTTCGTCCACTTCTTCAAGAGGGAGTTTGCAGAAATGGCACTGCTGCAATTCGATGGTAAGAGCATAACAGTTTTAGCGTGGTCTTTTTACTTTTAGGGTGGTTAATTATAAAAACAACAGAAGTTATTTGTAGGGATGAAACGGATATCCGGTATCAGGCCTATCCGGCTGCTTTTTAACTATCCGATATCCGGAAGTAAAGTGCCGCATATCCGATTTTTCATGCCAGATATCCGGATGAATAAAACATCGGAGATTTTTTTTTTGTGGCGATCAATTTTCTTTGTTTTTGCTTTAGGTATTTTCCTGAAAATTCTACCAATGTATTCACAGTGTGCAGATTCTCCCTTTAACCAATAGATACTTAAAAAAAAAACTTTTTTTTCAAATTTTTTACTTTAAAATTATATTTTTAAGGAATCGTTATGGTGGAGGGTCATCACATCTCAGAACTAATATAAAGTTGAATTAAAAAATAAATTTCTCAAAAGTTTAAGCAAACGTGAGTTTTCATGTTTGGAATGAAAGGGCATATGGTAAAATTACAATTATTCCAGGGGCGGGAATTCTGCGCCAATTGCGCCAGAGAGCGCCAAAAGTGGTATCCTGCGCCAGCCTGCTACAAAACCACATTTATGTGCGATTCTGCGCCAATTTTGTTTTAAATCCTTGTTAAACACGTGCGCCAAATGCGCCAAGTCTTGGTGCCCGTTTGTCTGGCCATAAACGAAGTTAAGGCAACCTTAGGAAGAGGAAATGGGAGAAAATTTAAGCAAATTTTTCTCAAGTTTAAATAGTATTTGTAGAAATGTAGAGTACGAATGGGCATGCTATACGTCAAGCAGAGAAATGGAATAATTCGCGTTTATATTCTTTTGTTATATATTTTAATTCATGGAAACCTTGAACTTGTAGAAATTCGTTAAACGCGATCTGCTGCGATCTCCGTTGGAAGACTTTCAATCCTTTTGCATCCGATATACAAGTTCATTATATTTCACTGCTTCCTGTTTTATCATGATTTGTTTTGCACTACTTAACAAAATTACATTACATTTTTCGAAAATATAATTAAATTCACGAAATTGAAATTTAGGACTTGTAATTTTCAGTAATAAAAATGGATTTTTTTAAAAAAAAATCTTGTTTGGATGGTATTAAAATTCCAATTTAATCCTTTGTTGTTTAAATGTTCATATATTTTATTAAATTAATTATTTTTATTGGAAACTTTTTTTTCTAACAACCCTCCAACTTAAAAAAAAAAAAAAAAAAAAAAAAAAAATTGCTTTTATTTAGCTTTTTGAAAGTTTTCAAATTTCTCATTAAACTAATTTTTAAGTTAATAACTTAAGTGTAATTTTTAATGATTTAGATTAACATGCTTAAAATATAGCAAGGTATGTTTTCTATAAATTTATTACTATTTAATAAATCTAGTTTGTGTGGAAAAGTTAAGGAATTTTATATCCTTAGACAATGGTGACATTCTAAATTGTCTTTTTCATGTACAAGGTATGTGATATTGTAGTTTGTTAGTGTTTTGGTTTATTGATAAACCACATTTTACTAAAAAATTCAAAATTGACTTACTTATATACTTATATATTGTAAAATATTGTGTAAATGGGTTAATTCTTAATTAAAAACTCTTTTGGTTAAATATTTTTAACTGCTTTAAATGGTCTCATAAAGCTTAAGAGTATAAAAAAGATGTAAACAGCAAAATACAGTTTTAGGGTTTTTCACTCCTTAGTTGAAAATATTATTTATTTACGAAATTGAAGTTTGTTATATTTTATGGAATAACAATGGACAATTTGAAAAAAGCTTTTTTTTAGGAATTTGCAATTCGTTTTGGCATTAATATTTGATTTAAATGTTTATATACTATTTAATAAATCTTTTTGTGTTTGAACCCCTCACCCCTACGCTTAACATGTTTAAAATAAGTAGTAACATAGGTTTTCCATCAAATTATTACTCTTTAATTCTAAAGTTTGTGCGAAAAAATTAAGTAATTTTATTTCCCTTAGACAGTAACAACCTTCTTAATAGATTTCATGCATAATATATGCAAGATTGCAACACTGTTTTGGTTTTTATAAACCACATTTCAGTGGGGGGAAAAATCAACATATGAAAGTTAAGTATATATTGTAAAAAATATTGATAATTCATAATTAAAAAACTAATTTTTGTTGAATATTTTCAACCGTCTTTAAACTGTCTCATTTATAGCCTCTACTGGTTTTGATTTATTGCATAAAAAATGGCATAAATAAGCAATAGAGACCTTCAGGGTTTTTACACCTTGGGTAGTGTACCACATCTGATTTAAAATAGAATGTTACAAATTTTAATTGCTACAATTATTGTTTAATATGCTAAAATTCACTGCTACATTTTATTGCATTCTTGCTACAAATCTACAGTTTTCTGCTACAATTTGTCGCGTTTCTGCTCCAAAACTTAAATTTTGCTGCTCCAAAACCCTACAATTTATTGCGTTCCTGCTACAAATATTCAGTTTTGCTGCTACAATTTGTCGTGTTTCTGCTCCAAAACTTAAATTTTGCTGCTCCAAAAATTGCTCCAAACTGGTCTTTAGCACTTCCCATCCCTGTTATTCAGAAATTACGTGTAAAATGTACAAAACATACGACCATTGCTAGCAGCACCCTAGAATAACCCTTTCTAAATAAAAAAGTTTTTTGAATGTTTATTCAATTTTGACATCACTTTAAAGATAAGGAATTGGATAATATTACAGAATAAAAAAATATTTTTCAATTTTTGACCGATATCCGTTTTTTCTAGTGTGTATGAGAAATTATTTTCATAAAAAATAAACTGCCGGATATCCGGCAAAATCTAGTTCGAATATCCGATATCCGGTTTGTAATGTGCAACGGATATCCGGTATCCTGCAAAAACACTATCCGGTTCATCCCTAGTTATTTGTGAAGCTGAATATTGAATTTCAGTAAACCAAACCATATTTAGCGGTTTATGACATCTGTCAAATATTTAAGATTGAGAGAAAAAGAAACAGGGGTTGCGAGGAATTTCAATCTGAAGAAAATTTTAGGTTACCCACATATACTTATTGGTGCTTCTAGATGAACATAATTTCTATTGACCCTTTGCACTCCGATGTCTCCTATCAGCCGACAATATAACGACCCGTTCTTTTTGTTCCCTGTTCTTTAAAATAAACGAAAACAGCACGATCTCGTGTTTAAAAAATCGATTTTTTTTTCAAACTTCTTCTCTTGCAGATCCAAAACAGGTTATGATTTTTTTCCTCACTTGAACACCTAAAATACTGGCGGGAAAAAAAATCAGGGACCTGTACAACTGTTCTGTAAAAATAATGCAAATGTCAAAGATGTTCTTCGAGTGCAAAGAGAGGGAGAAGAACTTTTTAAACTCAAGAACATGTTGCAGGGTTCCCACGCACCGGGAAAACCTGGAAAACCGGGAATTGTCAGGGAACATGAAAAGAGGTTGAAAAAACCGGGAAAAGTCAGGGAAAATCGCAGAATTTGAACAATTTCTGGAAAAGTCAGGGAATTTCTTTTCAGTTGGCTAATTCTCAATCTGTCACCGAAACCGTTCACAGTCGTTCAATATGTTCCGTAGTGATGATGTCATACTTAACTCTTCCATCATTTTTAATGACAGGAAAAATGTGCGCATGCAAACGTCTAGCTTAGCTGTGCGCTTTCTATAATGATTGTCACAATCTCCATTACGTTAGCTAACGCCGTACCCGTACGTTTTTTTCTCTCGTTTCTAGACGATCCTGTAGCAGATTTTTATTTTCTTTACACTCTTTTGTCTTAAACTCCATAATGTTAAAAAAAATTATGCTCGTATTGCCGAATTTTGTGATGTATTATTTTGGAAGCGATGTAGATATAAATATTCTTTTTCTGCGCATACTCTTTGTAGGTGACGTGTTTCTTTACTCCGTGGTGACGTGCGCACCGTGATTGTTTCTGCGAGGGATCACTTTCTTGTTGCCGAATTTTTTAATGAATCTTTTTAGGGGTCATGTCTTCCAAACATTAGTTTTCTGCAAACGTTTTTGGTTTCTAATACCATGCAACAAGAATATTTCAGCTGCCTTTATTGCCAAATTTCCGAATGCAATCCTTTTCAGACGATCCTTTGCAGATTTTTATTTCCTACCATAAAGGTTTTCTTTAATTTTTAATTCCATATACTGCGAAATGGATAATTTTTTTATTGCAGAATTTTATGATGCATTATTTGCGTGGGCATATCATGTAAATAAATTTCTTTACATCCACCCGTTTCCTTGAATAGATCGTTCCCCTATTGAATAATTTTGTGGGTGAATTATTTTTGTGGCAAACTCTTCGGAGGTCCTACTTTTCGTAGTCTAACCCGGAATTCCGTTTTTTTTTTTTTTTTTTAATTTGGAAACTTTATTTTAAAGTTGAGATTGTTATACCTCTAAGGCTATGCTAAATTTCGTTGTGTCTGGCAAATGCGCGACCTCAGTAAAGAATTTTTTTCCATTAATGAAAAGCATCAATTTATAGAAATTCACGAAATGCGATTTGCTGCGAGGTCCGTTGAAATGCTTTCAATCCTTTTGCATCTCATAAATAAATGCTTATTTTTCAGTACTTCTTAGTTTATTAGGATTTGCATTGCACTAGTTAACGAAATTGCTTAAAATTTTTAAATTTTTCCACAAATGAAATTTATTTTACTAAGTTGAAGTTTGGGACTTGTCTTTTTATGTTAAAACGTTGACTTTTGAAAGTAGCTTGTCTGTTTACGTTTGGATAAAAATTATTTTAGGCATTAATTGGGTTGAAACTTTTATGTGTTTAATTTATTTTAATAATAAAAATTTAATTTTATTTAACTTTTTGTAGTTTTTTTTATACAACTATATATTTAAAGGGATTGAAAAGCGAACCTTGCACCCTTAATTCAAATTGATTGATAGACGAGCAAATGCATTTTGCGTATTTTCGTGTGTGCTTTTTGAAATTATTTTTTTTAGCAGTAGCTAATTTGACATAACTTGGGTATTTGCTTGCAGTGTAAGCTAACTGATGTTCACGCATGTGCTTAAGAAATTTTGCTGATGGGTTAAAAAGTACTTAATACAGAAATTTAACTCTGCACACGCTGTTGCATAAGACAGTATTTGGTTTTTCATGCATAACTATGAAGTCGGTCGTATACTGGAATTTTTTTTTAATCTACTGGAAAACAGGGAATTTTGTTTTAGGTTTTGAGTGGGAACCCTGATGTTGTCATCTTTCATTTAAACAAAAAATAGAGTAAAATATAACTCGGTGACCTACAGACGACATTTGAGTGGAATAAAAGAACATTTTGAAATAGTTAGAAAAAGAGCAAGCGAACGAAAGAAAAGCGTATTTTATTTTAAAGAACATACAGAGTTCTCGTTCAATTTGAAACACAGGGGACAAAAGAACAGGTTGTTATTTTTGTGACTTACCGAGTCCCCTCTCGCCGCTAAGGGTTAATATCTAAACATTTTTATTTGTATAATTATAAAAAGAAATTGTTTATGTGTATTATATTTTTAGGGTTCAATCTTGACGGGAGCACCATTGAAGTCACATGGGCGAAATCACGCGTACAAAAAAACTCTACAGTTTCACACGGAACGTATAGAACTGAGTTAAGGTATGTATTTATAACAAGTTCAGTTGTCGAAACTTTTTTTTTTGTTTAGCAGAAGAGCTAATTTCGGTTTTCTGTCAAGCTGTTTTAGCAAAGATGAACTAAGAACTAGGGATGAACCGGATAGTGGTTTTGCCGGATATCGGATATCCGAACTGGATTTTGCCGGATATCCGGCAGTTTCTTTTTTATGAAAATATCTTCTCATACACACTAGAAAAAACGGAAATCGGTCAAAAATTACAAAATATTTTTTTATTCTATAATATTCCCCAATTCCTTATCTTTATGGTGATACCAAGATTGAATAAACATTCAAAAAACTTTTTTATTTACAAAGGGTTATTCTAGGGTGCTGCTAGCAATGGACGTATGTTTTGTACACTTTAAACTCAATTTCTGAATAATTGTATTTTTACCATATGCCCTTTCATTCCAAACATGAAAATTCAAATTTGCTTAAACTGTTGAGAAATTTATTTTTAAATTCAACATTAAATTAGTCGTGAGATGTGATGACCTTCCACCATAACGATTCGTTAAAAAAAAATTTAATAGAATTTTAAAGTTAAAAATTTGAAAAAAGGTTTTTTTTTTTTAAGAACTCGCAAAAATTATATAAAAAAAACTTTTCATGCTTTAAACTTTTTGGAGGGTCATAACTTTAAGAAAGATACTTCAAGTAATTCTAACATAAATTATGCTTCTAGAAACTTGCATAATCATGTTTAAATAAAAAACATGATAATTAGCATTTGACTTAATTTAGTTTTTTTTATAATGCATCGTGATTTTTAAAGTGTTTTCATACATGAAAAAAATTTATAATTTAAAAAAAAAAATTCAAGTGTGTACGTACGCTTTAACAGTTCTTTAATAAACTGGTCATATTCATACAGATTTTGAAACGGCCAGATCTGTATTGTACAATGCGTTTGAAAATGTAATTTTGAAATATTTCCAAACTGCTGATCTAAATTGCGCCATACTTAAATGCTGAAACTAACTTTTAGACTGGAGAATAAAGCAATTCAATACAACGAACAGAGATGTAGCTATGCACTCTACACACCACCACCTATGTTAAAAATCAGCCGGATACCGGATAGTTACCGGATATTTGTTTCATCCCTAATTATAACAAGTTCAGTTGTCAAAACTGTTTTTTTTGTTTAGCAGAAGTGCTAATTTCGGTTTTCTATCAAGCTGTTTTAGCAAAGATGAACTAAGAACGATGTAGAAATAACTCTCGGAAATGACACTTGCCATTTTTGAGCAAATTTCCGCAGTTTGACGAAATATTTAATAAGAGCAGTTTGTTTCGTCAAAAATGACGGAAGTTTCTGTAAAAATGAGCATGCGTTTTTAATAGTGTTAAAAATTTTAAAATCTGACCTAATAAAATTTACAAATCAAACATAGACTAACAGCTCTAGGCTCAACAGCTTATTTTTTAATAATAAATCCTCACATTTAATTTTTAATATGATTTCAATTATACGAAAGCAGAGCATTCTCTTTTATTAAGAACATTTAAAAAAAAATTAATTCAATTTTATAAAAAAATTTAGCAAATTAACTGAAAAGCCCAAGTTACCTTAAACCTTATACTTTATTTGTACCACTTGTTTCAAGTTTCAGTCATGATAGACACATAAATAAAGACAGCATTATATAATCAAATGAATTCAGTTAACCTAATTTATTATTTTTATTTCAGACATCCATTTGACTTTGGTGTCTCGAACGGGCTGACTTCACGCACTGACTTATTCAATAACCCGATTCTAGTAAGTTTTTGTTTCAAGTTTGCACCAGATGTGTTACCATCATATTTAAACAAAAAAAAAAAATTTGCTTAAAATAAACTGCCATTTCCTATTGGATCAGTTTTTTTTAAGTATATTTGCATTTACTTCGATAACAATAATTTGCTTTAAAAATTTAGTTATGAACTTTTGTTTGTAACTACAACTTTTCTCCATTAACCCTTTGCACTCCAAGAACTTTGCGATTTGTGTTCTTTCTATGGAACAGTTATTCCTCTTTACGTTCTTTTCCCACAGATTTTATTTTATACTCATAAAAGGAAAAAAAATTCTAATCTGTTTTGTATTTGCAAGAGAACAAGTTAAAAAAAAGATTGATGTTCTAAACACAAGATCATGCTGTTCTCGTTTATTTTAAAGAACAGGGAAACCAAAGAACGGGTCGTTATGTTGGCGCCGGAGAAGGCGCCATCGGAGTGCAAAGGGTTAAATTTAAGTAATATGTATGATTTTCGAGTTATGTATTTATGATATATATTCTAGAATCCTTAATAAGTATACTAATAGAAGGATTATGAAATGAGTTAACCATGCAGAGTGACTAGTTCCTGTTATCTAGACTCTAGAATTAAAAAGGAGAAAGGCGAGAACTTTTTTTCCCGAAGAGCCCTTTAGTGTCGGCTCGTCCACTACAGCAAGTACAGCCGGGCTGCACCTAAATTCATTAGTGTATTTTAAAACAAATCGGATATTTTACTAATTTTCCTAAATGAAGATTATAATTGAAAATGAAATTTCTACAGTAGTAAACAAAATCTCCGATAAATAGCAAGCATGTTACCGTAATGCACAATTCAGGAGGGGAAAAAACTCCATTCAATCAAAACTGCAGCTAAAAAGCGAAATTCGAAATCGGCTGCATCGTTGCCATGGCAACCTCTACGTAGTATGGAGATTCCCCTCATGCTAATGCACTGCATTTGTGAGAAGATACAGCCGAAATGTATTTTCTTGTTTTAGCTGCACTTGAGGTTCGATATGCTGATTGGCTCGTGGATGAAACGAGAACTTACGAGAATATCTCACAACGGAAATGGTTTTCGTGATACATTTACTGTGTGCAGTTGTTTCAGAACATGGTCCTGATGTTGTTTCGTTATGTAATATTAAAATTGACCGATTTGCAGGTTTAAAAGAAAGCAGGATTACTTTAATTTTCAAAAAATAAGTGTTTTCTATTTTTTTTGCATGTTATCATTTCATAAAAATTGAAAGGAAACTTCGATTTGAGTAGTGAATAATAAAGAATTTATTAGACGACCACGGGCCGCCACTGAAGCCCTTCAATGAAGAGACAACTCATTTTCCGATATCAAAGTCAGAAGTATCGGGTCGTCAAATTGACGATTTCGTAAAAAACTTTTCATCGTTGAGTATATGCTGCTCATTAAATATCGAACGAATTTAATAAATGCTTAAAAATTGCTATAAAATAGACAATCTAAAATTAAATAAGTTTTTTTTCTCCCTTTCTCCGAAGTCGAAAAGTCTCCCGCGAAAAATCTCTTTTTCGATTAGCGCCGATTCTGTCCTCAGGAAGGAAGATCAGAACTATTTTCGTGAAAATAATGAGAATGGATATTTATTTCATCATGTGAAATGTGGGATTTTGGGGATGGCCAGAAATTCGGGGATTCGTCCATATTACGGCAGGATTGCCGCCCCTCAAAAAACGGCGGGAATGAACGCTGCTGTAAACAATGTAGTAAACGCTATTATTCTTTATTTCTGTAGCTGCTGCATTGCATATGTGCTGAATATGGATTTGGAGAACCTACTTATAAAGTTTCGCAAGCAGTTGCTGATCAGTCCTCGGTCAGTGTTACTTTTACAGCTCAGGTAAATGCATAAAAATTTTTTATATGTATGAATTATGGTGAAGAATTTTTGTTGAACATTCGACATTTTTACTATTTTAAGAATACGGTAGGTGTGAATGCACCAGACCGTTTGGGGAAAATACTTAACCCTTTGCACTCCGTTGGCGCCGCTCAGTCGACAACATAACGACTCGTTCTTTTGGTTCCATGTTCTTTAAAATAAACGAAGAACAGCATGATCTTGTGTTTAAAAAACATCGATTTTTTTTTCAACTCGGTTCTTTTGCAGATCCAAAACAGATTAGGTTTCTTTTTCTATAAGCATAATAAATTCTGGGGAAAAGAACATAAGGATGAATAACTGTTCCGTAGAAAGAACGGAAAACGCAAAGAGTTCTTGGACTGCAAAGGATTAAAACTAAGAGCATAATCATTGGACTATTAAAATTTAAGTAAATTTAATTTTACAATTTAATGCGAATTCTGTAGGCACTGGCCGGAAATTGGTACATTCTCCCCTTTTATCAGTTGTATTTATAACCTTGATTGTTTTAAGCATAATATAATGTTATTTTAAAATACGAAAATGTTCATATAAAAAGTGTACACGTCACTTTTTGCTTGACAATTACAAAAAGATAAATAAAAAGTATTTATCATTGTGCATAGTGCTGATGTCTTACTGCTATTATTCAATTACTAACCTGTTTGCAGCATGGCAAATTAAATTGTCTACTTTTATTGTAGACTACTTTTATTAGGCTAAGTAAACACTTTTTAAAATGTAGTGGGCTTGTAGGAGACGATTTGATATTAGGGAGTCGTGGTAGTTGAAAAAATGTCGTACTAGATCTACACAATGTGAATATAGGCAATGGATCGGAATATTCAGTAGAAAAGACAATTTTAAACTACGATCAGAAGAATGGAACATTCGATAAACTGAATGTCATTGTTCCAAATTTTGCGTTTTTATAGGCGTTTTAAGATTTGTTTAACAACCTTTTTTAAATTTGCTCTCCGGTCATATTTTTATGTAATATTTTTTTTTTTTTTTGAAAAATTAAATTATGAAACTTGTAAATTATTCTAAACAATTAATTAGATAAAATTTTTTGTTTCTCATATACTTCAATGTGTCCTTTGATTCCTTTTAATTTTGTAATTCCAAACTACAAAGAATCTTGCATACTTTTAATAGGTTTCAATACCAAATTGGCCTTTTCCTGTAAAACAATTTGTGGCCAATGGGAATTTGCATTCTCCGTTTGAAGCAAAGCAAAAAGTGGCATGGTCCGCCCTGAAAAGTGTTGAATTCTACAGAAGTGGTAAGATTTTAGCTTCACTCAAAATCCCTCTTAAAAAAAATTCTTATATTATTTCCTAAACTGGAAACTAATATTCAGGTTACAAAAATGTTTTTCCAAATACCATTTCGACGAATTTCTTTTACTGCATAATATGCAGTCGATTTTGAAAATTCAATGCGCCTTACTGCAGCGTTTTTTGCAATTCACTGATATGAAGTTTAAGATTTAATTAAAGCTAAAAATATTAAATTTATTGGGAAAAAAATAGTTAAATATAGGCAGATTTTAACCAAAAACATAATAGCAAAAAAAATATTATTTTAACAGTTCTCTGTGAGAGTGACTCTTGAACTTGTGATTGTTATTTACAAACCTATAATTTTTGGAATGTGCCAACGGATTGCGCTCTACGCTTCTTATTCACGCACGTAGGTTACCATGGAAACCATTGGGTCTCATCCTACACATTGGTAAATAGGGGGTTTTATTGTGAGACACCTAGAGCGCGCGCGCTCGCGAAAGGGCTCAAGTTCATAAAATCATTAATTAAAATATGCATATTTCCTAAATTTTATAATTATCCTTTTCGTTTATTAATATCAAATTGCTTATGATTTTCTGCAGTGTTTAATTTCTGGTCATTCCCGACGCAAGCAGTGCCTGTCTGTAATGAGGAAGACAACCCATCTACTCCAGACGGAAAACAGGATCAACCAGGACATTCTACTGATGAATATTCAGAGTTGAATTCTCATAACGAATGTAGTAGTGGTGAGTGAATTAAATGTTGATTTGCTTAATCTTGCGGTTCACTATCAGGGGTCTGTCCAGAAGAATTTTGGGTCCGTTTACGGAAGCTTCACAAAATTCCATTTGCGAAAAAAAGACCCACATTTGCGAAAAACGCAACCTTCTCAAAATTCCATTTGCGAAAAAACGAAACCTTAAATAAATTCCATTTACGAAAAACGGACTCTCTCTGCAAAATTCCATGAAAAACGCACCCTTCTCCAAATTCCATTTGCGAAAAAATGAAACCTTAAATAAATTCCATTTACGAAAAACGGACTCTCTCTGCAAAATTCCATGAAAAACGCACCCTTCTCCAAATTCCATTTGCGAAAAAACGAAACCTTAAATAAATTCCATTTACGAAAAACGGACTCTCTCTGCAAAATTCCATGAAAAACGCACCCTTCTCCAAATTCCATTTGCGAAAAAACGAAACCTTAAATAAATTCCATTTACGAAAAACGGACTCTCTCTGCAAAATTCCATGAAAAACGCACCCTTCTCCAAATTCCATTTGCGAAAAAACGAAACCTTAAATAAATTCCATTTACGAAAAACGGACTCTCTCTGCAAAATTCCATGAAAAACGCACCCTTCTCCAAATTCCATTTGCGAAAAAACGAAACCTTAAATAAATTCCATTTACGAAAAACGGACTCTCTCTGCAAAATTCCATGAAAAACGCACCCTTCTCCAAATTCCATTTGCGAAAAAACGAAACCTTAAATAAATTCCATTTACGAAAAACGGACTCTCTCTGCAAAATTCCATGAAAAACGCACCCTTCTCCAAATTCCATTTGCGAAAAAACGAAACCTTAAATAAATTCCATTTACGAAAAACGGACTCTCTCTGCAAAATTCCATGAAAAACGCACCCTTCTCCAAATTCCATTTGCGAAAAAACGAAACCTTAAATAAATTCCATTTACGAAAAACGGACTCTCTCTGCAAAATTCCATGAAAAACGCACCCTTCTCCAAATTCCATTTGCGAAAAAACGAAACCTTAAATAAATTCCATTTACGAAAAACGGACTCTCTCTGCAAAATTCCATGAAAAACGCACCCTTCTCCAAATTCCATTTGCGAAAAAACGAAACCTTAAATAAATTCCATTTACGAAAAACGGACTCTCTCTGCAAAATTCCATGAAAAACGCACCCTTCTCCAAATTCCATTTGCGAAAAAACGAAACCTTAAATAAATTCCATTTACGAAAAACGGACTCTCTCTGCAAAATTCCATGAAAAACGCACCCTTCTCCAAATTCCATTTGCGAAAAAACGAAACCTTAAATAAATTCCATTTACGAAAAACGGACTCTCTCTGCAAAATTCCATGAAAAACGCACTGTCGCGCAGAAAGTTGAGCTAGCCGACTGAAAAAAGGCTCATGTAATGAAATAGGGTAGTGGTTTGCACAAAATAAATGCTTGTGTCAAAAAATATATTTGTAACTCCTTGTCGTACGTTTTTAATGCTTTTAGGGTGCAGCGCTGTCTATAGACGCAATTTGGAACCGATTGTTTTATTTGTTTCGACAAAACTTTTCAGAAGCCTTTTAATTCAAAACACACTCGCACTGTAAAATACTTAACTTGATATCGCATTTTAAAATGTGCCAGGGACTTTTGGCCCACCCGTTTTATATTTAGAAGCAGCCCCCTTGTTCAAAAAACGTTTGTGAAATTTAAAAAGCAACAGTTGTGATTCAATTTTTTTATACATAGGTGATCCCGTTAGCGATTTGGATCTTCTCCCAACAGCTGTTCTTTTGGCAAACATGATTGTGAATTAGTTGACTGACCCAAGTTGAAGAATACATATTTTGATATCATGAAATAATTTAACTGTTCTTATTTTAAATTTCAATTAATTGTGGAACTTTTTTCGTTTGAATATGTAGATATGAACTTTCAGTATTAATTTTTTTATATGATATTATTATTGATGATTTTCCTATGTTTCCATTTTAAAATTGTGGGATAATTTTATTTCTATCATTTCCAATATCCAAATTTTTTTTTCATAAATGTATTTGTGACTTTCTATTTTAAATATTTCATTTATCAATATATGTGTGATCAACACGGTTTTATAAAGCTTTAAAATTTTACTTATTTTATTGTCTATTATTTACATCACTTTGATCAACTAATAACGCAAAAAAGGCCTTATAATTTAACTAATTGACAAGTAGTTTTATTTACAATAGATCTGGTGGCAAACAAATATTAATATTTTACTATATTTATCATAGATATAAGAGTGGGAGGGGGTGCACACATTGTATTTATTATACTTATGTGGGTGAAGTAATATAAAATAAACCTTAAATCTGGTTTACATGCATCCATCAGCAAAGTTAACAAATTACATAGAGAGGGCGACTCCTCTGTATACCCCTGCTCTTTGGTATAAATATTGAAAATTTAAAATACTTGTTTGATATTGAAATCTATTATATTTTAATTTATACACATCCAATCCAGAATAGATATTTTTACATCCCCTGATAAATTAGTTTGATAATATGAAACCAATCCAATATGAAACTTCAATTTTTAAAATTCGTTAAGTTTTTTAATTTCTTAGAACGTTAATTATAATGATGAGCATTATATATTATTCTTCATGAAATTTTGATTGATTATTATTTTATTGAAAACTTTTTAATTGGTGGTTTAAAATGAAGTTCAAAAATCCTTTTGATAACTATAACTTTAGGATTAATAAGGCTTTCTCTTCAACTAATGACAAGAAGACAAACTTAATTCAAGAAACTTTGACTTCTGAAACTTGAAATTCATTTTTAAGTTATAAATCTATTTTTTTACATTTTATTTTTAAAATTTTACTTTATTATTATTATTTTTAAATTTATAATTCATGAAATTTTTTATTTCTTAAAAAAATTCTTAATAAAATTTTATATTTGTAATCCAACAAAATGTAGGTCATAAACTAGAATTTCGATAACACTGGTTGTGACTACAATTATTTGTATGTAAATTAATTCCTGTCTATAACATTAATAATTGTTGATGAAAATGTTAATGTTTTAAAAAGGTTAATGTTTTTTATTTTAAATTGGGCTTCTTGAATATATTTTTCTTATGTATTACACAAATATATACACATCCAATGCAATTTGAAGTGACTACGTCTTTAGCTACTGATTACTTTATATTCATAATTATTTATTCTATCTTTTAAAACATGTTTTAAAATAGATGTAAGATTCCTTAGTAGCTATTTATATTTTAGAAATATCTTCCTGAACGAGAATTTAATTATCGCATCAAATGGAGTATCTGTTTGAAATTCAGAAGAAAAATCCTTAATTTACATCATGATATCAAGCAAACGTAACACTATTTATATATTTACAAATTTTGAGTAATATGTATCATATATCATTATTTTAAGATTTTATTGTTTAATATCAAAAAACAAAGACATAAAATAAATTGTTGCGTTATGTCTAACATATGTTGAATTTATATTAAAAGGTTTTTATGTAACATATTTTAATTTTCATTTGTCATTAATGCTTCATTTTGTAGGGTTTCATTTTCTTATTATACTTTTATACTTGATACTTTTAATAATTACAATTGATAACAAAATCGAACTTAATATTTATTAGTGGTTATATAATGAAATTGTAAAATATTTTGTTTTAAATTACTACAAAACTCTCGATTAACTATCGTAAGCCTTCATAAGCATATGTAACTTCTGTTCAAAAAGCCTTGGTTTTTATACTTCCATAAATTTTAATTGTTAATATTAACTTGTTTTTAAACTTCAAAATTATGTTAATGCTTTATTTGCCTTTGATGCAATTTTTTCTACATCAACAACACTTCATTTTTTCACGATGTATTCTCTGAATAATTGTATTCCCAAAGTGTTTCGATAAATATATCAAATTTGATACACTTTAATTTTTTTATAAATGATTCATTCTAATCTTAGAACATAACCAAAAAGTGAATGAAAAAATATTTTATTAAAAACAAACATCCTTGAAAGTTTGTTATATATTTAATTTTTTTTGCATAAAAATGATTTCTGGAAACTTAATATTTTTACCATTGAAAACAAATTTTTGGATTCATGTAATCTTTTTTTGATGTTATAGTTATTGTCCAGAAAAATGTGTATTATCAAAGTAATTTCCAATGACGATCTTTTATTATAATTCTGTATTATTTGTAAGAATGTTTCTATTTGTATAATACCATTTGTATAAATGTGATAGCTATTGAACATTTTTAAATGCATTCTATTTTATTAATTCTTGATCATAGTAATAAAAAAAACTTTCAAGTTAATTTTTCCATTGCAGTATATGTTTATAAGGAAATTTTCAGTTTAATCGACAAGTTTTCTTGTGGGTTTATTAATTTGTATCAAAATGTTGTTTTATCATACATCTAAGTGAATAAGTTATATTGTTAGGTCAACAGATATTAACTAATATAGAAATAACTTATTTTATTCTATTTATATTTTACATTTGCTACCAATATACATTTGCTTTCCAATTACTGTATATTTTCTATCTTTAATAGTCATTTTAAAAATTAATTTAACACAAAACAGTTTCAAATGACTCTTGTATTATTATTTTGTTTAGAGTTTGTGTTTGATGTTTTTATTAAGCTTTTTTTATCCATTGAATTTAGTTATACAAACATTCCTTGTAAATTATAATTTTTTTAAAACATGTGAATACATCTGAGGCGTGGAACAAAAAATGCAAAAAGAGAAAAATGGCTTCAAAGTTGAAGGCTGAGCCTTGTAGCAATGTTACCGAGTTTAAAATTGATATATTGAAGTTAGTTTTCAAAAATTTGACATTAGTTCTTGTTTCAAGTCAAAGATATGTTATATTTTACATTCCTTGTAAACGTTACATTATGCATTCCAAGTTTAGCATTCATTATATATTACATTCCCAAATAATACTTCTATGCTTTTCTCTAATGTACTGGAGAATATTTTCTTGAATTTCTTAGATTGGTATTTCTCTTCGCTTTATTTTACATCTTTTTATTTTAGCCATGACACATTTTATACTCTTACTAGTGTTGATTGAGAGAGAGAGAGTACTTTTACGATTTTGAACTCTTATTGTAAAAAACATTTTTATTTGGTATGTAATACTTTTTATGTGTTATATCGTTATAATTTTCAATGGGATATCCAAACCAAAACACTGAAAAGCGTTCAAATATGATAACGTTACTCTAATGTGTAATATTTGTTTAATCCTGATTTGTATTCCTTTTTTAATACAAAATGCGCTTTATAATAAAATAATCTTACTCTTTATAATTCGTTTATTTTATTCATGCAATCAGCTGATATCATAGACACTAATATTTTAATATTAAGAAAAAAAAATATTATCTGCCATCCTATATAAAATAAATAGAAGTGTCTTATGCTAAAAATGTGTAAGGAGCCTTTATCTACAAGGTGCTAAAATTAATGTTAGTGATATTGTTGGGGATCTGCGTTTGTTGGTGGTTAATGGAGCTTTAAAAACGGGACCTCAATGCGGGGTCGTAAGTAAATAGGCGAATAAAATGTGGAATTAATGAAATGTGTATCATTTAATTCTAAAGCTGTGATTTTGCCATTTCATACGGGTTGGTTAGGCCTCGGCTCGAGTATTCAGTACAAAAATGGTTATTTTATCTTAAAAGTGATACTGAGTTGTTATATTACAATGAGTTTAAGATGGGGCTACGAAATTGTTTCAGGGTACTTTGTAATTGAACTAATATCGACAGCCTTAGATCGTTAAACACGTATAAAATAGAGGAAAGGAGGACCCCGCACATTTTTCAGATGTTGCCCCTCACTTTTTTAATATTGCACTTTTTAAAAATAAAACATCAAAATAAACAAAAACCCCAACCCATTCCACCCTTTTGACGTTTTTGTACCACGTAAGGGCAACGAGGAGTCGTCGGCAACTGCGGTATACGATTATGCCCCATAAACCTCCGTGGAACCATTTTATGGGGATAAATAGCATACCATCGTGTAGAGGACTATGGGCCGCGTCAACCAGACCCATTATAAACGCATTACGCCCTCTGACTTTCGTGAATAGAAAGTCGCTCTTAACTGCAGAATACGATTTCCCCTTCATAACTCCACGGGTTTAATAGCAGATCAAGATACGGAAATCTACAATCATGTAGAGGATAGTGGGATGCATCGACTAGGCCGATTGTTCACTCATTCCCCTATTATAGCTTTGCACCGTCTGTAGCGGGTTGTTGCCTTTGATTGCAGTATGCGCTTTCTTCCCTCCCCCAACAACTCACAGGAATTCAGCTTTTGTGGATAAAAACTTACCATCGTATAGAAGAAGGCGAGCCGCGTCTACCGGGTTGGCCATTAATCCACTCCCTCCTTTGACCTTTATGCGGCCAACAGTATTCACGAATAAAATTTTAAGACGATTATTATAATTTTTATTTCAACGTTAAAAAGGATGGTCAAAATATTTACTCTCCTCCCATCCTTTTTATTTCCTCTTGATCTTGCCCACGCACTTTTAGCACCCAATCGCCGCCACTGATCAGAGTAGTCATATTTGCGTCGTAATCACCCCCGAAAAATAATAACAAACTTGTTAATTTCTTGAGAAATTTATGCACTTCGTAATTAACAAATTAACTTCGTAAACAAATTTCGTAATTAACAAATTATTGATAATTAACAACTGATTGCAAATTTACGAATAATTACTAATTAGCATAACTGCTAATTAGCGTTTAGTTACATATTTTGGAGTGAAGTAATTTAGTTGAGAAAGATACAACTGCCAAATTTCAACTCCCTGGGTACAGGAGAAGCTTTATGAGATGAGTGAGTGGCGAGAGTTGTCACATAGAGAGTTACTATTTTATTTGTCCGTTTTCATCTCTTTTTCATTCAGAATTTTTGAAAAATACAACGTAGAAGATTGTCACAATTTATTGTTCCGTTGTAATCAATTTATTGTAGATTGCAATTTTATTTCTCAATAGATGGCAACACCACAATTTCCTTTAAGCTGCATTAGATCGCATTGCAAAGTTAGTGGTGCCATCTGCTGAAACAGTTTAAAACTAATATCTAAACCTATATATTGTGGCGCTTTTTCTCGTATTAATTAAAATTAAAAAAATTGGTATCTGAAAAAATTTAATAAATCTAATACAAATATTTGGTATTAGTATTTTCTTACGTTACGTCAAATGATTAATTTAGATTGTATGATAAAATAAAAAAATTTCAGATTGGTAATTATCATCAGCTTTGAGAGCTATTGTTTTGTACTAATTATAATGTAGTTTTGACAGCTGTTTTATTAAATAATTTATAATTTAACATACTTAAGTACTAAGTAACATAAGTTAACGTACGTTATTAACTAATTTACTGCCATATATTTTCTTATTCCAAACGTTTTGACTCCCAACTTTATAAGAAAAAATAATTTTTTTGCTTGTAAAAGCAATCAAAATATAAAAGGTCTTTAAGTTTCTTTTAACGTTATATAATGAGCCTATTTTAATTTATGTGGTAATTAAAAATATAATTAGTAACCGGTGAATCATTTGAACGTTCATTGCAAGATGCATATAATTAATTTTGAAATTCGTGCTCACATCTAGATTATATAGTGAACTAAAATATAACATCTTATTATCTGGTACATTACTTTCTTATTTTATTCTCAAGTAATATAGATAAATTAATATTTATTAGTCTATATAATAATAATAATAATTATAAAGTCAGCTAATCGTAATAAAAATGTTCTTTTCGGAGTAACTTTCAGATAATGGGTTTGTATTGAGTTTTACGTGTTTAACTCCTCCGGAACATTTTTTAAAAGGTTTTTTTAACTATTGTATGTCTTTTAACAAATTACGATCTTTAAATTTAGTATACTAGTTAGACACAAAAATTTAAAATTTGTATACAAACTACGATCACCAAATAAGTATGCTTTTTTTAGTTAACGGTAATAGTAATACCAGTATTATCAACTATTACAGTATAGTTAATTATAACAGGATAATTAACTATAAAAGTATACCTATCTACAGTAGTAACTAACTGTAATAATATAGTTAACTTATAGATATAATATATATAGACATTGGTGGTTAATTAACAATTACTATTGTATTTTAAACATCTCAGGGTTATTCACGTCCAACTTTCGAATGAGGATGTGTCCAAAGTTAATATTTATGATTTTTTAAAAACTTTTTATGGATAAATTTTTGTCAATATTTCAGCAACAATCGGGACGGATTATCGAAAACGCACTTGAGCCCCGCTTATTAAACTTTACATTTCTAGAAGCCTCCAAATCACACATACCGCATATAAAAATATTAAAAATTCCTGACACAGTTTGCAACTCAATTTACCTACATACAGTTATGGTAAAACATATTTTGTCAAAATAAACAAACTTCTCGTTATATTTACTTGCAAGGGGGCCTTCGTTCGAAGGCGGGCTTACTTGCTTATAAAAAGTTGTGGTGCTGCCATCTGGTGAACTAAAATCGAACCTAATAATGCGGAGTGGTCTTAAAATAAGTTCACCCATTTAGAAGAATATGTAGTTAAAACGAATGAGCGGAATTACACTAAACTTCATATTAAGGACAGTGAATGCATAATAAGAAGATTTCGTTATAAAAAAAAAATGTTATAAAAATCATCGATGGGTGAGTTTTGTGCTGCCCGAGCAGAAAACATGTATAATATATATTATATATATATATAAAAAAGCGATTCGTCGGAATTATCTAATAACTTTTCCTAAATGCATTGACTTGTATATAAATTCCATTTTTTTTTTCAATTCAATTTCAATTGTACAAATTGTAGTTTGGACTAAAGAAATACTTCAGTTCTTTAGAAAATTAGAAGTTGAATTCAGTGATGTATTAATTTCATTTATTACCCAGTGATAAAGTATCCAACTAGTAATCGTAGGATTGAATAAGAACGTAGACTTGACAAGTTGTAGCGATTTCATGATCGGTGAATTACCATATTCGTTCTTGAAAGTCGTTTACAAATTATACCCAACTTCGTGTATAAGGTGTGGGCACGTAAATCTGCCCATGGTCTAATGTCCAGGCGCCTGTTGAGGTTTCGCCGGGTGCCAGTTCAGGTGTTGACCTCCTCATAACCCCATAGTTTAAAAATTAAGTGGACTTGGCTGTGTTAAGACTCTTAAATGAGTTCAGAAATAGGCAGTTAATTAAAAAAAAACACAAATTTAACAAAACACGTTTGATTAAAAAATGTCACACTAGAGCTTCACAATGGGTTATTTGCGACGGTTCGGGGGTCAATATCGAAGGAAAGACCAGGGAACACTTCCTTGTATATTTGAACCATGGTCAGACGACGAGGTCTGCACCTTGGTTGGCACCCGGCACAATCTCAATAGACTTTAGGATATTTAATCACGATCAAATTTAACGTGCAACAGTCCCTTTTACAAGGTGGGTATTTCTGTTCGCAAAAGGAACAATTTTGACAACCTTCCGATTGTCAAAACACTACTCATATCTCTTCAAATTTCGAATTCGCGTCCATCTCGCGATTGCCATGCAAATGTGTTAGTGTGGCTTTGCAGAGAGAATGGTGAAGTTATAGCACAAAATGTGAATTTATGGAACGAATTTATAGCAGTAAAGACGTTTTTTATACCCCCAAGCAAATATTTTTTACATTGCATACCTATTCGAATTTATTTCACATTGAATTTCTCTCGGCATACATTCTGAATATAATTGTAGTCCCAAAAGTCTCCGTTTCTTTGTCTGTTTTCCCGCCATCGGGCGTTTTTCGAACATTTCAGCATTCTCTTCATGAACACCGGGATAAAGTCGGGTATAAATACACTAAAGTGTTTTGACAACGCCCCTCGTTCGCATGTCACCTGCCAATCACGTCGCTGCTTTTAAGTATCGAAACAAAGAGACCGACAATGGCTAAGGAGTTATTTTTTTTATTTAAGTAAAAAAAAAGAATACAAGGGTGTCGTGAGTGTTTTCTTTTGTTTTTTCTGGAGACATTCGTGTCGTTGAAAGGCTAAAAGCGTATTTTTTCTTTTATTTGAGTGAAAGGAGCCGCCTGCAGAGACTTCATATTCCTGTGTATTGAAACAGGCTGCATGGAAATTGTGTTAACCATTTGCACTTGAGGATCATTTTCGAGATATTTACGTTCTTTTTATGGAACAGTTGCACCCCTCTGTTGTTCTTTTTAAAGAGGTATTTCTTTAGCTTGTTACTTTTGCGTACTGAATTTTCATCTCAAACATATATTTGGTAGTTTATGAAATGTTTCAATTATGTTTAAAAAATACATGGGTTGGGAGGAATTTCAATCTGAAGAAAGTTTTAGGTCGTCCACATACTTGGTGCTTTTGGATGACAAATATAATTTCTATTAAAGTTTCAGAGCGAATAAGTTTTTTTAAGCACACTACTGTTGTAAGTCTTTCATTTTGAATAAGAGAGAAGAGAAAAAAAAATTAACACGTAGTTGTTTTGGTGACTTTAATCAGTTTTAAGTGCGAAGGGTCCGTAAAATACGTTTGTACCCAAGTGATTTGAAGTTAGATAAAAAACAAGCCGACGAAAGAAGGGGGGGGGGGGGGTCGTGTTCGTGCGATATTTATTGCATGTGCATGCTAGTGATATATTTATTTGGATAAAAGAAACGCTTTTTTGATTATTTGTGTAAAAAAAAGGAGCCTCTAATATATTGGAAAAATTCTCAGCAAACGTTTTCTAGAGTTCAATTTCTTAAAATTATAGATGTGTTTACTGTAATTTTTTTTTGTTTAACCCATATTGTGCATTTTTTTTAACTTAAAAATTAACTTGTCTTTAAATTTAAGTTGAAACAAATACTTCTACTTTAGAATAAACTAAATTTCATTCATATTTTTTTTTTTGTACAAAGTTACTTATTTTGCAAAAAGTTAACCAATGTTTGAGTTTTATTATTTCTAAGTTTTTATTTTTACGCATATTATTCAGTTTTAATACTTCAGACATTTTCATGTTAGAAAAAAAGTTACTTATTAAGTTATGTGAAATCTTCCATTTAAAATAAATAGGTAAGGTCGGTAGGTAATAGGTAGGTTTAAATTATTTGCCCCCCCCCCCCCCCCCACCCCTCGAAAGATTTTATATCTATAGGCCTGACCTCACCGACAATTTAATCTCAAGTATTCCCATCACTTCATGTTTTAAACACTTCCCCGTTTAGAAGTGAATAACTTGAATTTATTCGCCAAGCAGCTTTCGCCCCAAATCCTTTGTTTGGAATGACATGGTTTGTGAATTAAGCCAACTTTATCTGTAAAAATAGTTCCTCAAGATCTAAGAAAGTGATTTTGCTATGGTGTAGATGTTTGTTAAGGATTCATCTTGAGTATGCGCAGTACAATTTCAATAAATCCCCATATTTTATAAAATGTTCTTCCATTGATATGTATAGAAAAGTTTAGACAAGCTATGAGGGTACGTAATACACCTTGTGTGTGTTGTAAACGGGGTATATGTACAGAAATGACACAACTTGCATGTATTCATGCATTACAAAGCTCACATGTTTAAATTAGGTAGGGTGATGATTGTTATCTCTCTAACCGAGTCTCTTTATGCCATTTTTAGACCCTACGAATTGAACGCGGGCACGTCATAGCCGAGCAACCGTCAAACTCCTGCATCGAGTTACAGTCTTGTAAGCCTTATACAGCTCATTTTCCTCGGGGGAGGGACAAAGCAGGTGTCGGCCTGGGTATGAAAGAGAAAGTCCTGAACTCTACCGCCACGGCCACTCACCGGCCAAATTAAGTCTGCAAAACACCTCCTCAAAAGTAACATACATCGAAATAGTTCCCTTCAATGCATATTTATTCTAACACCCTTCCACCAATCCCCGTGAAAAGCACCTCGTGTGCTTTGGTTGCACGTGCAAGGGTCATCCATCTAATACTTGCACTTGCCAACCTGTCGCAGATTGGCGAATCGGATACAGATACAAAAAAAAACACCCTGAGCCATGCTGCATAAATGCCCGTCGCAGGTGTTAAAACAAGGTTCGCCGTGTCACGGTGAACAAACACTTGGGGTTGGTTACCCGAAGATATGGCATGAAATACGTGAATCTGCATGACATCCGTCCTCTTTAAATTGCGATAGTGTGGAGGTGGATATCGGGCAAAATGCAAGGTCGAATTGCTTGTCGGCCATTTTTGTTCACTCTTGGGGAAATTGGGTTGCTTAAATGGAGGTTTTGTTGTGAGAGCAATTGAAGACGTGGGTACAAGAACAAGATAGCTCCAGTTTCTAAAATTGTCCAGGAAGGACGAGAAACACTGAATATTTCATGCATCGTATTATACAAAAGTACATCTTTATAGTCGTTGCATAGAGCTGCCTGGTTCTAGCACCCATCGACAAACGATTTTTTCTTAATAAGTGAAAAATATAAATCAGAAAAAAGTGGAGCTGCCACGTTCTTGCACACACGTTATTAAAGGAGGTGAGTAGGAGAGGTGTTTTCCAGGACTTGGAGGCTTGGACTGCATAGTGGGTTGTTGGTGACGGATCGGGATCTATCTCGAAGGAAAGACCCGGGGTCACTAACTCGTAATTTTGAATTATAGGCAGATGACGAGGACAACACATGAACTGGTACCCGATGCAACCTTAATAGGCATCAGGACTGGAATGTGTGAATTCCGTCCCAATAAGTAAATTGGGTCCAGCGGTATCTTTCTAGTTGGATGAGTTGCGTCCCATGTCCGGATTGCTACCCATCTTTACTTATCGCTTTAATACCGTGCAATAACATTTATTGTTCAACCTGTTAGCGTAACCCAGGAGACACCACAAAGCTGATTGTTCTGATTGGAGTTTACTGATTACAATTCAATTTAGGCTAAATTCCAGAAACTAAATAGTATGTCTAACTAAAACGACTTTCCGAAATGGAGTTGAGGAGATAAAACAGTCAGTTCGAAAGGGATGAGAAGCCATAAACGACTGCTCCAAAGGGATACCAGGGCCCGTCGCACTGGGGTGGGGGGCCCAATAATCTGGAAACCCTAAAAGTTGGGAATTTCAAGTTTTGAAAAACCCCAAGTTGCGAAAATTTATGCCCGAGGCAAATTAATATAGATTAGAAATTACCCAACTAGTAAGATTACATTTAAATTAGACAATGCTTGTGAGAGACTGTTCGTGTTTTGACTATGGTTAAAAAATATGAAGCAATGTTCCCCGATATTTCCTTTGAGATAGATCGTGAACAGTCGCTAACAGCCCACTGTACAGCTCAAGAGCAACGTTAATTCAACCAATCAACGCCAAATTAAATGATCAAAGAGATGAGAACGTGGAAGAATTGTTAATCGAAAATGTTAACGTGCACCCTTATACACGGCGGTTGAAATTGTGGATGTTTTTAGATGACTTTTTTTTGTAACGAATCTGGCAACCTCCAATCACGAGATCGTTACAACTTGTCAAGATCATTTATATATTCGAACTGGCTACCTTCCGATTACTAGCCGTATACTTTACCACTGGGCCACCGCGGCCTAGGATAGGTGTTTTCTAGGTCTCTCGGGCCTCGGAAGCCTAGATATTGTGAATTAAATAAGAGAGAGTTAGAAAACAAAAATGAAGGAATCTCCGCTCGTACTTTCACGATCCTGGTGATCGTGACCCCTAGGTTGTCTGGCTGACCTCTAGAGGTCAAGAATTCTCGAGCGTGGGTGGTGGGAAATAATGAAGTACCTCTTCTTGGGACACCCCGGGAATGTTTGTGAAACAGATGGCATGCGATGGGTGATGAAGATCGCCGAAGAACAAGAAGAGGCTGGATCAACGTTGTTCCATGTGCAGCAGGTAGAGGGAGAGTATAAATACACGGGTGCACAACCATCCCACTTCCTTTTATAACTATAACACCATGTGCAATATTCTTATGGGGATAAATGACATACTATCGTGTAGAGGAAAGTGATAGGTATCGAACAATCCGATTGTTAACCCATTACCTCATATGGCATTTGTACTGCGTGGGTGGTAGTTTCGATTTTATTGTAGTATACGTTTTCGCTCCCATAACTTCACATGGAATCATCCTATGAGGATAAATAACATCGTGTACGGGAAGGTTGCCACGTTGACCAGGATGGCCATTTATGACTTTGTTCTTCTGACTTCTGTACAGTGTGGGGCTCAAAAGTATTTACGTATCAAACCTTATGATACAATGTGGCCTGCACTTACTTGATTTTTTAGTGCATCTTTTTGAAAAGTGGTGGTGCGAAGATTGCTAAACATTCGACTCAGTGTTTCATGGGCATCAACCCGTGGTCGATTAGAATGTCTGAAGTGGTCCGTCGGACAATTGTCTTATAGCCGAAATGTTTTGAGATTTTTAAAAGGCTGTATGCAAAAAATATTAATAGGGAATCGGCATTTATTCGTTAAAATGAAACACACTTATACCTGGAACCCCATTTCTCAACTTTCATATGCTTAATTCCGAAAGTATTTAATAAAGAAGCATTTGTATTTTTTGTTGAAACGTTTTTACGAGAGTTAGTCAGTCTGCTGATGTATCGTATTGTATTTGTAAGAGTACAATATTTAATAGCCGAATTATATTTAATACTAGCAATATGGCCCGGCGTTGCTCGTGGTCACTTTGCGCAGTAAGAGCTGCGCGATTTTGTCTTGTCAGCGTAGCCCATGGCATATCACTCTCTGTGCACTGTGAAAAATAAACTTTATCCAAATCCAGATTTATTAAATTTCTTTGAGCATTTTTTGCGATACTTAAATCTATTTTTATGTTCACGACTTTACATGCTATTGCGACTACCTACTATTTAAACTGATGTTTTTGTAAAATGTTTCTTTTTGTGAAATAAAAATTCCTAACATTTTTTTAAATTGCATATTTTTTGTATAAAAATTAACCATTTAGTGACAATAAACCCATGTAGTAAACTTCACATACATTAGTTTTAATATTGGCGACGCAATAATATATCAAAGAAACAATATTGCATTCTTCCAAATCAAAATAATTTATCGTATTTGGTGAAGTTTTTTTTGTTGTGCCAATTGGCGACCGGAGTCGATATATCCCTCTTTCAACATAATTTCATATGGGTCAATATTTACGGACAATATTTCTTATAAAAATTAATTATCAAATATTTATTTTTGAATTCCAATAATATGTTATTGAGGCAAATATTTAAAAATAAGCTACATGGAGGTATAAATATATAAAACTTTAAGTTAAACTTTTAGGGTGGCCCATTTCAACACCATAGTAATATTCCACTCCGTAACAAATAGCACTATTGTCATAAAGTTAAATTGTTCGGAACATGAATACACATGGCGTCAGTCGAAAGAGCTGGTTTAATTCCCTCCTTCGGTTGGCGAGGTTTTTGTTAACGACGTTATTTTTGTTTTTTAGACACTAATTTCTCCATTGTGATGATATTTTTAAATATAGGGCCTCTATTTTAGCTCATTTGGCAACATTTTTATTCAATTGGAGATTTTTTTTTATTAATTTGGCGACATTTTGAATTTATTTGGTGACATTTTTAATTCACTTTAATACTTGGCGACTTTTCTAATTCATTTGGCGACATTTTTAATTAATTTTTTTTTTATTTGGTGACTTTTTATTCATTTGGCGACATTTTTAATTAATTTTTCTATATTTGGCGACTTTTATTATTCATTTGGCGACATTTTTAATTCATTTGGTAACATTTTTAGATCATTTGGCGACATTTTTAATCCATTTTACGACATTTACTCATCAGTCAATCAAAATGAATCGTTTATCCCAGTATTGTCTAAACATATTTTTGGTCGCCAAGGTGATTTTTAACACTAATGTTATGAAGGGAAGATCGATATGTAAATTTCCCATAGGAGTTGGAAACATTTTATATTAATTTGGCGACATTTTTAATTCATTTGGCAACATTTTTAATGCGTTCTCCAATATTTGGCGACTTTTCTTAATCATTTGGCTACATTTTTAATTAATTTGGCAACATCTTTCATTTATTTGGCGACATTTTTAACTCATTTGGCGACATTTACTCATCAGCCAATCAAAATAAATCGTTTATCCCAGTATTGTCGAAAAATATTTTTGGTCGCCAAGGTGATTTTTAACAATATGTTATGAGGGGAAGATCGAGATGCAAATTTCCCATAGGCGTAATGTTAGAGAAAATAGAAAAAGTTCTATAACTTTTGAATGGTTGCAGATATCCACATGAAACAAAGTGCATATTTTAAACTAAGAAAAGTTTGTTCACATGGTGCAAGTTTCATAAAAATCCGTGCAGTAGTTTTTGAGTTAAATCCGGACAAACAGACAGACAGACAGACAAAAAAAATTTAATGTGATTTTCGGAATCAGCGTATCCTAATTCGTGGAGAAAACTCAAAATGAGGGGTTTTGTTCGATTCCACTGACAGACACTCCATTCTTATATATAAGTAAAGCTGGTTTAATTCCCTCCTTCGGTTGGCGAGGTTTTTGTTAACGACGTTATTTTTGTTTTTTAGACACTAATTTCTCCATTGTGATGATATTTTTAAATATAGGGCCTCTATTTTAGCTCATTTGGCAACATTTTTATTCAATTGGAGAATTTTTTTTATTAATTTGGCGACATTTTGAATTTATTTGGTGACATTTTTAATTCACTTTAATACTTGGCGACTTTTCTAATTCATTTGGCGACATTTTTAATTAATTTTTTTTTATATTTGGTGACTTTTTATTCATTTGGCGACATTTTTAATTAATTTTTCTATATTTGGCGACTTTTATTATTCATTTGGCGACATTTTTAATTCATTTGGTAACATTTTTAGATCATTTGGCGACATTTTTAATCCATTTTACGACATTTACTCATCAGTCAATCAAAATGAATCGTTTATCCCAGTATTGTCTAAACATATTTTTGGTCGCCAAGGTGATTTTTAACACTAATGTTATGAAGGGAAGATCGATATGTAAATTTCCCATAGGAGTTGGAAACATTTTATATTAATTTGGCGACATTTTTAATTCATTTGGCAACATTTTTAATGCGTTCTCCAATATTTGGCGACTTTTCTTAATCATTTGGCTACATTTTTAATTAATTTGGCAACATCTTTCATTTATTTGGCGACATTTTTAACTCATTTGGCGACATTTACTCATCAGCCAATCAAAATAAATCGTTTATCCCAGTATTGTCGAAAAATATTTTTGGTCGCCAAGGTGATTTTTAACAATATGTTATGAGGGGAAGATCGAGATGCAAATTTCCCATAGGCGTAATGTTAGAGAAAATAGAAAAAGTTCTATAACTTTTGAATGGTTGCAGATATCCACATGAAACAAAGTGCATATTTTAAACTAAGAAAAGTTTGTTCACATGGTGCAAGTTTCATAAAAATCCGTGCAGTAGTTTTTGAGTTAAATCCGGACAAACAGACAGACAGACAGACAAAAAAAATTTAATGTGATTTTCGGAATCAGCGTATCCTAATTCGTGGAGAAAACTCAAAATGAGGGGTTTTGTTCGATTCCACTGACAGACACTCCATTCTTATATATAAGTATTGATTAAAATAATATTTGACACGTGAATTTTATTTAGTACTTTTAAAAAGTGGTGGTTCACGGTTTGAATAACTTTTATTTGGGTGGTCCGCTGGTCCATCTAAAGAATGATCTAAAGGATGGGAACCCATGGCACGGAACTCTAACTGAAACTTCTTTGTTGGGCAAGTCAGTTTGTTGACTTGAAGTCAATTGAAGGTTAAAAAATTGTACTCCACCTCTATATTTCGTATATTGTTCATGCTAAAATATGTCGAATTGTAGTGCTTTTGGCTAATTTTTAAAATTTACCATTAAAATCCATTTTGAATGACTATTTTTTTTAAAATCCATTTTAACTAATAATAAGTGGACAAGCAGCAAAAAGAAGAAAAAAAAAATTAGATACACAAATTGGCGCTATATGTAGAAGATAAAATATCTAAACATACTTAACATTTCTATAACGGTTTGAAAGGAAAAGAAAAAAAAAAACAATTTTTTAAAAAAAAAAATTAGTTGTGGTAGACTATGGCTGCTTACAGTATGGCTTCAACCGCGCCCATAGAAGGAACTGGTTATGAGTGTTTCAGGAGTCAAAGAGTTCAGTGACCAATGGTTTAAATGCTAAATTTCTTTCGCATTCCAAATTCAACTCTAGCTGCAAAGTTGAGCCCGGATAGCTCAGTCGGTAGAGCGTTAGGCTTTTAACCTAACGGTCCAGGGTTCGAGTCCCTGTTCGGGCTTCGCTTTTTGAACTGCTTTTCAGATTATTAAAACGAATTTACCGTTCACAAATTTTAAATATGAATTCTGTTACATGCATAATTTAGAGATGATTTTTTTAAAAAAAATTACAAAATCGTATTTAGTAAATTTAAAAAATAGGTATAATGTTAATTTTTCTTCAAATAAAGCGTATTTTCACAATGTTTATATAAAATAAACGTATATCCAGTAGGTTAGTAATAAAACTTTGAAAATGTCAGTTTAAGTTACCAAATTACTTAAATTCCGTGTATTAATATTAAGTATATTTAAACTAATTTAAGTTACTTATTTGGGGATATAATTAGCTTAAATAAAATTGAATGAATCTTGTATTGTTTTTACTTCAAAATACTTATATTATTAAAAAAATTATACTAACTAAAGATATCAATATACTAAATTAATATATTTTAAATATAATTTATTGCGAAATTTCTAGTTATTATAAAAAAATGTAACGAAAGATTTAAAAAATAGAAATTTTCAATTTTTCAACAAGAAGAATGCCTTTGAGTTACAATAACTGAGCTTTCAAAAATATTTTTTTTCCAATAAAAAAATTACGTATTTCCCAAAATATAAAATTAACATAAGATAATTAGAAATAAAGACGTTACTGTGCCAGACAAATTCTGACAATCCACTATACCATCATTTTTGAAACCCTTCCACTGCATTTCAGTGGCGTACCCAGGGCGAGCCCCCTCCAAATTATGTAACGGAGATAAAACATCTTTTCCGATTGATTTGTCCAAAACATTTTTTTAACATTGCATTTCAAGCCATATTGAATCATCTCACTTTGAATATTTCTTTTAGAAAATACAAATTCTGAGAACAATTTATACACTGATAGCTTGTCAACTAGTATATTATCTCCTAACCTTTTTTCTAATGTCAATATAATTGTTAAAGGCTTAAATTTCTAAATAATTCATTGTTATTTCTTATGTATACATTTTAAGACCTTCTGCTGTTGCGTAACACAGAAATTCGCATAAAATAAATTACTTAATACCCAAACTCTAATAGTAATTGATATCACATACTTTTTTTTTCATGCACTTTTTATCCGAGACCATGCATTTATTTCGTTAAATTAGGTAATTCTCCAAATTTGAATATTAAAGCCATTTATAACTTTAAAGTATCACAATTCATTATTAATTAATAATATTTTTATAACTCAGTTAAATTTATTGGTATTAAATAGACAGATTAATGATATAATATATAAAATATATATTTAAATTTATTTATCTTTTTAAAACAAATTGCTTGAGCCTCTCTCCAAAATTAAATTTTGTGTACGTCACTTTGCATTTACGTTTTCGAAATCCACGGAAAGTTCGCAGCATAACTTGTAGATGGCGCCACTATCCGTAATAAAAATCGTTTTTTTTTTTAACGTTCCAAACATAAAAAAAATTTCGAGATTTATTTATTGTTTTGACAATTTTGCGTAAATGAACACTTCTGGAAGGTTTAATACAATAACTTTTTAATACAAATACACAAGAAAATGTATATTATCAAAACTACGTGTTCCTTCTAAACAGACTGGATGGACATTGACGAATTTGTAAATTTGCTGTAAAAATATTTGCCGGTTGCAAGCAAACCGCAGTTAATGAAGATATTTGTTACATAGACATTTTATAAAACTTACAAATAACATTGAATTTTAAAGCATTGAAAATATTGAAGGTAAGTTGCTAATTTTCTTAAAGGTATGCAGAATAATTAAAAACTAGTTATATATATTTTTTGTTCCAAATTCTTTTATAAAATCTTTGCTTTTATAAGTTTTTATGCTGTATTTTTAGCTGTAGAGACTGTGCGCATCTGATTTTTTAAATACTGTGCCTAACACTTTTGATAAAGTACCGTCGACTTAATTCACAAACCACATAACTTCAACCGCCGTAATGAAAGTTGCTTGGCAACGAAATTCAAGCAATTCATTTCAAAATGCGGAATTGTTTAAATAATAAGTCCTCGCAATGCCTGAGTTTGGTTTGTAGGTAAGGGTTTGGCTTAAAGAGTCACGTGATTTCCGAGCTCGAATTTCGTCGCCAAATAGTTTTTGCTACGACTGCTGAATCTATTGTTTGGAGTTACGTGGTTTGAGTATTTACCAACGACATATCTGTAATGGATAATCCAATATTGTAAACATTTCTTGTCTTATCCAGCGAACGTTATTTTTCCCTTTTATATTTCCCGTTAGTACTATAATAGTACTATAGCACGCCAAGAAAGAACGAACTACGAAAAAAAAAAATCTCCAAATTAACGATCGGACAAATAAGGCGGGGATCAAATGACCTAAAACGACTACTTAAGCTAATATTTTTATGACCCTCTCTTAGAAATGAGGGTCTTCGGAACTCATAACCTATAATTGAGGGTAAAAGACGGACCAGCAAAACTTCGGTTCCTTTATAAGCGATATTTGCATAACTTTTTGCAGGTAAAAAAATGACTATTTGATCACTTTTAAAGAGCCTCACATTCCGCACTTGGCATGTCATTTCACCTATGAAATCTGTAATTGGGCACAAACTTCGCAAGTGTCCAAATTTGCAACATTGACAACAGTTGGGAATGTTTCTGGATTCTTTTTTTTTTTTTGCCTGATATCTTGGTGTAATTGCAGTGGAGGAAAATATTTTTTGGCGACATCAGGTGTTTTGATGCGCCTAAACGTGTGTTTATTTCTTCAGCTGTCATCAGATCTTGACATGGAGTCTTCTCGGATTGGATCGGACTTACTTACGACTCTGATCTTTTGGACGTTTGATGTTTTTTTTTTTTTCGTTCTTGTCATTTGGGTCGGTATCACCTTGAGTATTGCAAACATCCGACCTGCCGTCATTTGAAGGAGGAGTTTTTTAGGTAATCTTGAGGATAAACAACAACATCGTAATAAGATAACAATGTTGCAGAGGTCACTTGACGATGCGAGGTGTCCAGGGCCGGATTACCTAATAGGCCCAGGAAGCCTTCTCTTGTATTTGCACTTGCCTTGCACTTTATATTTTCAAGGGGCCCCCAAATCACACATTTTAAATAAATATTTAACAATTCTAACATAGTTTGCCACTAAATTTACCTTAAAAAGTGGCATTACTCGCTTTAACAAAAATAAGTTATCACCTGTGTTAAATTTGTTCGAATATTGGAAAAATAATCAAAAACATACTAAAGAATATTAGGGATATTTTCATTACTCATTAATGTTTATTAAATATTATTTATAATGTGTTTCGATTCCATCCAGGAGCCAGGATTTTAGTGCATGGAAAAGCTCGATTTGATGTTTCAGGGTTTATATGGGAGCAGTGGGGCCCCCATTTATAGGCGGGCTTCCATTGCTTCAATGTCTTTATCGGGCCCTGGAGGTGTCATGTGTGGAGGTGTGGGTTCTGGAGGTGGCCCTGTGTTTTTTTCTCAAGGTATTCCAATGCCATGGGTCATTACACTTTAGTTGTATAAATTTGGTGGCTATTTGAAAAGCTTATGCGAGTCTTCTAGTTTCAAAACCAGATATATTCACATTTTTCGCAAAATTGTTTGGTTTTATAAATATTTTTTCCCAAGTTCTCAATGCACTACGTCAACTTGCAAAGCGGTATTGACACAACGTGTCTGATATTATAAGATTTAATGCATATTGATCGAAATTTACTGAGCGCACGAACGTATCATATTTGATTCCCGTGTCAAAATCATTCAGATTCACTAACCACGTTGAGCCCCAGTTGCTCAGTGGATAAGGCGTTCAGCTACTAATCAGAGGATTGGTGGTTCGAATCCGTGCGATGGACTTGACAAAGAAAAGTAAAAAAGTAGTGAGCTAGCGATCGGAGGGTTGCCAGCTTCGCTACAAAAATACTAGAAAGCCGTCCAGAACATCCAACAAATGATACTGGCGTGTTTACGGGACTGGTGCACGATAAATCTGATCGGGGTCCAATGTCCTGACGCTTAGTGAGGTTGCGTCGGGTGCCAGCTCAAGTGTTGTCCTCGTCATCTGACCATGGTTAAAAAATACGAGGCATCGTTCCCGGGTCTTTCCTTCAAGATAGGCCCCGAACCTTCGCCAATAGCCCACTGTGCAGCTTAAGTGCGACGTTAATTAAAACAAACAAACAACACTAACCACGCTAAAGAAGTTTTAGTTCGAAAATTCTGTTACTGCAGCATAAGGAACATAAAAAGATAATTTCAGCAAACAATGACTGGTTTCAATCAGAGAGTTGTAATATTAAATAGAGAGCGCCTTCAATACCAGACTCTCACAAGGCCGCGGTGTTAATATTGAAAAGAAAAACCCACATCACGTGGTTATAGCGCTGCCACATTTGGCGTTCAGACATCTGAAGGAGTTTCAAATTTGGCGCACTTTCTTCTTTTTTGGTGATAAGAAGTTCTGTCCGTATTCAACTTTTTAACATATATGTACATATTTACTTATTTTCAAACAATATGGGCTAAATATTTCCTCTTCATTAACGAAACAAAAATATTTTATTTGTGTTCAATATTCGAAGAAGCGAAACTCTTTATATTTCTCAGGTTTTATTGTTTATATTTTCTTATTCAAGTATACAAAATAACAATTGAAAGAACTTCGCTGATGGTAAATTTTTTACATAAAAACGTAATGTAATTATTTCAAAACTACAAAGTAAGAAAAATCTTCTTAATATATTTGTTAAACTCCCTTAAATTGTGCCACTCGTTAAAAAAAAAAACTATATTTAAATACAAAATTAAACACAAAACCATATTACAATACTTCGATCTCGTTTAGTTCTTAAAGTCGCCAAGGCCTGCCAAGTAATATTGGCGCATGAGTGAATTGGCATTACCACCTATCACGTGGTTTCAATGATGGACACACGGAAATCAGCATTTTTATTCCTCTATTTGTATCATTGCTCTGTGGTTTCAATGCGTCACCTTGAAGAAATAATCCATTTCCCCCGAATACTTTAACACTGTGCCAACTACCAGCAATGCTTATCCCCCTCACCTTCCCTCTCTCAGTAAACTGTAATAACAAGAATCCACGCTAATCTTCAGTTCCTGTCATTTGTAGCTTGGCGGGGGTCGCCAAGGAAATAAGTGGAAAACCATCTTCCCAACGAACCCTCCATTCCTAATTCCCACCACACATTTATCTCTGAGTGCCACAAATCTCAACTCTACCCCGGCAGATGGTTTTCGCAGCCAAACTGCCAAACGTCCGCACCTACGCCAACAAGGGGGGCTGAATTACCGACGACAACTGCCAGGTTGCCAAGGCAAATCGCCAAATAAAGAAAACTAATCGCCAAAATCCGAAAACAACTACAAATACAAATCTTGGGGCCCATCAAGGTTTGTCCAGTTTTGTATCTCCGAACTAATCCCCAATGAACTTCTTCTTAAAATCATTCAGTTCAGTAGAATTAACAATATTCACTGCTAAGTTATTCCCTATTATCTTATTATAAATATTACCTTATTATAAATATAGTATTTTATTCCTCTCCTATTCAAGTGTGATTTGCTTCATTTTTACCCCTGGTTCTACGACTCATATTAAAATCAAAACCCTCCACATCCCCTGTTTAATAAATTTGAAAACACTTGAATCACATTTTCTATAATCATTCTTTTTTTCAAAGTATACATATTGAAATAATTGACCGTAAATTGATTGAAGAAGGTACTTACGAGTTGAAGGCTCTAACCCTTACATTGAGTTTTAATCATAAAAATGTGTTAATCTACCTCTGTGATCTATACTTACAAATACAAATAAAGATGACCAACTGCAGGCTCTAGGTACAGTAAGGTTGGTCCTGTCTATCTTACACATCCTCACGGTTCTCAAATACCGAAATTGCATTTTAAATCTACCCACCCCCGAAGAATTAACAACAAACTCAAAGCAAACTATTCCATTTGTCCTTTTTAAAAAATAATGCTTTCTAACGAGATTAGGCTATGATTCATATAACATGACTTCTAGTTTCATTGGCAATATTAAATTCCAATCCCTTCACATCACCCAATTTGATAAATTTGAAAAGCTGAATAAGGTCCTCTCTAACTGTTCTCTCCTCGATTGGTACACATTTAAAATTCGAAGCCAATCTCCTTCATTTATTCCCGAAGAACATGAATCATTTTTGTGACCCTGTGTTGAGCCCGTTCTAGCAAATCAATAAATATTTTTTAAGATAAAGTGACCAGAATTGTACGAGACCTAGGAAAACTTTTTTAACACAATAACTTTGGGATATTTTAGAAGAGAGTCCTGTTTTGGGCCACCAAACGCCAACCAACCATTTTCAATTGCCCTGTGCTGTGTATTGTTCCGCAAATATGGATAGTAAAAAAATAGTAATCTTCGTGGTACAAGAAAGTCCAATCTCTATTTCGGGAGTGACTAGGTTTCGAATATGTGATATTACGTAGTGGGAGAGTCAACGTCGAGGGGCCTCATATCAAGTACTCTTTAATAAAGATGTACCTCGGCATTTATACTGCCAGTTAGCTGCGCAAAGGCTCGATGGATATAAAAAAAAAATCTAATAACAGTTTTATAAAATCTAAGCTAACTTCGGTTAAAAACTTTGAGGCTGGATTTTAAATATTAAAAAAGATAAGTTTTTAAAAATTGAAACATGACCACGTTATATATTGCATAATATACCCCTCTCCCCAAGGGGGCGTGACATAATAAATGAATGATAATAAATTGAATACAAAAAACCGTAAATGCACATTTTTTTTGTTAACGATTTTTTGGGGATAAGCATAAATATTTTTTGTGGCACCTTGTATGTTGTAAGAAGGGAATAATTTTTTTAAAAATGTTTTTCTCAGTATATCGTCGGATTTATTCATAAACGAGAAAACTCCAAACCACGGAAATGAATGATCGGAATACCTGAGCTTGAGATGCGTTACCAAATCCATGGTTTAGAGTTAAGTGGTTTTTTAATTAAGTTGATGACTAGCATAACCGTGCGATAATTTTCTCACGCTCTCCCCCCCCCCCCCCCCCTTCCTCCTCGAATATTAGTTACTATATCATAACCAAATAATGAAAAAAGTTTAACGATTCAACTACTCATAGATGGCAGCACTACCAACGGCTCGTTTAAATGCTCTTGGAAATTCTAATTATTTAAAAAAAACGGTTAATATTCATGAGACAATAGTACGATTCGTCACTACTTCGGGAAATTCCCTTTTTTTTATACGTCACATGTTAAGATTTGTCACGTGTGAGACCTGCAAAAGGGATCTTTACTCTACTGAAATAATATATCTGATATTTCAAAACCCGAAATGTTGACCAAAACGCAATATTTCGCCAAATTCGGCACCACTGCAGAAGGGACAATCTTTGCACCAACAGTGAAAGCTCGTTAGCACTCGTCTCGGTTTTTTGGGGGGAGGGGGGTTCGAAACCCCCAACTCTAGGCGCCTTGGGTATGTTACAGGTGATGAATGCATTGACGACTGAACTTTACCACCTCCTGCTTGTCTGTCTGTCCACCTGTTATTTTCTATCATTCCCTTGCCCTGTTGGGGGGGGGGGCTCGGGGGTTGGGAAATGAGAAAAAGGGGTTATTTGTGTGTTTCTTGTCTTGTCTTGTTAGCGTCCATCATTTTTTGAAGGGGGGAGTATGTTGGCAGATTGGATTGGACGTTTGGAGTTTCAGCTTTCGCTGACCAGCAGTTCTTCCTGATTATGGGGTGCGGATATTGGGAAGGATTTTGGAGTTTTGGGGGAACCATACTTGGCAGTTTATTGCAGTGTGATAAGCTCCAAAGAGTTCATTATTCCCTTAACATGTTTCATGGATGGTATTTGATGTTATATCATTTGCACTTTTTTTTTTTACAGGAGGAGGCTGATAAGCAAATCAGAGAAGGGAAAAGAGATCCTATTGACCCTGAATCCATGAAAAAGACCACAGAAACTGTTACAGCATAGCCTGAGAAGGTATTTACTGTTAGAGTAGCGTGTGTAAAATTTTTAGAATAAAATTTGCTACTTTAGTGCGGCAAAAACGTCGAGAGTTGACCGAGTAGATCAGAAGATAAATGTTGTTTTCCCTTATTTTTCAAGAGTGATCCAAGGTACCATAGGGTCTTGTACCATTGATCATTCGTGTGCAGCTTTTACAAAAATATTGAAAAATATTTAAGAACTAAGAATATATAGTATTCATGCTTGTCAATGAAGGAAAAGGTTGAATGAGATTTTGTGTGAGGGATTCAAGTAACATTGATAAATAGGTACTTTCCGATGAGGTTTTTAAAAAGTGTTCCAAGTTGCCACAATCTACCACCCATGATAACAATTTCTTGGAATGCCTATTTATTTAAATTTGCTGTCCAATTATTTCAATTAAGGGAACTTTTATTGATACATTCCAAAGTACACAAAAATACGTTTCGCTAAAAACCAAAGAATTACTGTTAAAAAAAGATGGTGTTTTTCTGCATATAGTCATATAATCCATTTTACTGTAAACAGCGTAATGCCATGGGCCACCAATTCTTATCTACACCTGTCATGTCAGTGTTTGCAAGTTCATTCTTAAAATTTTCGTTTGGCATTTCCGTGATGCGCGGCTGCAGTGGCATTTCCCCGCGAAACGACAATTTCCTGCTTGAGGCGGGAATGGCAACAGTGGCGTATCCATGATTTACTTTTGGAGGGTACTCAAGCACATTTTTTTAAAGAAAAATACATATTTCTTAATATTATATCATTGACCTGTCTATTTAATATTAATAAAAATTATAATGAATTGTGATACTTTAAAATTATAAATAGCATACTTCAGATAGTTTTAATATAAAATTATTAACCATTTTTTTTTATTTTGCTATTTGAAGTAATTTTTGTTCCTTAACAGTTTTTAGTACAAAAATTAAACGTTTGAATTCTTAATTTTTCAATATGGAGAAATTTCATAATTTTTTTCAAATTTTTTTTAAAAAACAAAATCACTTTTATATATTGAAATTTAGTGCAGCTAGCTCTCTAGGTTTGAGATTCTGAGACTTTCGCAGAAGTTTCGCCAACACTTGGCGATTGAAACTGCAGCAACCTCTATAGTCCACGCATCACTAACTCTACAAACTGTTTATTCACTTCTCCCCAAAAGCGGTTTTCTTCCTATTTTTCTTTCTTTTCTCTTTTAACTCATTTCTGCCGGAGACTTCCAACTCTGAAATTAAAGGCCGAAATCGTCTCCCGTATCCCCCTTCCCCCCAACTCACACCGTGCTATTTACTCGGAAAATAGTTTGTTTTTCTCATTGTTTGGGGTTTTGTTATTTCATCTCTACAGGTGGTCATATTCTTAGAATTTGTTTTCGCCTTCTTCCCAAAGATGAGATTTTTTCTTCTTTCATTTCCTTTTCTTTCGATGTGCGTATTCCAACAGAGAGAGTGGGGCCGCATCAGTTGGGGTATTTTATGGAAGAAATATCACCATATGTGAATTTTTCATTCCCATTACGTAATAAATATTTCCAAGAGCGATTTCGAATGTGCCTTCCCAGCAAAAAATGTCAGCATGAAACCTTCATCAAAATTGTCAAATTGAAGGTTTTTTGAAGGTTTTATAAAGGATATTGAAACAAAAAACTGCAGTTTTTTTGAAGTTTTTAATTTTCCTGCATAAAACCTTTAAAATATCTGTATTTTCCCTTTAGGATTAAAAATTGAAGGTTTTTGCAGGTTTTTATGAAGGTTTATTGCAGTTTTTATGAAGGACATTGAAACAAAAACCTGTAATTTTATAGATCTTCAAAAAAACTGCAAGTTTCCTGCATAAAACCTTCAATTTCGAAATTTTGATGAAGGTTTTATGCTGACTTTTTTTGCTGGGTTGATACTTATAACTAGTACAAGGGAGAGTTTTTCTCTCTCATATAAACGAGGTGTTGCAATCGATTCTTATTGTGAAATAGCATGAACCCGATTCGCTGTTTAGACGGACTCGAACACTGCTTTTCCCGGGTTAAAAGGCAAGCCTCTCGCTAGCAACAAGTGCATTGCAACTTTCAATGAACTGAGTAACAAAAAAAATAATCATACGCCAAATGCGGACGATTATTTACTGCATCCAACTTAGGACGGCCAGATCCAGATTTCGCAATCATCGAAAAGTGAAGGTGAAAAATCGAAAAAATCGTAATACCAAATTGTTAAATTGTCGAATATTTACCAAAGTTGTTAGTGCGGTAGCGAGCGAAATGATAATTTGTGCAATTAAACAGGTGCTCAGTAAGCGTATACTATTGAGGAGAACAGGTCCAAAAGTTGCCTTGTCCACTTTTTCTGTTTTGCGGAAAAAGGAAAAAAAACATTAAAATTTTTTTTTTAGTATCTTGACCTTATTCTTGGTAATATGGCTTGTGCATATTATGAATTTGACTTGATTTATGTTCTAATTCAGATATTTGGTTAAAATTTTGTTGTTGTTGGATAGGGAATTTCTCACTTTAAAACGTTTAATAAAAAATATCCGGTTATCCGGCATTTAACTATCTCGAATTATCAATTAACTGGACTGTTCGGTTTTTTTTTTGGTCGCAAGGAATACTTTTCACAGAACTACTAGTTATAATATCGACCAACAGATCCAGGGGTGTGGCTAACTCTTTAAGTCCCAAGCATATTTTTTGTGTCGCTTCTTTTCACTGCCAGCCGTTTGGCGACAATTATTGGCATTTTATTGCGGAGGCCGTAAACTTACGTACGTTCAAATTTTACATTATAAAAATGATTCATTTATCTAATATAAGAGATAACAGAAGCGTCTCCATAGAAGATCCTTCCGATTTCTATAGCATTAATACATGTATCCGCAGCAGACAGACCCGTAGACAGAGGGGGGGGGGGGGGGGGTAAAAAAAGTATACACAATTTCGGTATACACAATACTCCCCACCCCCCAGTCTACATCGGCTGTGAGTGTTCTGAACGCAAGTGAGCTAAACTCTCGATGTTTAATATCTTTCGGCACTGAACTATAGATTGTAACTTTGAAACGCTTATAACCAGTTCCTTCTATGGTCACGGTTAAAACAATACTGTAAGCAGCCATACTGTACCCCAACTATTTTTTAAAGGGATTTTGTGGATTTTTCTCTTCTCAAATCGTTATAAAAATTTTAAATATGTAAAAATATTTTATATTTTCTACATATAGAAATAATTTGCGTATCTCCAAAACTATATATTTTTTTGCTACTTATACACTTATTATTGGTTAAAATGGATTTCAAAGACTAATAATTTAAATGTGTTTTAATGTAAAATTAAAAAAAAAAAAAAGCCAAAACACTACAATTCGGCATATTTTAGCATGAACAGTATATGAAATACAGAGGTAGAAACTGCATCAAATAGTTTAGAAAATTGTTTAGATACGATACGAAAATTATAAAGGAAAAGTTTTTTTTCGTGTTTTCGTAACAACGGAATTCAAACTTTCAACCATAACCCCCTCCCCCCCTGGCTACAGCCTTGGCAGCAGATCCTACCGAGCTTTAAAAGTTTATAAATTCACATTTGTATTTGGATACTAAAAATATGATTTACTCAAATTTCAAAATTTTGGATTAGACAAGTTTTGAAACCACACGCCTCAGTTTGAGTTTTTCATTTGCGTGCAACTAAATAGCTGAGTTGCGTATCCCGATAGTTGCCAGGGAGCGGCTGGCCAAAGTTGAGGTAAATCATCCCCCGCGTGGATGGTCTCCATTTGGAAGAAAGAAACGAAAGTGTTGATCTTTGGCGGAGTTAATATTCGTATTTGCACAGAACCAAAGGCACCTTACTCGCCTACTATGCAAACACTGCGACATCTGGCGGCGGTGTTAAAGGAACACCGAAAAACAAAGCTCATCCAACCCAAACCTCAGCAACAAAAAAAAGTCTTTAAAAAATAAAACTCTACAGCCCAAGGGCAGGGCTCTTCAAACACAGTTCTGCCATTTGCACGGGTGTACCCCTCCCCGAGAAGAGAACCAATTTCACCAATTGAACACGTCCTTAGTCAAACAAAGCTCTAAAGAGACGGATCGCCCTCTAACAAAAGCAGAGGCAGATCTCATAACAATGCGAAAGTAAGTTCGCATCCACTACAAGACAATTGGACTGTTAAAATACCCTTTAACTAAAGGTCAGCCTGGGCCTTTTGTTCGGGTCGGACTATTAAAGGCTCTTTGGGAAGACAATGACTGGGTATTAACCTGTTATTAGGATATCATTTTTTAAAAAGTGTTTTTTTCTGTTTGAGGGATGATGAAGAAATTATTGGTGTGGAGCGTTGGTGTGTTCGGGTGGGTGTGGCACCTTGGGAAAAGTCTGGAGGTTCCCAGATGAATGAGGTTTCCGATGGCTGGAGCACATGTGGTTGCGCCATGCATTAAACATCATCGGTTTGTTTTTGAATAATTTGCATGCAGGGAACAACCGCCAGACCATTATTTTTGGCTTGTTAATGATAGAACATACATGCCAGAGTCTTACCGGAAGGTTTGGTTTGGTTGGTTTTGTTAATTAACGTCGCACTAGAGCTGCACAGTGGGCTATTGGCGACTAGTCTTACCGGAAGAACCTTCTGGAAGTACTTTTGTACATGATCGTAAACCAATCACTGCGTCCCACACGCAGGGCGCTCGTTTTATGTTCATTTTGAACTTATAATCGCGAATTAAAAACCGAAGTTGTCAAAAACACTAACGCTGACACTAATAAGTGAGTTTTAGGAGCTCAGTTTAATTAGGTAGCAAACTTCCGAATTTTCAAATTATGATTAAAATGTTACAGTTGGAATTTTTGATTATTTTTTTTGTGCCAATTCGATCGTAAAGGCAAGTCCAACGGTATGCTGCATCTTTCCGAAAGGAAGTTGTAGTTTTATCAATAAAACATATTTAATTTAGGTCGAATGACATTGCCAAAAATTATTATGATGCGGGATTCTTAGAACAACTGCCCGGGGGGAACTCGAGATACCAAAAGCGACTGGGCAGAGGGGATGAAAAGCTCCCAGGCACGTAGGTAAGGGTTCAGGGGGTTCAAACACCTTCCATTGAAAGTCAAGAAAAAAAAATCGAATTATTGTAAAAATCATAAAAATACTTTAAAGACTAATTTGAGTTTCTTGTATAATACTTCTTCTTGAGTTGCATGAGGAAAAACCTGATATTTTCCGTGGGTCCTATCCCGGAAAATAGTTTTCAAAAGGCTTCTTCAAAAACATGTTTTGAGGTCATTTTTATCTCAAAATAAGCGTAACATGACGTCATCATGTTTCATTATATAACATTTGAATTTCGGCGACGAAGGGAAACGATTTTCAAACGAGATCCATATATTATTTTAAGCAAGGAATCTAAAAATTTTAATTTTTCTAAACTTATTTCATAATTAGGGAGTGATATTTGATAATTTTAAAAATAGTTAATAACTGATATTGGTAATGATTTCATGAAAAATAAATGTAGCTGTTTCGATACTTATATGCCAACGTATTCCTGTTTACTTGAATAAAAATTAATAAGTTTTAAAAAAATGGGGGGTGGGGGATTTTTTTTTTTGGGGGGGGGGGCGAAAGTTAATCAGTCACTGAACCTATCCCCCCATGAAAAATTTATGCCTACGTGCCTGGTCAAACGACTTCTCCAAAGGGGACATTATATGATGAGATATTCTCTCAAAACGACTGCCCGAATACCAATACCCATTGCTTGGAGGCTTGTTTAAACTATGAATGCGAGATATTTTTTTTGAGTAAAAATCCGTAGTAGATTACACAACAATTAAAAATGTCGTAGCAAATTTATTTTATGATATATTGCACACCTGGTCCTTGCGTTTTGCAGGGATTTGAAACCTGACCATATTTTTATGTTCCCAATGATTTGTAGCGAAATGCGCTGAGCAGTCAATCGAAATCGAACCGGGGACGTTCTGCATTTTGAATGCTACCAATCAGGCTAAAACTATTTTTCGATCCTAAGTGGGAGTTTCGCGTACACATGAAATGACCACTACATATCGTTTAGGATTTTCGCTCATCGTCATCAATTAGCGGCTAATGGATCTTCAATCAGAGCCGATCACTTGTCCAGATGACCGTTCATTGAGCCGCGATTTTCTCTGTTGACTGAGCTACCCACATGTTCCCGATTTCAGAAATCTCTTTGAACAATGTCGCTTTTCGAAAGAAGACAAATGTTTCGGAACTTTCGAACGTGGGCATTTGTCGGCTTTTTCCACACAAAGAGTCTCGACACTATTTGTTCTCTCGGTGGTCAAATACTTCCCCGCCTTATTTCATGTCGGTGTGCTTTTTGAAGTTTAACTTCGGATTTTTTTTTTTTAAACCGTATTGACACAAAATAAAAAGAAGTTTGTACGTTGGTGTTCTGAGTATGGCTGTGCAGGGGCGGTTTTACGTTCGAGCAAAAGATGAAACGCGGCCCTCTTTTTTATAACCGCATGAAGCCCATTTGGGCGGTTTGGCTGCAAAGTGATGCAAGTCCCAAAACAGAGTTCCGAGACAAGAGTCGTGTTTAATATTTGCAACTTGTTTGTTAACTGGAATGACATTAAATTTATTTTTGTGCGATCTATTGGACCCACTTGGCCAAAACATAGATTTATCTGTAGTAATGGAGAGACGCCGTTTCTATCCGCTCCTCTCTACATTTTTATCCTCCCTTTCTTTAGATTTGGAACTATTTCCTCGCCAAATTCAAGGGTTCATGAACGCCGACGAACTGGAGCTCTTTATTCGTTCAAATTGGCATAACGTTATCCGATATTTAATTGCCAAAATATACACAATTCAAAAGTAAAAACAGTTTAGCTTCACAATAGTATTAAGCATATTCAAATTCTTTTTAAAGTTTTGCTTATCGTCTATTATATATTTTGTTTGCTTTTTGGATAACTACAGGGTGTTTAAAGAATTTTTTTTGCGACTTTGACATACAATAAAATGTAAAAGAAATAAGTCAGCTAAGTTATGTCTGTTGTACATGTAATTGCAACACATGAAGTTTTACTGGTATGCAGGTAAAAAAAATATTTTTAAAAATTTAATATTTTTTTTTGCTTATATAAATAAGACTGCGTATTTGTTACATGTATAAGCAACACAACTTATCTATCTTATTTTCTTTAGGTTTTATTGCGTGTCGAAGTTGTAAAGGTAATTTTTCTATACCCGTCCTTAGGGGAAAGCTCAGCGCGTTGACTTTTTCTGGTGCGTTAATGGTTTTACAATGGTGCATTGAATGGTTTTACAATGGTGCATTGAATGGTTTTACAATGGTGCATTGAATGGTTTATTAGAGGCGTTTGAAAAAAAAAACTGAATAAACTTCAGTGTTGCTATTATCTTTATAAGTAACATATCTTAGCTATCTTACAGGCTTTATTGTGTGTCAAAGTTGTAAAGATATTTCTTAAACACCCTGTGTATTTTTCGGCGGAAGGACATACCTGTACAACATAAATGTTAGTACCAGAATAGTCTGTTCCCAAGTACAGTAGTAGACGGCGGGTATCGAACTCACTAATCATTGATTACGAGGTAGCCGTCTCTACAACTAGACCACGCGGACCGCCCGATATCTTAACCCTTTGCAATCCGCGAACATCTTTGACATTGCGTTCTTTTCACGGAACAGTTATTCCTCTTTCTGTTCTTTTACCCACAATTTGTTATGCTCATAGAGGGGAGAAAAGCGTAATATATTTTGGATCTGCAAGAGAACAATTTGAAAAAATTCGATGTTTTTTAAACACTAGATCACGCCGTTCTCTTTATTTTAAAGAACAGGGAACCAAAAGAACAAGTCGTTATGTTGGCACCTGAGAGGGGACATCGGAATGCAAAGGGTTAAAGTAATAAAATTTTTAATTATTGACTGAGCGTCAGAGAGGTTTTGTTTCAACTCGACAGTTTCGGCATTACGCCTGTCAGTAAATTTTTTTGTTACGCAGTCACAACCAAACGTGTTGTTCTATTTTCTTCACATACGACACGAATGTTCCTTGAAGTATTTAATATTGCAGAGCTCGCGCTGTGTCTGAGAGGGACAATCCAGGCGAATCGAATTGGAGGTGGGACAAAATTGGAAAAATAAGGACTGTGATAGCGTATTCTTGTTAGGGGTCATCATTTATTACGCCACGCATCGCGATTTGATCCGCTTTTATTTCTTTTCATTTAACCCTTGCCAAGGACCAGCACACATTCGACTAGAGTATAATAGGAAACGATCATCTTAACGCATCCATATATTTACATATCGCGCAGCAGAAGCTATTGTTTAATTTTCTTAAGCCTTTTCACTCGAAGTACTGTGTAAAACTGACCTCACGCGAAGGATATTCAGGTTCCAAAGAGATTCAGCAACGCCACCCGAACAACAATCGCAAGCCCGGCCAAGCGACCAGATGCCTTTCACTCGAGTAAAACAATATTTTCCTCCTAACTTTCCCGAGCGGTACAATAACATTAAAAATAAAAAATCACCCTTTTCTCCCTATTCTGGGGTCTATGCGATCCATTGTTAGGTCTTGCGAGCCTCTCATCCGTAATAAGTGACGGTCCCTAATAGTAAGTGGTGTCATTCCAGTAAGAATGTTTTCAATTCGTTTCTCACCCCCCCCCCCCCCCCCCCCCCCCATTCGATTCACCTTGCATTGAAGAACGTGAGCGCTGCAGGGTTAAAAAAGTGTGTTTTCTTTAGAGATATTTTTGTATTCCCTTTTAAAATGGTGGCCGTTGTAGTGGTTCCATTTCATGTAAATTTTAGCATTTGTTTTCTTTGTGTGGGGGGGGGGGGGGGGGGGGGGGGGGGGGGGGGGGGGGGGGGAGGAGTCCGAGGTCTACTGTCCCCATAATTATACTAGTGTCATGCCTTTAATTAACAGTTTGGAATAACTAATATAAACGATTCCCTAAACATTAAAACTTTTAAATCTTTATAACTGAAATCCGATATCATTTGTACAATTCGCAAAATCGTGCTACCCATTCCGAATGGCCAAGGTCAAATTCCAAGGGGGGGTAGGAGGCGGGTGGTGTAGGAGATAATAGTACAAGGAATTCTGCGAACAGCCACGCGCAACTATCACGAGCCAAACGATAAATCATTCGAAAAATTGCGAGAACGCAGACGAGGCGCAGAACAATCATAAAAAAAGAGCCCCACGATGCAGCAGAAAAAAAAATCGTTAAAAGGCGAGGCACACCACAATTAGGTGCTAAACCGTCAGGTGTAGGGGTCAATCCTGCCCCTCCCCCCCCCCCCTGCTACCCACACCCTCGCAGACGATTGTTTTAGTATTCCATTTGCTGCTGTCAGATACCGGACGTTAATAACGTATGAAATAATGTTTTACGTTTTGGTTTATCGAGATTTTTCAGAATCACGTGTAATCCCTTATTTAGGTTAAGGTTTTATGAAATAGGAGATTTTGATTAAAAGTAAAATACACATTCGCTTTAAATGCGTAATTAATTAAATGTGTAGGTGGAAAAAGCAGTAAAATTTTATTTTGAAGGAAAGAGTTAAACATAATCTTTGACATGTATAAATGCATAATTTTATAAAATTTATTGTTGATTTTTTAATTTCGAGTTTACTATTATAATCGTAATATGTACGTTTGCCCATAAAAGAATAAAAATATTCGTTTAATATTCTATTTTTAATAATAATAAATGTCTTAAATAATCTTTTAATAATTCGCGGGTTCGAATCAATACGAGGGCAACTCGATTTGTAAAAAAAAATGTATATGCCTTAACGCATTTTTCGGTGACGTGATGCTAAACATTTTATAAATTTTGTTACAAATGGGTCATCGTAACTCATAGCCCATTTTACAGAAGGATAAACAAATAAAAAAAAAACAAGGCAATATTATAAATTTTCTAAAAAAGTTACCAGTCCCCAAAATCAAAAGATAGTCTTTGTTAGGTTCCAGCTAATTTCGCTCACTTGTTGTTGCTACCAAATTATTTTTTTATAGTTTGCAATAAAAGTATATTTAATTCAAAATAAAACATAAATAATATAGTGGTAAAAATTTACTGTACGGTCACCCTTGGCGACTTTTTCAAAATCTCGCCAAAAGCAGCCATTTTTGGCGACTTTTTGCACGAGCGAGATCTAAAGAAAACAACTGTTGTCCAATAGGGTTGCTGCAATTCCTTGTCGGGTCGGAACGGGGGTTGCCATTTCAAAAAAATTATTGCTAAATGTTGAAAAAATCGCGCCAAGGGTGACCGTGCACTAAATCTGACCCAATATGGTAATCTTTTATGAAACAAATTCAATTGTTAAATAAAGTATGAAGTATTTTATAATTTTTTACTGGCTGCTTTATACTATAATTCATTTTGCACTACTCTCTTATGTTATAGCCTTTATGGTTTTAATATCAAAATCCTTTCTGAGTAACAGCTCGAGCTATCTCTACTGATAGCCCTGAATTCAACAGGAGAATAACCTTAAAAAAAGTACGAGAAACTCACCTGTATTGCTTGTATTCCGCCCCCGCAGTCCGTTGAATAGAAACGAGGTAAAAGGCCACAGGTAAAAGCACTCGAATGGGGAAAGATCGTTTTTATGAGGGTGAGACCTTTCGCAGGTGGTCGGGGAACGGGTCAAAAGGTGCCTTGCCTCGTTTGTTTTTTCTAATGCTGAAGAGCCATGGGTGCTATTTTGACAATTCTTCCCGATTTGATTTGATGAAGAGATTTTTGCTTGCCCTTAAGCCGCTTTATCCCTATGTTTAAGTTATTTTTAAAAAATATATATTTTGGTTGGCTGTATTAAGATGCACTGGAGCTGCACAGTGACCTATTGGCGACGGTTCGGGGTCTACGTTTGAAGAAAGACCCGGGAACAATACCTCGTATTTTTGAATTTTCGAACCATGGTCAGGTTTCGTTTTGGTTAATTAACGTCGCACTACAGCTGCACAGTGGGCTATTGGCGACGGTTCGGGGCCTATCTCGAAGGAAACACCCGGGAACGATGCCTTCGTATTTTTGAACCATGGTCAGATGACGAGGAAACACCTGAGCTGGCACCCAACGCCTTCCATAGACGTCGGGACTTTAGACCCCGATCATATTTATTGTGCACCAGTTAATTTTTGTGGATGATCTGGACGACATTCTAGTATTTTGGTAGCGAAGTTGGCAACCCTCCGATCGCAATATCACTACTTTTTGTTATTCTTTAGTCTAGTCCGCGCAAAGATTCGAACCGGGGACCCTTTGGCTTCCCAGTTGACGCCTTAATCCATTCGGCCACCGAGGCCGAACCATGGTCAGATGACGAGGACAACACCTGAGCTGGCATCCGACGCAACTTCAATAGGCTTCAGGATATTGGACCCCGATCAAATTAAACATGCACCAGTCCCGTATACACGCCTGCGTTTATTATTGGATATTTTAGACAACTTTTAGTATTTTAGTAGCGAATTTGGAAACCCTCCGATCACAAGTTCACTACATTTTTACTTTTTGTCAAGTCCATTCAGTCGGTTTTTAACTCGTAATCCTCCGACTACTAGACAAACGAGGATCCCCTAGGCTACGGGGCCCCTAAATTATTTTTATCATCCATTATGTTTATGGGGACTGGTGCACGATAAATCTGATCAGGGTCCAATGTCGTGACGCTTATTGAGGTTGCGTCTGTGCCATCTCAAGTGTTGTCATCGTCATCTGAACATGGTTCAAAAAGACGAGGAATCGTTCCCGGGTCTTTCTTCCGAGATAGACTCCGAACCGTCGCCAGTAGCCCACTGTTCAGCTCTAGTACGATGTTATTTTGACCAAACCAAATCAAAAATATACAAATATTTTAAATTCATAAAAATTTTCATCGGCCAGGTGGCGGAGATGCACGCAATTCAGTGGGAATTCGATCGGCGTGAGGAAAAGTTAAGATGTAGCGATCACATGATCGAAAGGTTGCCATATTCGATGCTAAATTACAAAAGTCTTGTGAAATTATCCACGATTTCCACCGGCGTGTATACGGGACTAGTGCACATTAAACCTGATTGGGGTCCAATGACCTGACGTCTATTGAGAGTGCGTCTGGTGCCAGCTCAGGTGTTGTCCTAGTCTTCTAACCTTGATTCAGAAATACGAGGTCGTGTTCCCGAATCCTTCGTTCGAGATTGACCCTGCAACCTCGCTAATAGCCTGTTCAGCTATAGTGTTACGTTAATCAATCTACCAACCAAGTACTGTTTGATTATTTTCTTCTGAAATCGGTTGAATTAACATTGTAGTAGAGCTACAAAATAGGCTATTAGCGACGTTCCGTGACTAAGCCAAAGAAATGACCCAGAAACAATGCCCCGTAATTTTGAACTATAGTTACCAGAGGACCAGAGCTGTCATGTGGTCTTTAAGATTGAGACATATTTAGCGTGCACCGAATCAGCAACTTTCCAATTATAAGCTTGGTGTTCCTTCAGGTGTCGTCGAGTTTTCAGTTAAGTCACGGTAAATCCTTGGTAGAACTCAAGACCTTGCGATCCCATGCACCTCCAACAGGCTACTTTACACAAAACGCTGTTATAATGCGCATACATCAAATTCGTTATAGTTTGCTAAGATGGCTTGTTTACCTTTATGGTGTAATTAGCACTTTAATCATGTCTTATCCTTAAAGGGACTAGTAAGTAACAAAATTTAAAATTCACGATTTTTTTTTGCTAAAATTATAGTTTATAATCTTCTAAATATGCCTGTAAAGTTTTATGACTGTATTTTTTAATGAGTTATTTGAGATTGTATGCCGGATGACAGATATGTTTTTTTTTTAAGAAATGAAAACTTTAATTTTTTTTCTCTCAGTGTTTGATTATCCTTGATATTAAGTTTTTCGAAACGTTAAGGCTTTTCTATTATTATTAATAGAGAAATTTATAAATTTTTAAGCATGTTTTAGAATATGTATATATTATAAATTGGCATAAGTAGTAATTTTTTGAATATTGAAAAACAATTATTAAAGTAAAAAAAAAAGTGAGTTTAAGTAAAAATGCTGTGTTACTTTGAATAAATATTTATATAAAAATAAAGTACATGTAGTATACAAAATTTTAATGCTAATTCTTATGTATTATAGTTTAAAGGATCTTAGAAAAAATCCTGTTGAAAAAATATAAATATTTTTAAAAAAAACTTAGCGTTTTAAAAGTTTAAATTAAAAAAAAATACTAACAATCATGGAAAATGTTAGTTATCTTATATGTATAAATTTAAATAATATATATTAAAACTCTGATTCAAAGAGTACGTGTAGTCTCAGAGACAGCTAGCATATTTCTCACCTGAGCACCTGAAAAGGTAGTCATTAAATTCTAATTTAACACTATTCTCCCGCCAAAAGGTGTCTCGCAGGTCTTACATGAAAGAACGATGCCGCATTGGGATACGCCGATTCCAACATTTGGAGGCCTCCGTGGCCGAGCGGTTAAAGGTGTCAGCTGGGAATCCGAAGATTCGTGGTTCGATGCCAGGCGATGGACTTGACAAAGAAAAGTAAAAAAGTAGTGTTCTTGTGATCGGAGAGTTGCCAGCTTCGCTACAAAATTCTAGAAAAGTCGTCCAGAACATCCTCAAAAATTAAAGGCGTGTATACGGGACTGGTGCACGATAAATTTGATCGGGGTCCAATGTCCCGACGTCTATTGAAGGCGTTGGGTGCCAGTTCAGGTGTTTCCTCGTCATCTGACCATGGTTCTAAAATAACGAGGTGCATGTATGAATGTGTGTGTGAATGAGCATGTGTTCCCGGGTCTTTCCTTCGAGATAGAAAATCGAACCGTCGCCAATAGCCCACTGTGCAGCTCTAGTGCGACGTTAATTAACCAAAACCAAACAACAACAAAATTTGATTTCGGCGTAGCCTTCTGGTGGATAGCTACGTATAATTCCGACGAACATACTCAAAGAAAAGACCCTTGAACACTGCGTAGTATTTTTGTACCATGGTCAGATGACGAGAACAACACCTGAGCTAGCATCCAACGCAACCTCAATAGGTGTCAGAACATTAGACCCCGAACTCGCCCATTTTATTACAGTTGTGAAAACATATGTTAATGGGTCCAAATTTAATATTTTTTGATATTTTGACGTTAAAAAATTATTGAAATATATAAATATTGTTTCAAAATACGCGTAGGGTATTTACATTTTAAGTAATGCGCGAAGGTTTTGAAAATTAACGCTTATTAACTTGGGTTGGCGCGATTAGAAACTTGCGAGTTGTTAGCTGTTGTACTGAGTTGGCGTAAGTATCATGCAGTAAACATTTCATATTGGATTTAGAATCTGGTACACGCAGCGTGCCAGGATAGTTCCATGATGTTCCCACTGATCTTTAACTGTAACTTCTGGATAGGGCAAGACATTTTGTTGACTTGAAGCCGATATAGAGGCCGCCATGAAGTGACCCACTTTTCTTGATACCGCAATATTTCGTATATTTTTAATGTTTAAATACGCCGACATATATTACTTTTGGGTACGTTTTTTTTATTTTCTTTTTAAACCCATTTTAAATGTAATCTGCTATTAAAATAGGAAGTCATTTGCAAGTCAAAGTAGAAGTAGTTAAAAAGCAAGAGCAAACACTATCTGTTTGGCAATATAAATATTAATTCTATAAGAAGAAAATATAATATTTATATACATTTAATACATCTACAATGCTTTGGTAATAAAAAACACCACTAAATCATTTAAAAAAAATGTTGGGGTACAGTAAGGCAGCTTTTAATTGGTTTCAACGCGCCCGTAGAGGAAACAAGGTTTGAGCCTTCCAGCAGTTACAGTTAGAGTTCAATGAATGTTCCAAGCGTAACCATGAGATTTTCACTCTAATACTTTAATTTTGAGAGGGACGCGCGTGTAATTGGAAGATTGCGAGTTTGGTTTTTTGGTTTTGGTTAATTAACGTCGCACTAGAACTGCACAGTGGGCTATTGGAAACGGTTCGGGGCCTATCTCGAAGGAAAGACCCGGGAACGATGTCTCATATTTTTGAACCATGGTCAGATGACGAGGATAACACTTGAGCTGGCACCCGACGCAACCTCAATAGGCACAAGGACATTGGACCCCGAACAGATTCATCGTGCCCCAGTCCCCTGTACACGCCAGTATAATTTGTTGGACGTTCTGGACGACTTTCTAGTACTTTTGTAGCGAAGCTGTCAACCCTCCGATCGCAAGATCACTACTTTTTCACTTTTCTCTGTCAAGTCCACCGCACGGGCTCGAGAACTAGCAATCCTGAACGTCTTGATCCACTGGCAACTGGAGGCCCAAAAGATTGCTTTGACGACTAACCATATATAAAGACTGGATTTGTCGGATAGGGGGACGAAGCATGTAATTCTGTCACGCTCCAAATGTCCTCAAGTTGATCGGTGGTGTAAAAGGAGCTTCAGGGGTTATCAGGTGTTATCCTCTTCAAATGACCGATGGTCTAAATTTCTAGACAGTATAACCTAACCCATTCATAAATCCTCACTCCAGCCATCGAGAAGAAGTTTACAAAGTTTACCACGACCCAAACAAATCATCCCGGGTTCACGGGAGCGACACTAAAGATGCAATTCGAAAACAATTTCCAGAATATTCTCCCGGGCAGTGGACACTACACGCGGGGGCGGTCCGCCCCATCCCATTGTAGTCCCGGGATGAAAAATGAGACACCGCGTTTATTTTGTTGTGGGTGCGGAACTGAAGTGACTTCACTATGCGCGCCAAAATGAATGGAAGGGTCACTGCAGCTCGATCCATTTGCGCGCGAAACTGGAGAGGGGGGTGATAGTTGGGCTGGTGTAAATTGGCGGGGCGTGGCGATTGAATAATGGATGGATTGAAGCAGGTGGTTTGTGTATACGTATCCTATAGGTAGTAGGTGCTCTAGAAAATAATCGTTTAACTGTTGCATACCCACATTACACCCAAACCATATAATATTGTTTTCACCCTTCGACAACAGGACACGGTGTAGACTCGTTCTTTGAATGGTTGCAGTTTTCGATTTACCAATAGGCACGGCCTTGAATCACAGTTTAGGTGGTGTTGATACTAGGCAGCTGCGTTCGCAGGCTCATGGAGTCACAAGCTACATTTTAGAAGTTCAATATTTAAAATAACCAACATTTATTCATTAAATTCGATAGTACTAATCTGACATGAAATAACTTCCGAAGTATATATATTACTTCAAAATCACAGATGGAAGAGGGAGGAAAGGGGTTAGCTTTGAAAATTTCGTCTAGGGCTGCAAAAATCTTAAATCTGGCGCTGATTGGTTGATTAGCGTCACATTATTTGATTGATTGAATTAAAATCTTGAGTTCGAGAGGTGACCATCAGGGCGGCACTTGATTTGAGACTTTAACTCGGGAGGTGACACCACTGTAAGAAATTGATAACATTTGCCTAGAGTTGTTCACCGCATAGGCCGGTGGAGCCTGGGCTTACACTTTACATTTCTGACGAATCCCAAATTACCCGAATTATATTTATATATTTAATAGACGAGACGATATTTTATCACAGTCACTCCTAAACTATATAACCAATTTTTATGAACAATATGTCATTTGAAAAGTAGTGAACTGTAGACGTGCCAAACCCAATAAAAACTTCAAAATATTAAGCAATGAACTATTAAGCAATTAATAGTTATTATCGTGGCGCTATAACATCTCCAAATTTGAACTCAACGGGCTGAATGATCAGAGGCATTTAAAAAATGATAAGCGTGTCTTCATAAAAATATTGTATATTTATATAAATATATAAAATATTGTAAAAATATTTCTCAGTCTAATAACTTCTTTAAAAAGTTCAATAAAAAACAAGTATGTGAAACCATAGTAGTTTTTTTTACGGATAAAGCAGTGTCGCTGTGTGTTGCCGAAAAGTAAGATAGGATTATGATTATATATTAAATATCGTCTGGTTAGAAAGGCTTTCCATAAGTGAGTTAAACCCCCACATATTGAAAGAGCACTCTTTTGCGAGCGAGCTCGGGGGTTGGCGAGCGTTAGCGAGCAGGGGGAGGGATTATGAAATACATTTATTATAATATTTTTCCAACTTATTTCAGTAAGGTATAATTTAAGAGCCATCTCCAGAATAAAAAGAGCCCCAGTTGCTGAGTGGATAAGGCGTTCAGCTACTAATCAGAGGTTCAAATCCGTGCGATGGACTTGACAAAGAAAAGTAAAAAAGTAGTGATCTTGCGATTGGAGGGTTGCCAGCTTAGCTACCAAAATACTAGAAAGTCGTCCAGAACATCCAACAAATTATACTGGTGTGTATACGGGACTGGTGCACGATAGATCTGATCGGGGTCCAATGTCCTGACGCCTATTGAGGTTGCGTCGGGTGCCAGCTCAGGTGTTGTCCTCGTCATCTGACCATGGTTCAAAAATACGAGGCATCGTTCCCGGGTCTGTCCTTCGAGATAGGACCCGAACCATCGCCAATAGCCCACTGTGCAGCTCTAGTGCGACGTTAATTAAACAAACCAAACCAAACCAGAATAAAAAAAAGTATTTAAAAAGGAAACCCATACTTTTAAAATAAAATTTAAACTTTCTTACAAAAGAAAAACATTATTACAATGTATCACGTTTGCTGATTATATATCGTTAAAATCCCAAAAGTATGCACAACTCTTTTCATAATTGTATCGTCATTGAATTCTCAACATCTACAATTCAAAAATAGATACTTTAACCCCGAAACACAAAGAACAACGTCAAAAGGCCAAACAGTCCACCACCACCCCACCATTAAAACATTCCTCAAAGTCGCAAGTTCTTTCGAATTCCACCAGAGATCTCTTGACCCCCCCACCCCGACGGACCCAAAAAAAACACCCAAAAAGCCCACGTTCGCATTTCCATAGAGTTGCATTTCTGTCTCCACTCCCAGCAAAAAGTGAAAGGGTCAACAACAACAATCCATGGATCACCTGCGTGTATCCCGGCCAACTCCCTCCCAACACGCATTCCATTCAGCGAGAGAGAGACATTTGGGACCTCGTGACATCCCCGCGTGGGAGGACGAGGGCGCTTCGAATCCATCGGATGGATTTTTGCTGGATGGTTCGGATTCCTCTTGGGTTTTTGTTGTGTAAGCAACTGGTTTCTTACTTTTGGAGATGTATTTGATTTTTTTAATGTGGTCATATGAAGGAATGGTGGATGGTTTTTAGGGTGTTGTCTTTTTTTTAGGTGAATGCCACATGGGAAGGGGTATGTTGAGGATTAACCCTTTAAACTCGAAAATAACTACTTTTAGTCACCGAAATAACGAACTGGTCTTTTGTTCCCTTTTCTTCAAATTGAACGAGTTTTTTTGGTTTGGTTTGGTTAATTAACGTCGCACTAGAGCTGCACAGTGGGCTATTGGCGACGGTTCGGGGTCTATCTCGAAGGAAAGACCAGGGAACACATATACATTCACACACACATTCATACATGCACTTCGTTATTTTAAAACCATGGTCAGATGACGAGGAAACACCTGAACTGGCACCCAACGCCTTCAATAGACGTCGGGACTTTGGACCCCGATCAGATGTATCGTGCACTAGTCCCGTATACGCGCCGTTAATTTTTGCGGATGTTCTGGACGACTCTTCTAGTATTTTTGTAGCGAAGCTGGCAACCCTCCGATCACAAGATCACTACTTTTTTATCAATATATTTTAATGATCTTTTTTTCCCCCTTCTGTTCTCCAAAATAAAAGAACAATATATTCTTGAGTTTAAAAAATTATTCTCTCATGCACTTCAATAGAAATTATTTTTGTATTCTAGAAACACCAAAGTATATATGGGCGATAAAAATCTTTCATCAGATTGAAATTCCTCACAACCTCTGTTATTTTAAACCTATGACAAATGTCATGAACCACTAAATATATGTATTTGGTTTACTGAAATTTAATAGTATTGAGCTTCACACTTATTTATCTATTTTACTAATTATCCACACACATATAAAAAGAACACTTTCGTAAGAATACCTATTTAAAAAGAACAAGGATGGGATAGCGGTTCTATAAAAATAACGTAAGTATCAAACCTGTTCCTCAGTGCACAGGGTTAAATGTATTTATGCTTCAGGAGCTGATCTCTGGGATTTGTTAAGATTAAGTGTAAGGATGATTGATCATTCTGCATTTTTTCGGTAGTCGAAAGCCTATAGGTTGGTTGATCAACTTAGAATGACTTTAAAAAAAAATTTGGAATTATAAAGGGTTAAAAAAAAATTCAAACGAGATTTTTAAAAAATTTCAAAAAATAAGGTGAAACACCACTGAATTCGCCTCCGAATTTTTTATCAAACTATTTTCTTAATCCAGAACACATTTTGTCCCTTTAAAATTCTCTTGCAAAAATTGAAATCTGAATCTAAAACAGACCTCTGACTCGAAACTCAAGTAACGATAGCGAGGATGACACTTCCATGTGGGTGGTGCAAATCTCTTCAGAAACCGTGATCAGAAAATTAAGTTCTGCAAGCTGTCAACTCGGCATTTCAGTTCACTTGAGGTATCCATACAATCAGATGGGCTTTCGTGTTACCATGCATTCCATGGACATGGTTCACTTATCGTGTTGGATGGTTTATGACAGATAAAAGCTGTGGATGGCGCGCGGTTGAAATGCCTTGTTCGTGACCCAGGAAATATTGGGTCGATAATCGTAATCCTGAGTTGTGGGGGGATTCTATCTCTCCATTTTTATGTTAAACTCGTAAATTTTATTGTTTTATGTTTCAAGGTGGTTTACTGATAATTTTTTTTGATATTTTTGTTTCGTTTTCTAAAGTTTGGTTTTTTTTTTTGATATATCCCTAAGGGTCGCCAAATGTCTATTAATTAAACAGCAAGAAAACAGAGAAAGTCTAGTTAGAAATTTTTTACGAAATTTCTTCAGAATGGATATTTTTGGAGATTTTCTGTAAAAATCTGCAAAATGTCTACAGAATTGAAATAAGAATTTCGACTTTCGAATCTGCACATTTCTACAGATTGTACTGCAGAATTATGAAGATTCTGGACTTTTAATATAAAATGTTTTGTAATATACATATAGTTTACATTATGTAAATATCTGTAGATTTCATAACTTTGAAATATCTGATTGAAAATTATAGTGTTTGTATATTCGAGAAATCTCTGCTGCATATAAATATAGTATTTACTTTAAACTCCCAAACACAATATCATTAGTTTTAACTTTAAATTCCGGGTAAAATAAAAAATAAATCCGTGTCTGGTTAAAAATGACCAATATCATTTCGTGAATTACTATAGGAATTTTATTAAAATAGTTTGTATTTCACTAAATTAATAAATTACATTGTGTCAATGGAAACGTACGTCACAGATTTTTTTGAAAACCTGTAAACATCTTCCGAAAAACATATAAGATATTATTTTGTTAAAATGAAAGGAACGGAATAAAAATATGACCAATATGGAGTAGCATTTTTTACAGCTTTTTTAAATATATCAATACGATAAAAAAAAAGAATATGTATTTAACTTAAATTTCGAACGTGCATTCACGATTTTATAGCAGCTTACAGGACTTTCCGGTTCTTTCCTTACGTTAAAATTCTTTTTACAATAAATTCTGAAAGCATTTCCGACCCCACCTTATATATTCAATAGCCCTAGTCGCGGGATAGGTATTCAGCAACCAAAGATGGGATTAGGGTCCCGAAGTAGACAAGGTAATACCTTTTAGGATGACCGCTACACCCCCTGCTGAGAGATAACAGAAGCCTCAATCCTCTACCTGTAATGCACCATCTGCTGGTACCAAGGAAATTTTGCAAAAATTCGCCAAATCAGCAACAAAAATCGCTGATTTGGCGACTTTTTAAAATAAAATATATATGTGGTTATTGAAGAAAATGCGGGCCATTGTGTATGAAGTTTAAAATCCAATATTTCTAAAATAAAATATCAATTTAGATTTTGTACTTCCAGCAATATATGAATTGAATACGATATGAATTGAATTGTCGATTTCATAAAATTTAGCGAATTTTTATTTTGTAATGATTTTGGTTCTGGTCCTAAGGCAATTGTGTGACAAAATGTCCTAAGGCAATTGATGAAAAAATATTTTTGCTTGTGTTAGAACAATATTATAATTATTTTTCTAAAAAAATATAAATAGTTTTCTTGTAAATTAAACAATATGCACTGTGCGGAAATTAAACTTGGCTATATTCCTAAATTTGGCGATTTCTTTTCCTACGTTTGGCAATTTCAAGTGGCAGCTCTGGATACAGGCAAAAGAAGAGTTCCCATCTATTTGTTCTGGAAGATTAAACCCTCTTTTATTGTGGGTGTTGTATGGTGCCAAACCCTCCCCTCCTGTGCCGGTGGTGGGATAAGCCTTTCTCCGTGGTGTCTGTCCTGTGGAGATTGTGCACTTTTGTGGTGAGAGATTTAGCAATTTTGAGAGGGAGAGAATTATTTGGATAGGGGGTTATTGGAATCTTTTGGCGCTTATCAGGCGAGAAGTAGCCAGGGCTAAGCTTTGGCCGACATAAATATAATATTAAAAAAAAAAAAACGTAATTCTAGTCTTATGATCATAACTATGACATAATTAGTAATTAAAAATACAGAATAACTGTAATGTTTTTATTAGGGAGATCGAAAGAGTTCTCACATTTTCCATGAGAAAAACGATAAGAGTTCGGATCTCAACGTCTTTTGTTAGATGTTTGACTGTACCCTCACGATAATTAAAATATTAGAATGCTGTGTATGTCTATGAGACATGAAACTTTAAACCGTTGTTTAACACACAAACTAACTCTTTAATAAAGTTTTCTTAATTTTAATTGACACGTGCGTGTTTACCAGACACCTCCAGTTTTCAAAATTGTTCAGGAAGGACATTGAAATTGTTTCGAGATTGTTCGAAAACACAGAACTTTTCTTGCATCATCGTATAATGCAAAAGTACAGCTCCTTTTCCTTTATATCTCATAGTGCTGTGTGGTTCTTGCACCAATCGATAGAGGGTATTTTTCTTTAAAATAATTACTAAAAAAGCTTAAATCAGAAAAAAATGGAGCTGCCTTGTTCTTGCACTCAGGCACTCTTCTCTAAATATCTTTGTTTTAACTCCAGTATCCAAAAGACCGCCAAAATGAGTGCGATTTGAGATGCAATCCATTCTATGGCAAACCCTCCCCAGGTACACAGACAACAGTGCATCCTGGAGTAGCTCCATTGTCATCCTCCACAAAATCTTTCGTGGGCGTGTACCAGGGACAAACCGCTGAGTCCGAAAGTGGCACCAGTAGTGGTCCATTCGTTTTCTCGGCGGGCTACGACGGGCGAACGGGAAACAACAATGCAGCAGCATTCCCCTTTATTAAAAAGGGAAGTCTGCCATTTTGTCGCACGAAACCTCCTTTGAAGTCGGAAGATTTTGGCGAGGAAACTTTTCTTCGTCCCTGGATCGTAAGGAGAAGATCTAATCCGCTGATAAGGACCTCAGTGAATGGGGCGTTTCGGAAGGTGTGATTTGCCTTTGAATAGGGGCGCGAATGGTCTTTTTCTCTTTTGGGGGAGGAGTGGGCATGGTGACATTGAGATGGATTTTGTTTCTTTGTCCTCTTCCTTTAAATCCTTCCATCCTCGGCAGATGGCCCCGAGATGGGATGGTTCTTTTCAAGTGGATCTGTCATTGAGTACCTGGATCCGGGTTGTAATCTCTTGGGATGGTCAGATGGCGTAAAAATAACCACTAAACACGCTAGAGTCACCTATTTAATAATGATTCGTTGGCTGTGCAGCTCTAGTGCGACGTTAATTAACAAAAACCAAACCAAAACCAATACCGACGAATTTGAGAAATATCATTCAATTTTCCAATTCGGTGCCACCACTATCGTCAAAGAAAGGTAAACGAGGTACAGTTATATCCGGCTTCCGGATTATTCGTCTACTGTGACCAAATTTGTAAAACAGAAACAAACCTCAAACCACATAATTCTAGAGTTGCATCTGTTTTTTGACCGTGATTCAAAATTACGAGGCAGTGTTCTCTGTTGTTTTCTGCAAGCTGGTTTGGTTTAGTTTGGTTAATTAACGTCGCACTAGAGCTGCACAGTGGGCTATTGGCGACGATTCGGGGTCTATCTCGAAGGAAAGACCCGGGAGCACATACACATTCAGACACACATTCATAATACATGCACCTCGTTATTTTAGAACCATGGTCAGATGACGAGGAAACACCTCAACTGGCACCCAACGCCCTCAATAGACGTCGGGACTTTGGATCTCGATTTATCGTGCACCAGTCCCGTATACACGCCGTTCATTTTTGCGGATGTTCTGGACGACTTTTCTAGTATTTTCTAGCGAAGCTGACAACCTTCCCATCACAAGATCACTACTTTTTTTTACTTTTCTTTGTCAAGTCCATTCCCTATGATCGAACCAGGAATCTTCGTATTCCCAGCTGACGCCTTTAACCGCTCGGCCACGGAGGCACTGTTTTCTTCAGAGCCTTCCAGCTATAGTACGATGTCAATTCAAGGTTATTTTTGTATATTTTTTTCATCTCCCTCCCCCCGTGTCATAAGCTTATAATCTCTATTTTTATTTCGAAAAGCTTGTTTAAAAAATGAACAAAATTAAAAAATATTAATGAAGTTATCAGCCTGCTTATTCAATGATGACCGTAACATGCCCAAAAAAGGTGATCGGCTGTCATGTCCCACCCTCCCTGTAATCCAAAAAGCATTCCATCCATTCCGTTCTGCGGCATTCCCGTTGAGTGACTAACCAATGAGTTATTCCAACACGAAGATCCGGTTGATTTCTCTTCTTCCTGCACCTGTTTGCTTTTCTTCGAAGAGATATTCAAGAAATGCGGTTCCTGATCTGTTTCTGAGAAAGAAACACTTGTTTCTACCGATTATTAAGATGTAGGTTTGATAAAAGTCCATCTGGCTGTTAAAAAACCATATTACGGAAGGAATGGGGATTTAGAATAACGTCAATGTAGGGAAAGATGGTCAAAGTTTGCGTCATGTTGCATTTCTTAAATCACATTAAAACTAAGAGACGTTAAAATTTTAAATACATAATTACATAGTTTTGAATTTTAAAATTAATTTTAATTAAAATAATTATATGCATTTATTTTTTCAGAAAATTTTTAACCATTGTTAACTGTGTCAGTCTAGCATCACACGGGTCACTTTTTTTAACGACCTCAAGGTTTTTCATTCAAATTCAAGTGCTTAGAATTAAAAAAAAAAAACTTACATTGTCGCAGTACGTATTCAAAAAATAATAATTCCCTGTTTCTCGCAAACAAGAAAAAGTAGTTGTTTCAAAATAATTTACAAGCATAAATGTCACTATCAAACCTAGTTTCTGCAAAAAAAATTAATTACAATTAAAAATATTTTTACGACGCTGAGGTGTATAGCAGCTTTTCGCAATGGCTAGCTGGTCAAGGGTCTTTCTACACGGGCGCTATTTACACGTGTTAGATTTTTCAAATGACTGAGATTTGTGGATATAAACCAAGCCGGGTACATTATTTACGCGCGTTAGCTTTTGCAGATGGCTCTGTGCATCACAGACTGTGATTGAGGAATACAAACCACATGGCTTGCACATACCAATCACAAGCCACCTGCAAAAGCTAACGCGCGTAAATAACGTCCGCGTGGAATGGACCTAAGGGAGAGCAGATATTCATCTTATCTTTTAAAAACAACTTCTTAACGCAAGTCAACACAGAAATAATTCTTCCCATAAATAACTCACAATCCATGTCCGTACTTTATAACAAACCCAGGCAGAATGCCACCTTCCTAAATAAAAAGCCGAGGGGAGATACGAAATCACCTGTCATACCTCATTCCCCATCGAGTCACATAAGTACATAAAACACAATTCTGCACTGTTTACTTCCACTCGCACAAAAAAAAACCAGCAAGAGATAGCAAGATCTGTCAAAAGGAGAATGCTTGACGGACAAATGACTCGTATCAATCATCATCTCCAGATCACGACGCACGGAGGAAATAACGATTGCGAGAATCGATTGAATGTCGACGGATTCGGATTGAATAATAATGAAATTTCTAGAAGTTGGGATTCGGGCACAAGTGGGAAACAAATTGAATGTTTATTGCACGGGTTAGATCCAAGAATAAGGTTGGTTGGTTGGTTAAATAACGTCGCACTAGAGCTGCGCAGTGGGCTATTGGCGACGGTTCGGGTCTATCTCGAAAGAAAGACCCGGGAACGATGTCTCGTATTTTTGAACCATGGTCAGATGACGAGGACAACACCTGAGCTAGCACCCAACACCGTCAATAGATATCGGGACTTTGGACTTCGATCAGATGTATCGTGCACCAGTCCCGTATACACGCCGATAATTTTTGTGGATGTTCTGGACGACATTCTAGTATTTTGGTAGTGAAGTTGGCAACACTCCGATCTCAATATCACTACTTTTTTACTATTCTTTAGTCTAGTCCTCGCACAGGTTTGAACCGTGAATCCTTTGATTCGCAGCCAACTCCTTTATTTACTGGGCTATCCGGCCCCCATTAAAATAAGGACATGATTTTGAAGTTGGTGCCAGTGTATCGTGCCTTGAGATTGTTGGTGGATCCGTGCACCAGTCTCCGCATACGTGATGGATGAAATTGTGGTTATTTTTTTAAACTAAATTTTAGGAACGAATCTGACAACCCTTCGAACACGATATCGCTATAAAATGTCGAGTCCACGTAGATACTCTAGAACTCGCACTCAAAGCTAGGCAGGAAGTCTTTACGGTATATAAGAAATAACCCCACTCGACAATAGCGGAACAGGAACCTGAAATATAGTTTCAATAACATGCGATTCCACAAATCCCATTGACTAAACCCACGCCTAGAAACGCCCTTCAGACCCCTCATTGCCGCCAATCCTGTACCCCCAATTGCTCCAAAGGGGATTCGGTAACAATATCATCATTTATCCCGCCATCATACCAATACGCGACTGTCAGGCCGCCTATTTAGAGGCCATTTCGAAGCCCTGATGTCCCCTAACAACAACAAGGGCCGTGCTACATTTCTCCAATAAAAGATCGACACCTCAACCGCGACCAGGAATATGCACTGGTCTCGGGTCGAGCCCCACAAAGGTATTTCACTATAAAAAGGTCAAGTCCCGTTGAAAAGTCTCCCTCTGCGAGTAGGCAATACCAGGAGGCAATACCCCGAGCCAGGACAAAGGCCACAAAAGTCACTTTATCCCCCATAGAGTGTCCTTTCTTCCAGAGATGGACTTTTTAATGGAAGGTCTGGGCTTTTGAATGCTGGTTCCAGCCTCCAAGTTTGTGGAGTCATTTCTTGTATTTCTTTTGGACACCCAATGCAGGGCAGTTGATGAAAAGAGTTTTTCATAGCCTTGTCGACATAGTTTGAGGTCCCGTCCGTGAGGTTTCGGCAATGGGAAGACTGCAGCTGGCTTTTTGCATCGGTGTTACCAAGTTGGCGTATTTTTGGAAGATTTTAAAGAATTTGGCATATTTGGAAATATAATTTCATTGGTCTTTACAACAAGATTATTGGACAAGATTATAATATTTTTAATTACCTTCACAAAATGAGTTTTACTTGATAAACTGAACTCAATTATTTACCAATATTCCTGTGTTTTGTATTAAAAAAAAAACATTTTAATATATTTCCAATGGGAAAAAATTAGAATTTTTTAAAATTTTATTAAGGTATTTTTTCTTAATGATTTGCAATGCAGGAAAAAAATGGGTAATCGAATTATTAATGCTACAGAATAGGAAATTCGAAAAAAATGTCAATATCTTCGAAAAAAGAGCACTATTCTATAAAAATATGACTTTAAAACTTATAAATGACAAGAATTACCTACAATATATTTAACACTGTTTATATGTAAATGTAACTAAGTTACATACCTGTTTTCTGAAACAAATTGTGAACAACAAAACCACATTTCGACAAAAAATCGTCAATTTCTGGTTATGATACAACACAGAAAAGTTTAGTCTGAACAAATTAATAATAACGTAAATACACAAAATAATCCAACATCAAAATAAACCAAAAATTATAAAAACAAACGTTTTATTTCGAAAATAAGAAATAATTTTAAAAAGTAGATGGTGGATTAACTTATTTGTACAAAGTCTGTTACTGAGTTTACTAAGTTTTTATACACTCAGTTAATAATACTGAGCTGTTTTAAGAGTTGATGACAGCTATTTATTATATTTTATTCAATATACTAATTTGACTAAAAATGTTTTCATAATATCTTTTTACATATATGAATTCCATGATTTCTTCCCATTTTACCCCATCTATGGTTAAAAATTAAAAAAAAAAAAAAAAACATGGAATGTATTCAAAGATGATGTCAAGGAACCCATTACATAAATACACCAAAAAAGTTTTATATTACTAACTTTTTAAAAGTTAAATATAACTTTGAATGAAAAAATTGCGCTTTTCCTTTACCTATTTCTCTTACCTTTATTTTATCCTACTGAAACAGTATATAAATTTGTGCAATAATACGGAAAAAGAAAATATTGATAATTTTGAATTCGAATAGCAGTCTTCCTACTTGTCAAAAACTATTATTTACTCTCAATCACGAAGTCTTACAGATGACTTTATCATAAAATCTTTAAAACACTCCTTTTTGATATACAGTATATTTAGATCTTGGCGTTATTTTTATAGCTATATTTCTTCGGCAACCCCCACCATTCACAGCAGCGTGATATCCAAAGAGGTTATTTGGCACTACATATTGGATGACATATTGACCCCATACTCCCGCATCTGTCGCAAACCGTGTCAAACACACGAGGATCGTCACACTTGGCGACACCTCGCCCACCCACCCATTGGAAACGTGAATAAATCGACACTTGTGAAGTGAACAAAAGAACAACCCCGCGATCCAGAAACCGGGCAGAATAGAATAATATTGTTGAAATCGCCTTTTGGTTCACCTTCGACTTAAAAGAGAATTTCCGCTTCTTGAGTGGGGTACCGAATTCCCCTCTTTGCTATGACTAATCACGATTTTACGTAGTCCTTGTGTATCGTTTTCTGCATTGTGATTCGTCGTTTTAGACGAATTTCTTACACCCAGGGCCAGTTTAGTTTGATAAAGGAGGTTTCGATCTTGTGGTCCATGAAACTTCTGATTCTTTTCTGTGTTTTGTGCCCCGAAGGGTGGAAAAGGGGATACGGACACTTATAATGATGCTTTTATGCAGTGGCAGGGCAATACCATTCAGAAACTGGGGTGGAGCGAGTCTAACCATGTGGAGCGAGTCCCTTTTTCAACTAACGTCAGGCAATAACGATAAAAATGGGCTATTGACGGCAATTTAGAAAGGGACTTTGCTTCGTAAAAGTTAGGGACTTTGCTTCGTAATTTTGAAACATTGTTAGATGAAGAGGACAGCACCTTACCTGGAAATCCACTCTTCAAACTTCAAAACTATGACCATCGTGAGGACATTTGTACCACGACAGATTCATTATACACCACTAAAATTCCTTCCCGGTACGGAAGTTTTCCGATCATGGCCGGTACGCCTAACCGGCACCACAGCACCCCTCAGTAGCCATCTTTCGATTACACGATAAAGAGAAACAGGTGAAAGAATGTCACCATACACCCCTTCATTCCTAGATACGACTGTTATGGAGGAAAGGAAAAATTTCACAGGGGGGGGAGAAAATGTTAACCCTTTCCCCCCTAATGATCTCACACTAAAACCACATATTTACAAATTTGTAGGTTGATACCCACATGCGTGAATAGGAACCACAGAACAGTTTGCGCAGAGCGAAATGCTGACATAATAAAGTTCCGGCTCGCCGAAAAGGTTCCCAAAAAGTACCGGTACGCCGTACCGGCGAGTACCGCTCCCATTACACTCCTGTTTCTCTCTTTAAAGTATCCGGCTAGTAACTGATGGATCGCGAGTTCGAATATCTACGTAAACTTGACAATTGTAGCACGTTTGTGATCAGAGGGTTATCAGATTCTTTCCTTAGAAAAAATCTTTTTAAAATATCCACAATTTCTACTGCCGTTTATAATGGACTAGTGGACGTTAAATCTGATCGTGGTCCAATGTCCTGGCGCCTATTGAGGTTGCTGCGTCGGGTGCCAGCTCAGGTATTGTCCTCCAATAGTCCATTGTGCAGCTCTAGTGTGACGTAATTCAACCAACCCCGAACGCATTCAAGAAATGTATAATCGACGTATTGCGACGAAGGCAGCATTTATCTTCAAGATCCCGAAATCTCCGACATCGAAGAATTATCCGCTCACTTCCCCCGAAACAGTTCCAACTTAAAGGCCTTTTAATAAGTATCATTACATGTCCAACTCCGCACGTGGCCCTTTCATTACACGACATCTCGGCATTCAAACCCTTATCTCAAATCCCCGATCTGATAAGGTGGAAATTATACCCCTTATCCCTTCTTGGGTCTAATTCAATATTTCCTTCACTCTGTGTGCATTTCTGATGGTATCGGTAAGTAATTGCAGGTTTTCAATCGAGTATCACTGCCATGGAAGTGACAGTTGTGTTGAAGCGTGTGTGTTTGCGGTTTTAGGAAGGTTTGCTTAAAAGTATGGGTATATTTGTGTGGTGAGGTTTGGTTTTGCCTTTTGAAATGAAACTTCTTTAGCGTCGCTAGTGAAGCTGAATGACCATGACGCGGCTAATCTGACATGATACGGAAATCTGACATGATACGGAAATCTGACATACGGAAATCTGACATACAGAAATCTGACATGATACGGAAATCTGACATGACACAAAAATCAGACTTGAAACGTTAATAAGCTAGGTAAATTTCATCAATATGCACTAAAATCTATAAGTACCTCTATAAGTTTCACATAAGTTTTATTTGATTTCAACAAATAGTTAATCAATTATTGACCTGTAAAGTATTTAACATTGTACCTGTGCTATCCGGAATAGATGAAGTAGGCGAGAAAGCTTTTGATTAGATGGTACAAATCACATGGACTCTTTCCTTTCTCGATTGATAAAAGCGATGTATTGATGGCGGTTGTTGTCGAACTGGAATCGAGTCCGGCTGAGACTGAAATGGAACAATGTTTCTGAAATTTGCATTCCTTTATGTGCACTTATTTATGTATGCATAAATACATAATTTATTTATGTATTTTTATGTTCAATATTTTCACTGTCCTTTTTAAACCTAAAAACTAACAGTTATTTACTTATGATTAATATTTATATTATAAAAATCAAAATACGATTCTTAAAGTTTTTTGATTGACTTTATTTTAACTGGATAGCTTTACATTACACCAATCACCAGGAAAGCTGGTACAAAGATAGATTGATAAAAATATTGGATATTTCTGTATAGAATCACTACCAAACGGTTTTCCGTGAAACGCCATTTCAACAGATTATAGAAATAATGATTTGTTTCCAAAAACAAACACACAAAAAAATATTATAAAATTTCCATTTCCTTAGATTGAAACAAATATATTTTTTTCATTTTAATAACAACCATATTATGAACTGGATTCTAAACTTTTGAATGAGCTATGCATATCTTGAATAATATAACGGATGTTAAAACTTTTGACTGAAAAGACGAACCAGTCACCAAAATAACGACCAGTTCTTGTGTTCCCTGTTCCACAAATTGAACAAGAACTGCATGTTCTTTTAACATAAGGCTTTTTTCGTTAACTTGTTCTTTATCTAACTCCATTTAAAAGTATGACATCAAAAACATATTTCATTAACCGTTTGCACTTGGAGTGTCGCATTTAAGTCTTTAAAACAATGACCTGTTATTTTTTTTCTCTGTTCTTCAAAATGAAAGAGAACAACATATTCTTGAGTTTGAAGAAGTTATTCTCTCAGAAACTTTAATAGAATATATTTTTGTTATCTGGAAGCAGTAAGTACATGTGGGTGATCAAAAACTTTCTTCAGATTGAGATTCTGAACATCAAGTGTGTGGGGGATCTCAAACTTTCTTCAGATTGAGATTCTGAACATCAAGTGTGTGGGGGATCTCCAACTTTCTTCAGATTGAAATTCCTCACAGCCCCTGTTTTTTTAAAAAGCATTTGACAAATGTCATAAACCCCTAAATCTGTGTTTGGTATGCTGGCATAATTTTTCAGGCATAATTTTTTTACTTTTATAATTATGTACCCTAAATGAAAAAAGATCACATTAACGAATACCACTTTAATAAGAACAAGATACTAGAAAAGTCGTCCAGAACACCCGCAAAAATTAACGGCGTGTAAACGGGATTGGTGCACGATACATCTGATCGGGGTCCAAAGTCCCGACGTCTATTGAAGGCGTTGGGTGCCAGTTCAGATGTTTCCTCGTCATCTGACCATGGTTCTAAAATAACGAGGTGCATGTATGAATGTGTGTGGAAATGTGTATGTGATCCCGGGTCTTTCTTTCGAGATAGACCCCGAACCGTCGCCAATAGCCCACTGTGCAGCTCTAGTGCAACGTTAATTAACCAAACCAAACAAATAAGAACAAGCAGCTGTTCCCAAAATGAACCTAAATATGTGTCTCGAGAGAAAATGATTAACAATGTTCCATTTTAAGACTCGTGTTGTCCATCATGCCTCGGGGGTGGACAAGCGTCAGCGAGTAAGTTCAAGTAAGTTTTATCAGTTCCGGTTTCAAAAAGTTGTGTGCGAAATAGTTTTAAAACGAAGATAATATAACTTTCTGATCGCCTTATACACAACAAAGCTCTGAATATACCCTTGAAGCTGCAATTAAATCTGATGAAATTTTGTTGATAACCTTTCATTGTTATAAACCACTTCCCATCTTGATCTAAAGAGATTGTTAGAGCATTATCCAATTTCATCCTATTCCACTAAAATTCTCGCCCAAATCTCCATAAATTGTCGCCTAGTTACACCTCTCCGCAAAACAGACGAAACTCACACGCAACATTCAACACACGTTGAAAACGCTCTTAAGTAAAAGACGAATGATCTCGAAGAACAATACAGACCCTCTGCCTGGTGAGAATTTTTTATGAGCAGCGAGGTAGGGTGTCGGAACCTTAAACAATGTTACACTTTAATCTAACAAAAAATCCCCGAAGAACGCCCTGCATTATGTTGACTTGGCGAGAAATTGTCTCACCACCCGTTAAATCGAAAATGTGGAAATAAAATTAAAAATCCGGCCTCAATTGAACGGGAAATTGATGGTTGTAGCCTTAAATTCCCTGGGCGGCTGAATTCACTTAAATCCATGGGACCTCAACCTATATTTATGCAGACTGCAGCTGGTATGTTCCGCAAAGGTAAATGTTTGGGATGGACCATTAACGATTGAGCACTTTTGGCGAAGGAATAGGCCTTTGGCTGATTTAATAACAGGGGTCTTATGGACTGGTGCTTTTGTACACCCACGGTTTTGTGTTTTTTGGGCAAAGGAATTTGGGGTTTTGGGGAATTTTGATGATGAAGTGGCGTGGAAGATTTATACTGTGTAAAGGAATGGCTTTTCGTCGCTTGGCGGTAATTGAGTTGGCGGGCAATTATGCCTGTTGGTGATTATGGTGTGGTAATTTAAGGGGTCGTGATGATGCTGATGGTTGGGGTGGGGAAATGGTTATGACCCGAGCGTACCTAGGATTCTGTTTTCCACAGATCCGTTTCTTGTTTGGAAAATTAGGGTTTTAAAGGATACGGTATCATCCAAACTTTGTTTTTTTTAGATTTTTGACTCAAAGTTTTAAAGTACTATATAATATTTTAATTTACATAAGAAGAACAAGATTTCCCACATAAATTCGATTATTGTTTGTATTTTTTTTCAAAATTTAACCTTTTCCAATTTTTTAAAGCTTTTTTTTATTTTTTTTTTAACGTTAAAGCTTTTTCTTAAATATTTTCATTTTCTTCACCAAAATTTTTCTTAGGTCCTTTCAACTATAATACGTAAGAGTTGGCATTAAAATTTTGTATGCTATATGTATTTGATTTTTAGAGAAATAGTTATTCATAATAACCCAATTTGTTTTCCTTAAAACTCAATTTTTGTTTTTATTTTAGTAATTAAATAGAACTACTATTCATAGAACTAATTTTCATCCCAATTTATAATATACACATATTTTACAATATAATTACAATTATACATTTCTCCACTAATAATAAAAAGCCTTATCTTTTCAAAAAACTTAATATAAAAAAAAAACTTAATATCAGGGGTTTAATTAATTAAAAAATTGGGTTGGTACAGGCCGCACTGTACCTAACCAATTTTTTGAATTAATTAGGGGTTTAATTAATTAAAAAATTGTGTTGGTACAGGCCGCACTGTACCTAACCAATTTTTTGAATTAATTAGGGGTTTAATTAATTAAAAAATTGGGTTGGTACAGGCCGCACTGTACCTAACCAATTTTTTTTAATTAATTAAACCCCTGTTTTGCAGTGAGCTACTTTTTAGTAAATAATATTTCAATTATTTAGTTTTGGAATTACTTAATGATTTATAATTCGTAAAATTTGAAGATTTATAAAAAGATCAATAAGAGAATATTACAACTTTTAGTAAAGAACAAATTGTATTGATAATAAGAAAATTATCTAATTACCTTTATAATAAGAAAATTATAAAATATAAACACCGTGTGTCTCACCCACATAAGCACACGGTTGAAGAGACTTTTATTTTCATTAAACATGCGAATTTAAATAAAAAATCACTTCGAAAATAGACTCGTGACTCGATTATAGTCCGAGAACAGATGTTAACAACACCTCGCTCTTCAATCGAAGAAATAGTGTCGAGATCACGTGACTTGTGCCGTCTAATCACAGGTTTTCTCACCTGCTTTTTTTCCCGGAAAGCCCAGACAAAATGCAAAATACTTTACAGGTAAAAAATTCTTTACTTACAGATGGAATGAAATTAAACTTACATGAGATTAAAGCTATTGTCGTGGTCTCTAGGGTGGTATAAGTTTTATTGCATATTGACCAAAATTTACCGAGCATACTAAAGTGTCATGGTCGTGTCACGTTTGATTTCTGTGTCGTGTTGATTTCCAATCATTCCAGAATTATTCGCGTTGATTTCCGATCATTCCATATCCGACCTAATCATTCCGATTCTCTAGCCTTTGCTAAAGAAATTTCACTTCAAAAACTAAATCGGCCTCTGTGGCCGAGTGGATTAAGGCGTCAGCTGGGAATCCAAGGGACCCCGGTACAAAACCTTGCGATGGACTAGACAAAAGAATAGTAAAAAGTAGTGATATTGCGATCGGAGGGTTGCCAACTTCGCTACAAAAATTTTAGAAAGGCGTCCAGAACATCCAACAAATTATACTGGCGTGTATACGGGACTGGTGTACAATACATCTGATCGCGTCTATTGAAGGCGTTGGGTGCCAGCTCAGGTGTTGTCCTCGTCATCTGACCATGGTTCAAAAAATACGAGGCATCGTTCCCGGGTCTTTCCTTCGAGATAGGCCCGAACCGTCGCCAATAGCCCACTGTGCAGCTCTAGTGCGACGTTATTTAACCAAACCAAACCAACATTCCGATTCTCTAGCCTTTGCTAAAGAAATGTCACTTCAAAAACTAAATCAGATTCTAACACAGAGCCAAATCTCTTTCGCCAAACAGCGCATCAGGAAAAAACACGCCAATCCCAAGAAGAAATCTAATCAACGTCCACAGCAAGAAACCCCTCATAAACGTCCACGACAACACTATTTATTCTCCACTTCCTCTTCCACGCACCTCCCTAAAAACCAAATAAAACAAAACCCGAGAAAACGACAACATCCCTAATACCTGGTTCGATAAAAGACAACACGGATCCAAACACCCGCGGTGTCCTGAAGAAGACGCCGTGGAAACGGAACACAGGTTTTAACGCTTTCGTCCGCCACAATTGGTGTGAAATTGGTCTCGGGGTTCCACTCCCTTGCGGAAGAAAGGGCAGCCAATAATAATAAAAATGCAGCCAACGGCTGTCATTGGGCCACCTTGATTTAGAGTCAATGTTTGGTCACAGCGTGAATTGGGTCTGTGGCACCCATCGGGTGGGGTAATGGGATTTTTCTTCAAGAGGTTGGAAAGAGTGACCATGGATTTTTCAATTGGGTAGTCCAGATTGGTTCGGTTTGGTTTTTGTTGAATAACGTCGCACTAGAGCTGCACAGTGGGCTATTGGCGACGGTTCGGGGTCAATCTCGAAGGAAAGACCCGGGAACACATTCATACATGCACCTCGTTATTTTAGAACCATGGTCAGATGACGAGGAAACACCTGAACTGGTACTCAACGCCTTCAATAGACGTCGGGACTTTGGACCCCGATCAGATGTATCGTGCACCAGTCTCGTATACACGCCAGTATAATTTGTTGGATATTCTGGACGACTTCCTAGTATTTTTGTAGTGAAGCTGGCAACCCTCCGATCGCAAGATCACTACTTTTTTACTTTTCTATGTCAAGTCCATTTCCCGGATTCGAACCACCAATCCTCTGATTAGTAGCTGAACGCCTTACCAACTGAGCAACTGGGACTCTCAGGTAGTCCAGATTGAAAAGCAGCTGTATGAACGAAAAACTGTCAAAACTTAGCTGTTGTTAAACAATATGTTGTTTTTGTTGTAAAAATGAAGAGAAAACAACAACAATTTTTCACTATGATGTGTAAATTCTTAGATTACTGAATAATTTATAATCCAAAATTTAATTTTCACATAAATTGTTTTGAAACTGGAATAAGGGTTTAACTGGTTTTGCCATCTTGTTTCATTTCAAGAAGCAACATAACCTATATCCACATTCCAACCAATCATCAGAAATCACGTTTTGCTGGCGTTAACGTTTGTTGGATAAAACTGCTTTTGCATATGTATAAAGCTTAAGTAAGTATTAGTAAATGACAGTTTTTGCTTGAAGCCAAAGTTAAAAGTACTTATTGATACCAAAATGTCATTTTTCGAGTTTTTGGATATAACTGATTTTGCATTTGGGCAACTTATTTTATGGTCTGTGTTTGGTTCAATTATTGTCGCCTTAGAACTATATAATCGCTTTAGGCACGGGTGTGGGTTTTACTCCGAAAGAAAGACACGAATACAATGATGATTAATTCTGCATTTAGTATTTTTACCATAACGGTCCGATGAATTGAGAATTCCAGACATTGGCGTACGCAGGGGGGCGGGGGGGGGGGGGGTCAAAACCTGTCCCAGTGGTTTGTAGAGAAAATTTATTTCCATATCTCAGATAAAAAAGTCAGCATAAAACCTTCATCAAAATTTTGAAATTGAAGGTTTTATGCAAAAAAAACCCTGCTGTTTTCAAAAGATCTATAAAATTAAAGGTTTTTATTTCAATATCCTTCATAAAAAAATGTAAATAAGCTTTATAAAAACCTTCAATTTTTCATCATGAAGGAAAAATGCAAATATATTAAAGGTATTATGCAGGGAAATTAAAAAATTTTAAAAAAAAGTGCTGTTTTTTTTGTTTCAATATCCTTCATAAAACCTTCCAAAACCTTCAATTCGACAATTTTATGAAGGTTTCATGCTGACTTTTTTTGCTGGAATGTTTGTAATAATACCTTTTTTTGTAAGAAAATTATGCTTAAGAATTCTGTGATAAAGACCAGAATCCGTATTATTAGTTTCACATTAGTTTATTCTGCTTCTGTTACGAAAGCCAACTAAACAGCCGAGGACGCAGAGCCACATCCTTCATTATTGTTGGTTAGATAGGAATGCTATGAATCCAGACTGCCCGTGAGAGGTTGTTATCGTGAGAGAAAGTTCCACTTCTCACGGATTCTAGTAAACATATATGGGTGCAAAACTGTTTTTTTAAAAGGCATTACTTAGAATAATGGAATCTACAAATACATGGGAGTCATTTAGAAGATCATTATTGGAAAAGTGAAGTGATTTGGGAATGGATTAAGAAATAAGAGTCAAAAGAAATGTGAGTAAATTACATGTTCTCGATAAAAAAGATTTCAAATTATACTACTATTAAAGGTGGGTGGGGTTCATGACCCGCATAACCCATCTCTTACACACTTTCTGGGTACGCTACTGATTCCAGATAGTTAAATACCGAATACAATAGATACCCGAGTGAGACGTTCCCTATCCAACAAAAAAAATTATGCAAATAGCTGAATTAGAACAGAAATCATGCGCATACATATATATATAAAAAAAAACAATAACACCCGAATTGATAACCTCCTTCTTGGCGGGTTTACAGTATTGGTTTGCACGTTGGAAGTCGGTTAAATAAGGGAAAGGTGTTGGTTATTTTTTGGTTTTCTCTGAAAGACATCGAACCATCAGTTCAACGTATTGCCATTAAGATAACGATACACTTCTACTCTTCGAGCATGAATTGACTGTAGTAGAGCGAATATGACGTCATAATCGTGAAACCAACATCTCAGACCGAATGGCCTCAAACACGTGATTTCTTTTCAAAATTATGAATTAAAAAAAAACTCGCGATTGGCTGATGAATTGGGAAATGTGTAACAGTGAAAATATATGAATGCAATGACGTAATTCACCACGTGTCTGAGGCCATACATGTTGGCCTCACTTTGATGTTAGGGAGATTATAACATTATGTTTTCTCTACTATGAAGGATCCATGCTCGAAGCCTCTACTAATATAACGTCATGTCGTGCGTCATGCCAGCTCACGTAAGCTGCTCCATTCAACTCAGTGCACAAACATCTTTAAAACCTGTCGAACCACTCTAAACCATTTAGCAAACTCATAAACCACCACTTTCAACCTCAACCATCCACGCTCGAAATTCAGAATTCAATTACAACAATCGCATCTTCCTTCTTCCACTAATATCTTTTTCGTGCCACAACCGACCCTGGACAGCTTACTACGCCCGTTTAAATGCACGTTCTTACACCCCAGTTGAAAAGCCGGAGTGCTCTTGAATTATACCTCGAACTCAGCTTAACTTCACAAAACGTTTAAGGGAGTTTCCATTTCTTTGCCTCTGCCCAACATGGGGCTATAAATTGAGACTTGACAAAGAGATGACCCTTTTTAGTGTCGTTTTTATATGGTATTTTTTATTTGTCCACTAAAGTCTTTGTTGGTAGTTCGTTTTTAGGCGATTCTTGTGAGTTTTGATGCGCACTTTCCGGTTTAATGTTGTTTATTATTTGCGTTACGGTCGTTTCGGGTAGGGGCTATTCTATAATTTTTATAGGGTGCTTTATTATCGATCTGTGAATAGCTTGTTAGGATATTCGAAGATACTTTTTATGGGTTCTTGTTTTCAAGCTCTTCCTAAAGTAGGACACATACGGTGACATTAAAAAATTGGAACTGTTTTTTTTTAAAAAGTGTATTGCATAAAATTTGTTTTTATATGCAAAAATAGGTAATAAAAATGAGCAAGTTTTGTTGAAATTGTTAAGCCGTAGGAAGGTTCGAGGTGTGTTCCATAAACACATTAAACAATAAAAGTAGGTAGTAATGCTATTTATGACTTTTACTTTTATTTGGAAGTAGAAAAGTACCCGTTCTGCGCACACGGTTAATTGGAACGACTCACTACAAATAAAATAGCACAAATAACAAAAATTTAGAGGTTTTTAAAATGTTCCTTTTTCCTCTAGATTTTAGAGATAAATACTAGATACTAGAAAAATTGACATCCCAGCAAGAGATAGTCAGCATAAAAGTTGTAAAATTGAAGGTTTTATGCGGCATAATTATAGTTATTTATTTTAAGTTCAATTAAAACTTTTTTTTAAAAAATGAAGTCAATGAAGGTTTTTTTTCAAAATTCCTTGGACTACATTTTCTTGGTTTGGTTTTGGTTAAATAACGTCGCACAGTGAGCTATTGGCGACAGTTCGGGGTCTATCTCGAAGGAAAGACCCGGGAACACATACACATTCACACACACATTCATACCTGCACCTCGTTAGTTTAGAACCATGGTCAGATGACGAGTAAACACCTGAACTGGCACCCAACGTCTTCAATAGACGTCGGGACTTTGGACCCCGATCAGATGTATCGTGCACCAGTCTCGTATACACGCCGTTAATTTTTTGCGGATGTTCTGGACGACTTTTCTAGTATTTTGTAGCGAAGCTGGCAACCCTCCGATCACAAGATCACTACTTTTTACTTTTCTTTGTCGAGTCCATCACCGGGCATCGAACCGGCATCGTTAAAATTAAAAAAAAAAAAATCTGTAAAAATATCATGTTGTGCATTTTTCTGATCATCATCCAGAAGCGCTGGACCCATATGCGGTGGCACGAGTCGCACATCCCTAACGGCGTCCCTGCATCCAACGGCAAGAGAGAACAGCGTATATGCATCATGTACCAAATTTCTGAAGGAAAACATACATATTAAAAAAAATATTTATCAATAATTAATATTTCTAACGGATATTCTTGAAACGTTTGGTAAAATACAAGGAAAAAAAATATACAGCAAGTGCCAAACCTAAAATTGAAGAGTATACTTGCTATTGTATATGATTTACATTGCAAGTAGATAAACAATGCATTTTTTTCAAAATAAAATAAATAAAACAGAAAATGTCTCTAGAAAGTTAGGAATAAAAAAAAATATTTAAATTCTAAATGCTACAAAATAATAAAACAAAAATCGTGACCCTTATAATTCTAAATATTATTATATTATTTGTACAAAAATGATGATATGACATGAAATGAAGGATGGGGGTGAGGAGGGGAGGGGGGGGGAGGTGTTTACGTACCTTTAATGATGTGTGTTTAACATATACATTGCTAGAAACTACAAGGAATCCACTTTAAGGATTTTCCCATCATTATTCAAATTGATCTCCACAAAACCTTTGGGTGTTGGCGTAGAAACACATCATTTTAATGATATGCGTTGGGAGGTTGCCATATTAGAGTCAATAAATGCGCTACGAGTAATTGGCGTATCACCCAATTCATTAGTGACGAGCATTATATAAGACGTAAAAGATTTTATTGTATTCATACCAATAGTTCATATTATTTAATTGCTAAACCTAGGCACTTTATGAGGTGCTAGAGTAAGAAGCACTGTCTATACTCTTATTTTATAAAATAACGATTTGTTTTATTTCATTGTTCTTCGAAATGAACGGAAAACAGCATTTTCTTGAGTTTAACATACGGCGTTTATTATGAAGCTCTGGTTTTTAATAACTCCGTAACAGAACAGTTAGTTTCTCACTGAAACTCTCAAATATCATGAGTGGCTATTTCTGAATACGGCTGAATAGAATTTTCAAGAGAAACACCATTTTAAAGCATATGAAAGACAGTGGCGGCCCGTGGTCAAAAATGTTAGTGCAGCCGAAAACATGTAACTCCCCCCCCCCCCCCCCCCCCCCCCACCTTTTTCACAACCATACACGAACGGACATTCTTTAAAATTTATTACTCAAACCAAAGTTTCCTTTCAACTTTTATGAAAGATAACATGTAAAAATAAAAAATAATAGAAAACACTTACTTATTTTTTGAAAATAAAATCAATCCTCCTATCAAACTTGCGAATCGGTCAATTTTAATATTAATTTAAGTAAAGAAACAACACACGTGCAAACTTATCGAAAACTATTTCCGTTTGGAGAGATTCTTCGAAATTATTGTTTTCCTCCACCCCGCCTCGACGATTCAGCAATGAACCAATCATTTATTCGAAATCCCTAGTACAGCTAATTTGAAAAAATCCCTTTGCGCTACGTTTGTGTCGTCACATCCTCCATTTTAGCGTGCTGGGGAAGTCATACTACGTAAGGTTGCCATGGCAACGATGCAGCCGATTTCGAACTTCGCTTTTTAGCTGCAATTTTTATTGAATGGAGTTTTTGTTTTTTCTTCTCCTGAATTTGTGCATTACGGAAACACGCTTGCTATTTATCGGAGATTTTTTTTACTTAGAGTTGAAATTTAATCTCCATTTCCAATTCTAATCTTCATTTAAGAAAATTAATAAAATATATAATTTTAGTTTTAAAAAATAATAAAATTAGGTGCAGCCCGGCTGTACTTGCTGTAGTGGGCGAGCCGCCACTGATGAAAGATATATAAGCCCTTTCATGAGATACCTAGATAGATCCACATTTTCGCAATTCAGTTTTTAAAAAATATCTTACGTTTTCAATGCACTCAGGTCCGTCGCACTGGGGGGGGGGGGGGGGGGGGGGATATATCTTCGGGAAATTGCATCTTTAAATTGAATTTCTAGCTGTCTTACTAAGCGCGGTGCCACGCATCGCTTACCTCTTAAGTAAGCCCTGCTATAGATCCAACAAATTATGTACGTGGAAGGAATGTAAGCAGGCCCGTCGCACCTGCCCCCCCCCCCCCCAATAATCTGGAAACCTTAAAAGTTGGGAATGTCAAGTTTTAAGAATCCCCGAGTTGGGACAATTTATGCCTGGAGAAAATTTATATTATTAGCAAATAAAAGCTAGGAAAGATTAGAAAATGACCACCTTGTTAGATTACTACTTAAACTAGACCTCAGAACGAATACTGCAATGGAACATGCGTTCAACAAATCAATGCTTGCGGGAGAACTATTAATATTACCTAACATGTATATAAAAAAAACTTAAAAATGCCGATAAGTTGGAACTGAGATTTTCAGCACTGTTGAGTTGGGAATTTCGAATCGTTAAGTTGGGAAATTTGTTGTTTCGACCCACACACATTTTTTTGTGTGACGGCACTGAATGTACATCATTTTCAAAGAGAAGTCGGTAAGTCCTGATTGTAATTGTTCACATTTATTGAAAGTGATTTATGAAGGCAGCCTACGTAGGCAGCAACTACTCTTTTTACTCATTGTACTCATTTTGAGTACATGTCTTTTTCAGAAATGAAACTTTTGTATTTGGAGCTATGAGAAGCATCAAATGTACTCAAGATGATTAAATGTTACTTATTTTTGAGTACCTATTTTTAACAGTGGGGTCGTATGACATGCGACGCCGACCAAGAGAAATATATATATATATATATAATTTAAAATACACTTTTTAAATTTATCGTTAAACGTCTTTAAAAAACATTCATAAGCGCTAGAAACTCACATTTTTAAGATCATCCATTCCAACACTATAACTCCGTGGCACAGAGTTAGATATTGTATTTCAAGAGCAGACACCGTTGCAGGATTTTTTTTAACACGCATGGCAAGCATAACTTATTTCGACGCCCCTTCCTTTCTCCTTGCGTGTTAAAAAAATCCTGCAACGGTTTCTGCTCTTGAAATACAATCTCTGTCTCTGTGCCACGGAGTTATAGTCTTGGAATGGATGATCTTAAAAACGTGAGTTTCTATGCTTATGAATGTTTTTTAAAGAAGTTTAACGATAAAAATTATATTTGGTTTGGTTTGGTTAATTAACGTCGCACTAGAGCTGCACAGTGGGCTATTAAGTATATTTGGTAAAACCCTTCGAGCATGAACGAATATGACGTCATAAACGTGAAACCAACATCTCAGACCGAATGGCCTCAAACACGTGACTTCTTTTCAAAATTATGAATTAAAAAATACTCGGGATTGGCTGATGAATTGGAAAATGTGTAACAGTGAAAATTTTTGAATGAAATGACGTAATTAACCACGTGTCTGAGGCCATACATGTTGGCCTCACTTTGATGTTTGTTAAATTACAAAGATATGTACTATGAAGGATCCATGCTCGAAGGTAAAACCGTGATAATGGTGCTTAAAAATCTCCAGTGCTGCGATAACCGGCCAACTCCAGCAACCTCGACTGTTTTCTTTTTCACCTCCGTCGCTTCTCTTTCCTCGTTCCGCGGGAAACCGAAAAAAAGAAATGGCCGCGGGACAATCATAGAACATTGATTCCGCACCTGAGGCAAAGAACAACGCCGAATCACCAAACCGAACAAAAACCGCCCTCCATTTCTTGAAATAACCGAAAGATTGTCGAAAAAGAGTGAACAGCGGCGAAAAAAATCCGAAAATTTCCGGCGAAATCGGAATTTTTCGAATGTAGGATTGCAGGTGGTTGGGGAAAGGAATTTTTCTTTCGATCGGTTTTGCCGCCGTTTTCCTGCTAAGTTATGCCAGGTTTCCCCCCACTTGAAAAGGTCGGAGTTCGATGGAGATTCTTTCGTTACATCACAATCGGAAGTAGATGGTTTTTCGATCGGTTTTACGCATAGAGTAATGAGACAAATAGAGGAATAAAAATGCTGATTTCCGCGTGTCCATCATTGAAACCACGTGATATGTGGAAATGCCAATTCATTCATGCGCCAATATTACTTGGCAGGCCCTGTTGGCGACTTTAAGAACTAAACGAGATCGAAGTATTGTAATATGGTTTTGTGTTTAATTTTGTACTTAAATATCGTTTTTTTTTTAACGAGTGGCACAATTTAAAGAAGTTTAACAGATATATTAAGGAGATTTTTCTTACTTTGTAGTTTTGAAATAATTGCATTACGTTTTTATGTTAACATTTGCCATAAGCGAAGTTCTTTCAATTGTTATTTTGTATAGTTCAATAAGAAAATAGGAACAATAAAACCTGAGAAATATAAAGAGTTCGCTTCTTCGAGTATTGAACACAAATAAAATATTTTCGTTTCGTTAATGAAGAGGAAATATTTAGCGCATATTATTTTAAAATAAGTAAATACGTACAGAATTCCTTATCACCAAAAAAGAAGAAAGTGCGCCAAATTTGAAACTCCTGCAGATGTCTGAACGCCAAATGTGGAAACGCTATAACCACGTGATGTGGGTTTTTCTTTTCAATATTCTGGTTTTACGTGTCTACGGACCACTGAATTTAAAGTTAGGCAAAGCGAGGGCCACCACTTTCTAATAGTACTCAGGTATCAAATGTTATGTTGACTATAAAGTAATTCAGGTATTAACTATTTATTTTCTTGCAAATTAATTTATTCGTAAAAATTCAATTGTATTTATCATAATTTATTTTAATTACTTTGTAATAATCAATGTTAATTTATTTTAATATTTATAATATTTACTTAATTTGTTTCACTAAAATTAGAAGTTTTTTAGTAGAAGTACTTCGATAAAAGAATGAAATAAAATAAAATGAAAACTTTTTAAGGTTGCTAATAGAATAATTAAACTTATTTATTTTATCCCAAACAATAATTTAAATTAATAAACTATGTCAAAAGACTTTATAAAGTTAAAAAAAACAATCCAAGAAAATACAAGTGTTCCATTACCAAGTATTTCTATTGTAAGCATATAAATGTTGATTCTCTATTTAGAGTTTTTCTTTAAAAAGAATAAACATCAAACATTGGCTTTAAAAAAATGTCTTTAAAATATATGGGGAATTGGACAATAGCTGCACGGACTACTTCAGGCCAGAGAGTTGTTATATTAAATAGAGAGCGCCTTCAATGCCAGAGTCTCGTAAGGCCGCGGTGTCAACATTGAAAAAGAAAACCAACATCACGTGGTTTTAGCGCTGCCACATTTGGCGTTCGGACATCTGCAGGAGTTCTAAATTTGGTGAACTTTCTTCTTTTTGGTGATAAGGCGTTTTGTCCGTATTCAACTTCTTAACATATATGTAGGTATTTACTTATTTTCAAACAATTTGCGCTAAATATTTTCTCTTCATTAACGAAACGAAAATATAATTTTCTTTCTGTTCAATACTCGAAAAAACGAAACTCTTTATATTTCTACGGTTTTATTGTTCATATTTTCTTATTGAACTATACAAAATAACAATTGAAAGAACTTCGCTTGTGGTAAATTTTTTACATAAAATAATTAACGCAATTATTTCAAAAGTACAAAGTAATAAAAATAGATTTAATATATCTGTTAAAACTCCCTTAAATTGTGCCACTCGTTAAAAAAAACGATATTTAAATACAAAATTAAACACAAAACCATATTACAATACTTCGATCTCGCTTAGTTCTTAAAGTCGCCAAGGCCTGCCAAGTAATATTGGCGCATGAATGAATTGGCATTTCCACAAATCACGTGGTTTCAATGATGCACACACGGAAATCAGGATTTTTATTCCTCTATTTGTATCATTACTCTATGCTTCAGGCCCTATCACAGACCACCAAGCACCAGTGGTCCACTGATGACTATACCTGATAACTAACTATTATAATTACTCGGAATCAATTCTATAAAACCTGTAAAAAACCTGTTATTTTTATAGAAATCACTGTCTTTCTAATGGGAAATTTGGAAAAATTCACAGATGGCAACTTTAAATGCAAAAAATATATCGTGACGTGACAGGGGGAAGGTGGGGGTAAGGCTAAAATGACTTGGGGAACGAGTTTACAAAAGGATGAAAACTGGCATAATTTAACATATAAATGCTTCCATAAGAAATTATTTTTAGCTTTTACAGTACTTTCAGTTTCGGTTTCTATTTGCAAAGTTCTAGCTTTTAATCATAGATGGCGCCAAACGCCAATATTTAAGATATCTTCAAATTCTCTTTGAATTCTCATCATAATTTTAATTCTTATTAGAGTTTTGAAGAAAAATAAGTGAACATTAAAATTGTTTTATAAAGGCAAACTGATATGCAAGACAAACTGAGAAAAACATACTTTTTTTTGTTTAAATAAAATAAATAGTTATTTGATTATTAATAAATATTAAATCTTTAAATTATGCTTATGGGTATTGTATCTTCAATATAAAAGTTCTTGATTGAGAATTTTAAGGGGAAAAATACTATGTTGAGTGTTAAAATTTAAAAATATCGAGCAATATTATCCCTTTGTTATTACCTATAATCCAGTCCAGGCACGTACGTAGGTAAGGGGGTAGTTCAGGGGGTTCAAACCCCTCCCATTGAAAGTCAAGAAAAAAAATTAAAAATCGAAGAACTGACTGTAAAAATCATAAAAATACTTTAAAAAAACTAGAAAAATTTCAATTTCTAGTATAATAATTCTTGTTGAGTTCACGAAGAAAAATCTGGTATTTTCCAGGAGTCCTACCCCGGAAAATAGTTTTTAAAAGGCATTAAAAACATGATTTATGGGCATTTTTATCTCAAACTAAGCACATAACATGACGTCATCGTGTTTCTTTATAGTTTTATTTGAATTTCGGTGACAAAGGGGAAAATATCGCGAAATGGTGCCGTATAAAAAAAAGTTGTAACTAAAGTAATATATTATTCTAAACAAGGAATTTTAAAATTTAAATTTGTTCTCTAAATTTATTTCATAATATAAGGGAATTACTAAATTTACTAATTTAAAAAAAATAGTTAATGATTAATATCGGTAACAATTTCTTGAAAAATAAATTATAGCAGTTGCTTTTACTTTATGTATATGGCAACTTATTTCTGTTTACTTGGATAAAAATGTATAAGTTTGAAAAATTGGGGGGGGGGGGGGATTGTTAATTTGGCAGGGGGGGGGGGGAGCTACCTAAAGAAATCCGTTGCTCAGTTACTGAATCCCCCCCATGAAAACTCTATACCTCCGTGCCTGCCCCAGTCCAACAATTGACAATTATCATTGGAAAAAAAAAATTGGGGGAAATATAAGATTTTTCCTCATTATTATTTTTTTTTTTTAGATTTTGGTTACATGTTTTTTCTCGTTTGAATCGGGAAAAATGGATTTGTGAAACATTAGCCTTTTTTTTAAAGTGAAACTTCTTATACTCGGGGACAACCTAAGTTGAGCCTAAAGCAATTGAATATTTATACATATCATTGCTTCAGGTTCAACTTAGGTTGTCCCCGAGTATAGCTTCATTTAAAAAACAAGTGTGCCTTCTAGATTTGAAATTGCACACTCCACCAGAAGTAAAATGTATTAAAATTTTGCATTTTTTTACAATGATTTTTCCAACATTTTTCATGACCGCGATAAGAATGTTGGTAAATTCCTGTAGACTTGGCAAAATCACAAACGTAGTCGTCAACTATTTTTATATGTCGTAGACTTTTATTGAAAGTAATAGGAAGCAGTGTTGTGTAGTTGTTAACACAAATAAGACGAAGCCAGTGATTTAAAAAAAGGTACAGAAAAAAAAAATACGCCCTAAGAAAAATACCTTGGCTAATCTGTCAAGGTCATGAATATTTTTTTTTGCCTATATATGTTATCTCTAATTATTAGAAACGTCTAGTGCGAAGAATGTAATTAGCTTAAGACATATTGAAAAAAGAGGAAAAGTCATTCTAAAAATTTCCATTAACTACTTGAGCTAATTAACCACGTCTCGGTGTTGAAAGATACGAAACAACTTGGGGGGGGGGGGGGGGGGGGGGGTGAGTGACCGTTTAAGGCTCAGGGTTAAAGAGGAAACAATTTTTTGGTGTTACATTGCCCCCCGTCTGGTTTTGAGCACTCGACAATTTGTTTCGAGTTGCAAAATTCTACCCTAAACTGCAGAAGCTTCGCTAGTTTCTTTGCCCGGAGTTCGTTCCTTTCCTGATCCCTACATTACGCATGCGCAGTTCTCCCTCACTACGGCCCTACGATTTCTATTGGATGGAAACTTTAAAAATTGTTTCTAACAAATCTGTTTCTTATATTATTTAGCGCGCTTTTAGATTAGTGCTGCTTAATTTGTAAAAAACAGTGAAAAAATCAAGAGTAACTCTCACAGAGAATTGAGTTAAGAAATGATTTTTTTGGTGGTGGGACGTAAACATTTGACGTTTAGGGTGCATAACTATATTAAAAAATATATATGCGTGAAGTCGTGAAGTCACCAAATTCACATATATTTAGTGGTTTATGACATTTGCCAAATGTTTTTTTAAGAAACAAACAGGGATTGTGAGGAATTTCAACCTGAATTAATTTTTAGATCAACATACTGCTTCTAGATGACAAACATAATATTATATTAAAGTTTGTTTTAAGCTCATGGATACGTTGTTCACTTTCATTTTTAAAAACAGAGAATAAAAATAAGACATTGTTATTTTGGTAACTTAAAGTCGCCATTTGAGCGCAAAGGGTAAATAAAATAGGTTGATATCCGTGATGTCATACTTTTAAATGGAGTTAGATATTGAACAAGTAATGAAAGAAATTCGGGGTTTTTTATGTTTAAGAACATGAATCGTTCAATCTGAAAAACAAGGGGGAAAAAAGAACAGATCAGTATTTTGGTGACTGAGAGTCACCACTCGATGTCAAAGTGTTAATCCTCCACAAACTTATGAATAAGTTTGCCATATTTTTGTAAACCCTATCGAGATATTTTTTTATCCACTACAAATGTCCGCTGCTGCTACATTTAATTTGAATAAAATATTAATAAGGTTTGGTTTGTTTAATTAACGTCGCACTAGAGCTACACAGTTGGTTATTGGCGACGGTTCGGGGCCTATCTCGAAGGAAAGACCCGGGAACGATGCCTCGTATTTTTGAACCATGGTCAGATGACGAGGACAACACCTGAGCTGGCACCCGACGCAACCTTAATAGGCGTCAGGACATTGGATCCCGATCAGATGTATCGTGCACCAGTCCCGTATACACGCCAGTATAATTTGTTGGATGTTCTGGACGACTTTCTAGTATTTTTGTAGCGAAGCTGGCAACCCTCCGATCGTAAGATCACTACTTTTTTACTTTTCTTTGTCAAGTCCATCGCACGGATTCGAACCACCAATCCTCTGATTAGTAGCTGAACGCCTTATCCACTGAGCAACTTGGACTCTCAAAATATTAATAAAGCAATTTCGTTACGTAAAAAATCTTCAGTATTTAGTTCTCTTTATTAAATATCATTAATATTCCTTACAGACTAACCAATCCATACACACACCACTACGCATTTACTTAACCAAATCGAATTTTCCTTGCAGCTGATATGAATGAGAAATAATCTGTTGTTTTTCTTAGAAATAATCGCATATATTTTACGCAACGCTCATAAGTTATAACCGAATCAGGCGGTTATCATGCTGCAGTCATATTTCACTGAATCCCCAAAGGAATATATATTGCTTCTGTATGATATATGGGTATTGCAAGCTCACAAGTGAGCACGGGGCATCGCTGTGCCGTGCTCCGCGGGGGAGTTTTTGCGATATCCTAAGTAAATGAATATTCTCCTAGAGATTTATGGCTGGACGAGCGGTAAGTTCTACTCAACTGTGCGATAAGATTATGCCAGCTGGATTATGACATGTTTATTGCGCCACACTGCAAGGAATTGTTTGGGTCAGCGTCATGAGGAGAATATCAGTGATGTATGCAGCACACAGAATGAGAATTGGAAAGAGGGTATTTTGACGTGAACGCGTTTTCTTTCTGTGCACAGTTGCGGGAAGTCGCATGTAGAGGAAAACGACATTTATAAAATCCTTTAACTCCACATCAAACAAGCCTATGGGGATAGATAACATTCCATCGTTCCAACTACTAGATGGTTACGACAAATTTGACAAGTCGCGGATCACCATTTTTAATATTACTAAAATATACTTATGAACATATTAAACATAACTAAATATAACATAATAAATACAACAGGTTTTGAAGTATTTATTTTATATATATATACTTAAATATATACTTTATTAGAAAGTGAGTTTTTAACTTGAAACTTCAAATTATTGCAAATATGTATCTGTCGTATTTATAATATCAATATGGAATTTGGACTTGCTATTTGTTCACCAAAGAACGCTCTTTCTAACATTCGAATTGAAGGATTCAGTTCACATTTTTTCTCTTTCCAAAAACAGATTTTTCATCCCTAAAGTATATTAGCATACTGACAATCGTGACATTCGATAGAAATACGACATTTCCTTCAACAAAATACATTGAACATCAAAGATATGAAAGAATGAAAATAGGGAATGCAATATTGTTTCACTTTCAATTTTCAATTTAGATTTGGTTATTAAAGAAAAATATTTGAAACATCACTAGTTTTTTTTTTTTTTTTAGTAAAACACATATTTTGGAATTGGTGGTAAAGCTCCACCGACCACTTTGGACCGTTTCGCGGACCACGGGTTGGGAACCACAGGTGGTGCTGCTGGTGTTGAAGTGGTAAGACGTTTCGAACAAGTCGATTATTAACCCATTCAGCCTTCTAATCTTTGTATCACGTGCAGGCACGTAATATACCTGAACCCTAAAGTAAGCATGGGCATGGGGATATGATTACCCTAAGTTAGAAACTCGATGGCCGTCATGTTGGGTTTAATCATGTTAAATTTCATAAAAATAATTTTAAAGAATATTATTTTTAGTTCTGGGGGTGAGCAGTTTCACCCACCCCCAGGTGATGGGTGAAATAAGATACCTAAAGAATTCCTTTTCTCAGACACTGAAACCCCATGAAAAATCTGCACCTACGTGCCTGAACACGTGGAAGATTGGTTTGGTTAATTAACGTCGCACTAGAGCTGCACATTGGGCTATTGGCGACGGATCGGGGTCTATCTCGAAGGAAAGACCCGGGAACACATACACAATCACACACACATTCATACATACATGCACCTCGTTATTTTAGAACCATGGTCAGATGACGAGGAAACACCTGAACTGGCACCCAACGCCTTCAATGGACGTCGGGACTTTGGACCCCGATCAGATGTATCGTGCACCAGTCCCGTATACACGCCGTTAATTTTTGAGGATGTTCTGGACGGCTTTTCTAGTATTTTGTAGCGAAGCTGGCACCCCTCCGATCACAAGATCACTACTTTTTACTTTTCTTTGTCAAGTCCATCGCCTGGCATCGAACCAGGAACCCTCGTATTCCTAGCTGACGCCTTTAACCACTCGGCCACGGAGGCCTCACACGTGGAAGAGGAGTTTCGACTAAATGCAATGCACGATTCTGTCCCAGTACCCTACGTGGGATCATCCTATGGGGATAAAATGATATATCAACCTGTAGAGAAACTTAGGTTAGGTATCCCCATAGATCTCAATATTTGACCACAATATAAGTTGGTTAATATTATTATACTTGTATGGGAAGCATCCCGATTTTAACTTGATGTGCAGGTCGTTGATGTATCTTTCTTTTGAACAATACTTAAAAAAAAAAAAAAGGAATTGGAACCACACCAAGACACTTGAAGACGGAAACTCTGAAGTTAGACACAGCAACTGTAGCTCCCACATCGAAATTTTCATTCGAGAAATTTGATATTTAGACCAAAGTTGAAATTTTGAAGGAATATCGGGAAACTATACGAATCCACTCAAATCTCCTGATCAACCACCACGTACGCCCCTTGACAAACAGTCGCCAATACACTGTTAAAAATTTCAGTTCAACGTTGTACCATAACTTGGTGCAAAATGTAAGTTTTCAACTTGTTGCACCATATCATGGTGCAAGCTAGGTTGAACCAAAATTTTTTTTATCGAGAATGGTGCCAGCTTTCACCAGAAAGTTGCAATAACTGCAACCGAAACTTCGCTGAATATACGAACCGGCTCGACGAACCGGGAATCCCCTTCTTATTAATGTTAACGTATCGGAGTGTATTAATCGAATATCAAAGTAAGTTAAATGTTTTATTTCATGGTTATTGTAATTAAATGTTTGTTTTATGATGTTTAAGTGTTTTTACTCATATAAAGTTCAAATATAAACAGATTAGTATAAAGTCGTTGTCAACTACGGCCGTTGTATTCTGCTGCTTTTCAAGATCCCAATTCTGAATTTTAACCAATGAAAAAAATTGATTGAAAATTTTACAGCTTTATAAAAAAAATATATTTCTATGTTTTAAATCGTGAGTAATATATTTTTTAAATTAAACGAACAATATGCGGTCAAACACTTAGCATTTTTTTTAACCTTTACAATACTAAACTTGTTTGTTTACTATGTAAAGTCAATGGGAAAGTACGTAAAATTTACGTATGGTTTGTATTCTAGGGTTAAATTTCAGTTGAGTCCGCATAATATACAATAAATGGATTGTTTAAATTTAAGTATAAAGAAACACTTTGCCAAAACATGTAAAACACTGGGGAAAAAATTTAACTTTAATGCAATGTTTGAAATGTAGATAATTTTGCTGACTACCAACATACTTTGTTTTATTTAAGCTACTATTCATTTCAGTGTAAAATAAGTCCATCTAGTTAAAATGTATTGTAAGGCCCCCTTGGATGTGGTGAGATTTTTGAAAAGGCTAGGTTGGTTCCTAGAACACGATGCCCCCGCCAAATGTAATATTTGGCGATAATATATAAACAATAACATTTTCATTTTGGCAACCTTGCCTAGAGGAAAATAGAGTTCTTTAATTGGCAAAAAAAAAGGGTTTTGTCGCCAATAACATGTTAGTGTATTATAACATCGAATTAACATGTTAGTATAACATTGAATTTTGAATATTGGGCCGAGGGGCACCGTGTTCTAAGAATTTACCAAAAGCTATATTCGCAACGCTACCACGTTCTTGGCAACGAAAAACGGTTTTGTTTCCAACATAAGAACTCCATTTCCCTCCTGAAGGGTTGTCGAAAATGGTAACTGTTAAAAGCTGAGGGACCGTACAGTACATTTTAACCTTCATAAGTGACAATACTAATTTTCAGTTTGTAATATAATTGTATTGTCAAATATCTATTACAAAATACATCATTCTTGTTGAAAGAGTTCCGAGCCCATAATCAAAAGGGTTGTATGTTTATTTTTTGTTTTTGCCAAACATCCTGTTGTTGGCTGTTGTATGTTAAATTTATCATGGTACAAGTGCGAGTGTGCTCATGTTGGCTGTGGTATGAAAACTTGGAGACTGAGGTGCCAGCTCGGAAGTTGTCTTTGTGATGTTATCTGACCATGGTTACAAATTATAGAGAAGCGTCCCTGATTTTTCCTTTCGAGATAGTTTTCAAACCATCGCCAATAGCTAATTTTGAAGTCTAGTGGGATGTTAGTGCAACAAACCAATAAAACTTTTATTGTAAATCTTTAACGCATTTGCACAATCAATCTATTCTATGGTTATCCCTTTTTTTTTACATATGTATATATACATATGTAAATATAATATATACTTTATATATTTATATAATATAAAAGAATATATATATTCTTTACCTTTATGTATTTGCTAAATACAACTTAATGTTTATTTTTACAACATTTTATACTATTATTAATGATTCAGAATCGGGTAAAAAGAATTGGCTATTTCATAAATTAATAAATCACTGAAAAACACTTAATTGTGTTTCGTTTATAAACAAGAGTAGCCGTAAAGCCTAATAAAACGTTAGCCAATAATTTGTCTTTTAACGTTTACAGGATGGGTGGTTGATATTTCAACCAGAATCCCATGTTAAAACCAAACGCCCACATTTTAAAGGTTAAAACAAAGTTAGATGTTACTCTCACACTAAAATTTTTGTAATATAAGTTAATAATGTAGCTCTTTTCTATGTCATTGTTACTGAAGTCTTTTAATGGCAATTTACTTTTTTTCTATTTTAAAGATCATGATTGAACCGACATTGTGTGGCTCTAACGTAAAGGCGTCTGAGGTAATGTTTGTAATATAAACTGCCTCAGTCAACCTTTTTCTAAGAGACGCACTCTACAACAACTTAACTTGAATCCTGAGGAAAAACTGGCAGCTACTGCTTGATGTCCTGAATTGGAATTCTCTTACCTGGCAGAATATTTATCCAAGATGCTGAGTGTCAATGTTGAATACATTTATGGAACTTGCATTAACGTAGTGACAAGACGAATGACGATTGCATTAATGAAGTGACGCAAAATGGCCTTTCGGCCAAATCTGGATACAACAGTGTGCGGAAGCTTCAAGAATGTGTGGAAAACTTTCATGTATGCAAATGTTCCTTACAAACCCAAGTTTTCAAATTTTCCTCATTGTTAGAATAAAAAATACTTCAGTATTTGTAGCAACATATACAAACTCCCTAAAATCCTGTTATGTGCTTCGTAACTATGGCACTAATTCCTACTCCACCTCTCTGCCATTGTGTGTGAATTCTCCGAACATGAAGATTGTAGGATAAAATGTGCATTGATCTGCTTATGCAATTTCTTAATATTCTGTATATTCAACAGTGTGCGGAAGCTTCAAGATTGTGTGAAAAACTTTCATGTATGCAAAATAACTTTGTATGCAAATGTTCCTTACAAAATGTGTGCCCAAAAGTGTTCAAGCCGGAGATAGGATACTGATGCTCTTGAAATAAATTCCATCAGTGTGGCTGGCATATAGCATTCACACAATATATTGTGTAAATGCTATAGAAAAATTTGATTTTTTTAATATCTCCTTAAAAAGTGAGTACATTTGCTAATATGAGTAAATGAGTTTAACTACATTATTATTATTTGTCTTTGATTGCATTTAATTTAGGATTGATTTCTAGAAGTTTAGATTTTACGGTTATAAGTTGTCTGGCTATCTCAACAGTATTTATAATGAAAATATTTATAAAAACTGTTGAAAAAGCTAGGAAAAACAATTGCTTACTGAAATTGAAGGGTGAACTCAGCTTCTATTCTTTCCCCAATAATATGCTCGATTGGGTATTAAAGTAATTTCAATCTTAAATATTTGTACAAATAGGCCTAGTAATATTAAAATAAATTGTATAAAAAATATATTTATAAAATATTATATTTTCAATTTTTTTTTCTTTATTGTATAACTTTAAGTCATAAGGGTTGTACGGGAGAAAAATTTGCTATTCCACTGGATTTTAAATCCAAGTTTGGCAAACCAGAAACTGAATTCAATTAACTATATTGTTTTCTCTAGGAAATATATTATGTACTGTACATGTTTTTTTTTTTTTTTTTTTTTGTAATTGGCAATAAAAATAAAATAAATTATATTAGTAATAAATAAAAATGATTTACTATTATTTCCATCTATAATGTAAAGTTTTTATTTAATTTTGAGTATATATACTAATTAAATTAGCACAATTTATTGAGGTTTATGTGACATTAAATTAAAAAAAAACATATAAGTAAACAATGTATTCCTTAATAATGGAAAAATTTCCTTTGAATATACTATTTAAATAATTGCACAGTAATTTCAAATTATTTTGTGAAATTGTTGAAATATACAGAATTGTAAATATAGTTCTAAATTATAAGAAAATTTGATCTAATAAAAATTTTAAAAGGGGTATAACGAAAATACGAATTATGGTGCAACGTTTCACCAAAATCTGGTACCCATTTAGCTGCAACTAAACTTTGGTGCTTAGTTTCACCATAAAATGGATTAACAAAAACCTGAATTTTGGTTCAACGTTTCACCATAAAATGGATTAACAAAAACCCGAATTTTGGTTCAACGTTTCACCAAAATGGTGTAGCCAAAATACCGAGTCTTGGTGCTTAGTTTCACCATAAAATGGATTAACAAAAACCCGAATTTTGGTTCAACGTTTCACCATTAAATGGTATCCATGGTAGCACCATAAAATGGTAGAACTAAGCACCAGACGTTGGTTGCAGCTAAACGGGTACCAAATTTTGGTGCAAGGTCGCACTAAATTTTTAACAGTGTACTTGTCGCCAATACTCAAAACATCGGAATCTTCCCACGCTCTGCTATTATTCGAAAGTATCTTCCGGGTGCACACAGATTCCGAAAGAGATCAAAGCCCATCTTTCAGTAAAACGCAGAACGCGTGTTTCGTGTCTGTCGCCAACCCACCGTTTGCTATCGTCTGACATCAAGATTGCGATGCATAAACCTAAGCGAAGGCGATCGCATTCCCACGGTACTTTTTTAAATTTAAAGGGACGAAATGCTCCTGAATTGTGTTTGAATCCAACGATGAGTGATACGAAACAGTGGTTCTTCAGCCCCCCAAAAATGGCCTTCCATCCTTCAGTAGTCGTTTTTATCTGGAGAGCTTGCGAAACGTGTTTCTAATGAGATTCACCCATTAATTCCACTCGGTTGTTTATGTCAAGGATCAAGGAATCCGTCGCGATTTTGCTTGGTTTCAGATAAATCCGGAAGTTGCAGAGTGTATAGGAGATAGTATCCATCCTACAAAGTTATGGGGGGGGGGGGGGGGGGGGGAAATGCTATACTTCTGGTCAAATTGAACGTCAACCGAAGGCTCGCCTTGTAAATGGAGCTTTGCTCCAACTCCAAACTTTTTCAAATTCATATTTTTTCAAATTCATTTTTTAAATACCCCTTTTTATGACATTAAAATCTGTAAATCAAATACCATCAGGTTGTAAAGCGGAAGTTTGGAGAGTGCGTGTATCACTTGTTCTACCCTCGTCATCGCATTGTGGTTCAAAATTCTGAGGCAATGTTCCCTAGTCTTTCTTTCGTTGTAAATTTCTAATGTTAGTGTTGAGCAATGAAACAGCCAACATTGAGTGATATATCAGAATAAATCTTTAAAAAATGAGGTAGGTACAGACCGCACTCTACCGTAAGGTTTGGTTTGTGAATATTTTTGGGCCCCACGCGGTACGCATAAATGACTAACCAAGTTGATGCGGGCCACCTTCCATTACACGATTGTAGGTCAATTATCCCCAAAGACTGATTCCCCGTGGAGTTATGGGGGTGACAACGCATACTACAGCCAAGAGCGACATTCCTTCTTCAGCTGAACGAAGGTCAAAGGCAATTTGGGTTAACAATCCGCATGTTCGAAACGTCTTACTTTCTTCTGCATGATGATACGTCATCTATCCTGATAGGATGATTCCATGTGGATCTGAAAAATTTCACTATAAAAAAAAATTGCACGGCAGCGTATTTTCGACAGACTACAACCCTTACGTGAAGTCACGTAAGGCAGTGATTCTCAACCTTTTTTCACTCACGTACACTTTGATAAAACTTTTATGACTTACCCCCTTCTCTCACATCCCTCTATGCACACAAAATATTGTCTTTGTTAGGCAGTAATGTTTGTCAGTTAGCTGGCAAATTAATCAAACGACTCAAATGGATGACACACACACTTTTGTTTTTTATTTTACTTATTACATTTATATATTTAATTTTCGGTGTTTTCCGCCAATTCTAATTTTATTTTCGCGTACCCCCAACCTGACCGCTACGGCCCCCCAGGGGTACTCATATCAACGATTGAGAACCGCTGATCTAAGGGATTCAACTAACATTTTTATCGTAAGCAGTCCGTTTTCTTTAAACAACGCATATTTTCAGATTTATTGTTTCGTTTTTACCAATACTAAGGCCACCCAAGTCTCGATCTATACGGCTCGATATAACTTATATATATTTTTTAATGTTGCTGATAGGACAATGAGATTAGAGAAATTACACTACAATCGGTTATTATATGGTACAATTTTAAAACAATCATACCCCTTCATTTCTCTCTCTCTATATTTTTTATTGCACGAAATTGAATACTAATTTGTTTATTTACAATAAAGGTACTGTTAAATGAATCTCGTGCTTTGATTAAGTTAATTCTCTTTACTCCAATTTCATGATTTATATCTTTGGAAACTTTTTATATTAAATAGATTATTCTATTAATAAAAAATAGAGTAAACGGTTTGTTTGGTTTCAAACTCTTATATCTCTGCCATTTTCTTTGTGAAGCCGTCAACTGTATTAGTTACATTTAAATTGTCATTAATGTTTTTAACAACATACGATATTAAAGATTGAAAACATTATCCATGAAGAATTTTGTGATGGAACGTGCAATGAAAATATTAATTAACCAACACGGCTAAAATGCACTTGTAAGTTGTTTATTTTCAGACATTGCTGCACTTAAAATTTTGGTGCATTTATCTTGCATTATCTCCATCTACACATTTTTTTTTGTTTGTATTTAACAGCGAATCAAATAGTTATTCTCGTAAGTTTAGCGTTGTGGCAAGCAGATTTTAAAAGCTATTATATCGATGTCTTACGATCAAGGGTAGTTAGAAAACACGGGTTCTACATCATAAGAAGGAATGAGGGATGGTCCAGTGACACCTGCGGATGGGACGCGACTGGCCATATCCATTCCTCCTCATGATGTAGAACCTGTACTTCTGTCTACTTAAGATGTAGAAAATCCAACCTGATGACAAATAATTATTTTCATTGGTAAAAACTCCTGATGAATGTTTTCTCCCCCATTCTTTATAATAATGCTACAAACTTTCAAATGGCTGTCCTGAAAATTAGTGAATTGTCGTCACACCTGTACACTAAGGCGTCAGTGTGTCTTTTGTATGCAACATGTACAAGTACTTTAATTTTGAGATATGGGTTGCAACAAGATGTCGGTCGGGAAAACCCCCAAAAATGTAAAATTCTCACTTTTTTTTTTGCTTGCTAAAACTGTGGTTTGGAATTTTCTAAATATGCTTGCAACATTCTAGAACTGTATCTATGTTTTTTACTTAGTTTTTTTTTAATTACAGTAAGACTTTTATTATTAATTTAAAAATGTATAATTTTTAAAGCATGTTATAAAATACGTGTATATTATAAATTGGCATGCGAATTAGCTCTAAAACCAGTATTTTTAAAAACATTACAAAAGTTGAAAAATTTGAGTTTAAAGATAATTTTTTGTGCTATTATGATTAAGTATGTATATAAAAATTAAATACATTTAGTACAAACTTTTAATGCCAATCAATTCCTATGTATTATAATTTTAAGGAACTGAGAAAAAATTTTAGTGAAAAATATCATTCTTTAAAAAAAAGCCTTACCGTTTTAAAAAAAAGCTTTAAAAAATCGAAAATATTAAATTTTTTAAAAATACAAACAATTATATAATTTTTGTTGGGAAATGGTTCTTTATATAAATTTAAATAATACACATTTAACTTTGAGTCGAAAAATCAAAATAAAACATTAAAAAAAATAGATGGTACTATGTCCACAAAAAGTACCCAAGTACCAAAAAAGCCTTGTGCAGGTTTAGGATTTAGCCATGGATATTATGTAATACAACTGTGCATGGTCGTAAGTTGGGTATTAAAACGAACGGAAAACATAGGTATGACACATCAATACGATTGAACTGTTATTTACAAAAATATTTCTTGGAATGTTTTCTCACAGTGACAACCTGTGGTCCGTGAGAGTGTCTGGAATAGTTCTAATAACCAAAATAGTTTTGAAATTAAAAAAAGCATTGTTTTTTGATTACTTTTAATAAATATACTTCTACTAAATATTCTACTAAATATACTTCTACTAAATATTCTACTAAATATACTTCTACTAAATATTCTACTAAATATACTTTTACTAAAAAGTATCGAAGTTGGTAAAACTAAAATACGTTCATATTACTTAATTACTTGAGGAATGACAAGTAATTTCACTAACATGAATTATTATGTTCAGTAATTTACATAATTTAAGTTATATGCAATTGAATTTGCACTAATAAAATAATCTGAAAGAATACAACATTTAAAACCTGAAATACATATTGTGTCAAATTTATATTTGAGTGGTGATCCGCGCTTTGTCTAAATTTTAATTTGGTGGTCCGTAGCCATCGAATGGTTGGGAACTTCTGCTCAAGAGGAACGAAATGCGAAACTTCGAATTCTTGAAGTAGTTCTTGCAAAACAGAAGCAGTGCATCTGGTTATTGTCTTCCAGAACGACTTGAAAAAACGAAGATAACACACAAAACAGGCCCTCTTCTCCTGCTGCGTCTAGGATTTCGGCGCCCTCGGATTCTCATTCAAATAAGAACCCTTTTTGGAGCAAGTCTGAAAGCTTTTTTGTGCTCCAACTTCGAGGGACATTAAACAATGAGATAGATTGGAGTGTCTTAGGCGCCTGCGTTTTCTAGAATTCCATATGAAAATTCAGAATTTTTTTTTCGTCTCATTTGCGCCATAAAGAGACCCCATTTCAACACTGTTAAAAGTGCATGCTCGATTTTGAAGAAACATTCGTTAATTTTTCGCGACACAGTTCTGCCTGCTGCACGTTTCGTTGAAGTATTTCGCCGAAATGAAGAAATGCATCTTTTCTTTTTTTTTCACGAAATTTATTTCGTTAAAAAGTGGGCGATTGGAAATAAAATATCGACCGTTCAACTCGGACCAAAGATGTCTTTGTCCAAAACCAGATGCGTTGTGGCAATTTACATATAAGAATGTAGGTAGTGAAATTTTTTTAAACTTCTTGAATCTTCCTAACTGTATTTTACTTTTATACGAAACACATTTTTGCATTTACGTTTACCAAGAACAGGGCCTGATTACCGAATAGGCCCGGGAAGCCCAGGCTTACACTTTACATTTTTGAGGGACCCCCAAATGCCACATTTTATAAAAATATTTAACATACTTAACATAGCTTGCTACTAATATTACCTTAAAAAAGTGGCATTACTAACTTTAGCAAAACAAAGTTGCTACTTGTGTTAAATTTTTTCGAATATTGGAAAAAAAATCTAAAACACACAGAATATTAAGAATATTCATTACCTATTAATGTTTTTTTAATATATTTATAATGTGTTTCGTTTTAATGCCATTCAGGGGCAAGGATTTTAGTGCATGTAAAAAACCGATTGGATGTTCCAGGGTCTATTTGAAAACACTAGGGCCCCCATTTAAAGGCGGGCTCCTCTTGCTTCAATGTCTTAATCGGGCCCTGACGAAGAATACATACTTTTGAAGTGAATACTTCTTTCCTTTTTGTACGGGGAACACAGTTGCACGGAGTCTTATATAGGGGAAAACGACATTTGTAAAATCCTTAAAACTCCACGTGGAACCATCCTATGGGGATAAATGACACACCATCGTGTAGAGGAGTGGTTCGCAACCTCTAAATGGTTAAAAACCATTTAGACTAAAATTCGACAAGAGTTTTTTGTACAAGGTATTCAATAAAATATATTTAAACTGCATATATTATAGAACGAATGTTAATTAAAAATATCCCGTTAAAATTTATCTTATAAAACATGAAAAAAACCTCTTACAACCACATGCGCACTTATCCAATTCTTGGCTTTATTTCGTACTTTAATTCGGTGAGAGTTCGCGAACGAATCTGAAGGTAGATGAGCGAGGGTAGAGAGCGAACCCTTAGTATTATATATAAAAAACTGTATTTACTTTCAGAAACAACACTCTCATTTTTTTTAGCGTTCTGCTATCGGCAAGACCACTATCGTCTATTTTGACAACCGATTCGTCATTGACGAAAAAAGAATCCACATATTTCTAACGAAAGTAATTTTCTCTGTTTTTTTTCCGGTCCTATCGGCTGATTTAAGTTCTTATATGTATATTGCCGCAATTCTAAAAAGCTTTTATAGCTTGGCAGATAGCGCGCGTGACTTCAGACAGAGAGATCCGTGGTTCGAATCGCGCCCTCGATTTTTATTGGAAATTGTCTTTATTTTTGACGAAATAAATTTCTTGGGGGAAAAAAAACATGACAAAATCAATTTCCTCAGTTTGACAAAATATTTAATCGGAGCATTGAACCAGGCATCTTTTTCGTCAGAAATAATGAAAGTTTCTTTAAAAATGGGCATGTATTTTAAACAGTGTTCGGCGTTTCACTATAGTTACTTCGACTTTTTATTTCGCAAAGTTGAGTTCACTCTTCCAAAAAAAAGCGAGCCCCAGTTGCTCAGTTGGTAAGGCATTCAGCTACTAATCAGAGGATTGGTGGTTCGAATCCGGGAAATGGACTTGACATAGAAAAGTAAAAAAGTAGTAATCTTGCGATCGGAGGGTTGCCAGCTTCGCTACAAAAATACTAGAAAGTCGTCCAGAATATCCAACAAATTATACTGGCGTGTATACGGGACTGGTGCACGATACATCTGATCGGGGTCCAAAGTCCCGACGTCTATTGAAGGCGTTGGGTGCCAGTTCAGGTGTTTCCTCGTCCTCTGACCATGGTTCTAAAATAACGAGATGAATGTGTGTATGAATGTGTGTGTGAATGTGTATGTGTTCCCGGGTCTTTCCTTCGAGATTGACCCCGAACCGTCGCCAATAGCCCACTGTGCAGCTCTAGTGCGACGTTAAATAACAAAACCAAACTTCCAAAAAAAGCTTCTATAATTGGATAAAGTTTACTAATCAATAAGGCTCTCTCTGTTCCTGCAACCTTTTCATTCTGTTTTACTCCGCAGTCTTACCCAACTGCTGTTTTCCGTCAACCCATCCTGACTTGTCTCGCTGCATACATCCCACAGACTCTGCTGCAACCTACTCTAAGGCTGCAACTGTATCCACTTGTCCCACTGATGGGCCATATGGGATTCTTGACAAACCTCGAATGGGACCGGGGAAGAAAAAAGCGCGGGACAGGACACCCTTTCTGTACGGGGCCATGTGCGTCTGCCGCGTCCAAATGGGACCGGGGAAGAAAAAAGCGCGGGACAGGACACCCTTTCTGTACGGGGCCATGTGCGTCTGCCGCGTCCAAATCCCCCCCCCCCCCCCCCCTGCCACCCACTGCCATGTGTACAGAAGCAAGCTTGTCGTCGTCTCGGGTTTAAAGAGCTTGTACCAGGAATCGCCCGTGTTTTTCTATTTGGGAAGCTGGATTTTTTTTTTGGTAGTAAACATGTGGTGGAATTCTTTCTGTGAGAGAGATGGAGATGGCAGAACGTCTTGGGGTGGTGTAACGGAACAGAAGTGACAAATGGTGAAAGTGTAGGTGAGGATGATATCATAAGCCGACTTAAAAGCGTAGGGGCCCAGGGCTAAAACACATTAGGGGGCCCCTCGACGTAACGAAAAATAAAACTGCTAAATTTATGCACAAGCACACAATACAAAATGATGTAATCAGTCAGCTTTAATGCAAATATAATTTGTTTTTTTAAACTACTAATTTTCATCTTTTGAGAATTTGAATTAACGTTAATGGTCAATTCTGCAACAGAGTTTTTCATTGCGTTTCTAGTTCTGTTCTTTCTTCCTTTTTAGCTTTTTTTTCAGTTGAGCCATTTTCGTATGTTCTACCCATTTTATAGCTAGCAAATCCCTAATGATTACAATATTAGGAAATTTGGTATAGGAAAAAAGTATCCGTAAACGGCAAATCTACATGCGATTAGTAAACACAGCTTGTTTATGGTCTTGGACCTTGGTCATTAATTTAATTTTACTAGTGATCCATTTTTGGGGGCCCCTTTAAAATGGGGGCCCTGGGCAAGTGCCCCGAATGCCCTCCCGTAAATCAGTCTCTGATCATAAGCACTGTTACCATGCATGCTCAGTTTTGATGAAACAGACGCCTGCTGATTGCTTCGATTGAATACTTCGTTCAAACTGAGAAAATTAATTTGGTTGTTTTTTTCACGAAATCTATTTCGGCAAAAATGAGGACGATTTCAACTAAAAATTGGCAGTACGGCTCGGACCATGGGTCACTTGGGGCGAAGGCAAGCGCGCTATCGATCGAGCTAGAAAAACTTGTTTGAATTTTGGCAATATGCATATAAGAACCGAATGAGATGATTCCACCAGAAAGGAATCGAAGCAAATTACTTTCACTAAAATTTTTAATATTCTTGCTGCGTCAAAAGTCAAATGATTCGATGACGAAACAATTGTTAAAATGGACGGCAAAGCTTGACAATCGCAAAATGTTAAAAAATGACAGTGTTACTGTGTGATGTGAGTTTAGCCGGTGAAGGCGATTAGGGGTTGGCGAAAAAAGAGAAAAACTGTTCAAATTTTTGAAGAAATTTCCCTCGAATTTGTAAAGAAATTGGACATTCCCCCAATATTTTTAGACTTTGCAACCTCACTTTGACTTCCGTTCACAAATTTCCAAATCCCCCAAAATATTTTTTGCGTAATGGCACTGCACTCTTTGTAAGCAAATTAAAAAAAAATTAAAGAGGCTGTATGGGGGACACAGCCGCAATAGTGTCCTAAAGAGGGAGACTTATTGTTATTTTTAATGCATTTAACTAATAATTTTAAAATTAATATACTATTTTCTATTTAAATGATCTTTCAGTGGGTGGAGAACATGAGATTTTGGTAACATATAATTGATTGCATAAAGTTACAAGAAATTCTTCTTCTAAGGACGTATAAAAAAAAAGGGGGGGGGGAGGGTTAATGAGGTATGCACTCCCCTTCCATTTAAATGAACATTTTCAATGGTAGTTTTATGCATTTTTAATAATAGTTTTAGTCATGAAATTTTTCGGTTGATCACTATTAGAAAGTTTATTTTAAGATCGATTAAAGTCTTTAACCTTTAACTTTAATTTCTATAAAATGGTATTAGGGGCTTCGCTCTTTCATTAATCGTTCGCCAGAAAATATTTTGGATGCGCTTTCAAAATATGAAGGCTTATGGGAAGCAATTCTGCCCAGAGAACATGTAATAATAATAAATCATTTCCCTACCTTTACTTTTCGTCAACATGAGAATTTTGTTCAAGCCACGCTGTTAGGAAACAACGCCCAACGAGAGGCATTTTCTTTAAAAAAACTTCATCTGAATTAAGTAAAACTCCAACTGAACCAGAATTAAGCAAAACCTATAAACTAATAAATTGATTAATATTTTGTATGTTTGGCACATTTACAGTTCACTCCCTTTCAAATGACGCCTTCAACCTAAAAAATGGGTTGCATAGTTTAGGAGGAATGACTGTCATAAAATAACGTCTTGCCTATTAAATATATAGATTTATTTTTTGTATATTTTATAAAAAGTTGCTTACTGATGTTCTCGTTCTTTTTAAAAAACTTTTTTGCAGTCCGTTCATACTTCGTATGCAGAGATTAGTTTTTTGCTCATCAACCACGGCCATACTGCAATCCCAACATAAAATATTACTATAACAACTTTTTCTTAAAAATATCTTCAAGGAGCACATTAACATCTTATCCCCAAACGGAACCGTCTCCAAGCTGTCCTCTCCTTCCAAAACACTTCAAACTCTGGCGCCGTCTTGAGTCTCCCCATCGTAAACTCAACAAGGCTCGAGCACTGTTGAAGTAGGACAATAAGTACTTAAAATCGCCCTCTTTTCCACAAAATCTCACATATGCATGGAGATAAGAAATACCTATACGATATCAGGCACAGAAAAGTTCTTCCGTACTCCGCCATTAAACCCATCAATACTTCCTTAGACGCTATGTTATCCGAACAAAGACACACAGTGTCTTTTTTCCGTGGCGCTTGTTCCTGAAGTGGACAGTGATGTAAAACAGCGGGCGTCCGGTGTCTTTTCCGATGGTTAACAATGCTGTCGTACAGACCATAAGCTGCGTGATTGGAGTCGCAAAAGATGTTTTCCGAGCTGTATTCGTTGGGATCGGTTGTTTTGTGGGTAGGGGAGAGACACTGAAGGCCTTTGTTTGTTGGAAAGAAGATCCCAATTAGGGATCACAATGCTCATGTTTTTAAATGTGTTGGGGAACCTACATAAGTGATGAAATATCATATACATGTTCTGGTCGGAATTACAATGAGCCATATCAATTACTTTATGGCTGAATGATATAAATACAAGTTCAAGGAGAGGATTTTCTATTGAACATGCATAAATGTAGCTTACCCGGCACTCCCATTTTTGAGAATTCTGCAGTCGACAAGGTTACTTTTTTCATTCATGGAATCATTTGATTTTGGCTAAACGATAATCTTCAATTTGTAACGAATTTTTTTCTCATATTCCTTTCCGGAGGTAACAGTTTCATTTCGGTTATTATACGTATATTGACACAATTCAAAAAAGCTTTTTTGACCGAGAGGATAGCGCACGTAATTTTGGACCCTTGGTTCCTTGAAAAATCCTTGGTTCGAGTTGAGTTGTCGATTTTTATTTGAAATCGTTCTCATTTTTGACAGTATAAATGTAATAAAAAAAACACAACAAAATAAATGTCTTTAGTTTGACGAAATTATTATTAGGATCAGTTAGCAAGCGTCGTTTTCGCCAAAAATGACGAAACTATCTTTAAAAATGAGCATGTATTTTTAACAGTGTTGCCTCTTTTAAAAAAAAGGTTTCCCCTTCTAATAAAAAATATCTATTTACGAGCTTGCCACAAAGATCGAGGCCTACGTGGCCGAGTCGATTAGGCGTTAGCTGGGAATCCAAGGGTCCCCGGTTCAAAACCTTGCGATGGACTAGACTAAAGAATAGTAAAAAGTAGTGATTTGCGATCGGAGGGTTGCCAACTTCGCTACCAAAATATTAGAATGTCGTCCAGAACATCCACAAAAAAATAACGGCGTGTATACGGGACTGGTGCACGATACATCTGACCGGGGTCCAAAGTCCCGACGTCTATTAAAGGCGTTGGGTGCCAGTTCAGGTGTTGTCCTCGTCATCTGACCATGGTTCAAAAATACGAGGCATCGTTCCCGGGTCTTTCCTTCGAGATAGGCCCCGAACCGTCGCCAATAGCCCACTGTGCAGCTCTAGTGCGATGTTAATTAACCAAAACCACAAAGATCGAAAAACACGTAATGCACTAAATGTTGTGAACACGATTGTAACTCCATGAAAAAAAAAATTACACCCACCATAAATATGTTGAAATATCCCAGACAGGTGGGTGTCAAAAAATTTCCCACCCCTCACATGTTGACGGAAAGCCACCATCTCTCCTCCCTAATTACTTAAACAGGGACAAACAGCCCCCAAACCTAAATGTTTTTCGTTCTCGTATGTTTGTAACACGACTCCGATCGTTTACCGACACCCCGGTCTGGAACGTCGACGTTCCCGCCTGTTTTGGAATCGTCGTCGCCGGATCGTTTGCGACGCGGGTCACTGGGGGTGTCGGTGAACGGCGTCGCCCGAAGCACATGTGTCGGTGCTCATTACGGGAGTAAGGAAATTCTTCTGAGAAATGCTTACTTGAGGGAGAATGTGGGAAATGTGGTGTGTAATATCACACAACTTTCTAGTACATTCAATGAAATTTTCGTGTAAAAAACATTTTTGACGTGATTATGTCTTTAAATTCGGGTACGAGAGCATTGGCGCAAAGCTGTCGCAACATAAGTAGCGAGAATCTTCACATCCCCATAACTGAAGGGGGAACCGAGCAAAAAAACCTTCATCAAAATGATCAAATTGAAGGTTTTTTGAAGGTTTTATAAAGGATATTGAAACAAAAAACCGCAGTTTTTTTGAAGTTTTTAATTTTCCTGTATAAAACTTTTAAAATATCTGCATTTTCTCTTCATGATTAAAAATTGAAGGTTTTATGAATCTTTTTTACAGTTTTTATGAAGGATATTGAAACAAAAACCTTTAATTTTATAGATCTTCAAAAAAACTGCAGTTTTTCTGCACTTCAGTTTCAAAATTTTGATGAAGGTTTTATGCTGACTTTTTTTGCTGGGAATAAGCCTATAGGGGATAAATGACCGTATAGAAAAAAATGAGATGTTCCGACAAGACCGATAATAATCAATTCCTCCACCTAACCTTTGTACCACTTGAGAGGAAAGTTGCCCGCGGCTGCCTGCACGGCTGCAGTATACGCTTCCGCCCCCATAATAAGTCAATAGGGGGAAATCACCTATAATTGTGTAGAGGAAAGTGAGACTGGTCGACTAGGTCGATTGTTATAACATCCCTCCCTCCGACATTTGTATTACGTTGGAGAAAGTTTCCCTGTGACTGCAATATATGCTTCCGCCCCCTTAACTCCAAGAGGAATCAGCCTATGGGGGATAAGTAACCTACCACCGTGTCTCAGAAAATAAGACGCGTCGACTATGCCGGTTGTTAATATATTTACTACTCTGACCATTGTACTCAAACGTATTCACGAACCAAACTTTACTGTACAGTGCGACCTGTACCTACCTGATATTGTTAGGTGTCGATTTCTCAACAACAACCTTAGCACGTTCTCCCTTTAAAACAGTGATTCCAATCCTTTAAATGTCGACGGACCACCAAGTTTAAATTTTAATAAAGCTCGGTCCACCACTTTTTAATAACATTGGGTAAAATTCAGGGATCAAATATTTTGATACTAAATACAATCATGATATAATATTTTTACGAATATTTTTTTTTAATTAAAAATATATCATATTTAAATTAATTTTTTTAAATAATACAAGGGATGTTTCATGTATTACGTCACGCTGGTTTTCATTCTTCTTTGCACCTCTCCCATGTCACACATTGTCACGTTAATCTAGACTCATCACCTTCATACCAAATATTAAGTCAATCGACCTATTTTTCTTGAGGTAAAGTGTCGGAATGGATCACCCTAAGATGATGTTTCTATGCAGATACCCCATGCAATTGGTTTAAAGGCATCTCCCGTCATAGAGGTACTGAATACAAACCATGATGCAAATAAAAATCGTTTTGCAAAAGAAATTCATTTCCAACTTGGCGATTTGGTGAAAAAACTGGCTCTCAAAAGGTCCGTCTCTGTTGTATATTTAATGCTTGAAACTAAACGGCCCTTGAGGCGATTGGCAACTGCAACGAGAAGAATGGCGTAGGCGAATAAAAGAATGCGTTGAGGAACTCAAACGGGATTCAGCCGTTAGTTGGAGTCATTTTCCACTTTCTAAACATTATATAGATACAAAAACACACGATAACATATAAAGGGATTTTTGTTTTTTTTAAAGAATGATATGTAGTCTTTTATTTTGTACATTGAATTTGAGTTCTATTTTAATTTTATGTCTTATATAATGTATAAGTTTCGAAAAACATTAATATCGAGGCAGAAGTTTGCCTTCAGGTGTTTGTTCAGAGGTTTTCTGAGTCCAAAAAATGTATTGATGTGAAATAATTAATGGAAGTTGCGCAAATATATACATTATGTTGTTAAATACTAATTGTAACATACCTACAGAAAGTTGTTGGTCGCATTGAAGAGAATAGTGTGGAGCTATTCCTCAAGGAGATTTTGTTTGACGCAGCGAATAAATTTTTTAGATTTCTTGTTACAGTCTTGTAGATTTGAAGGGAACTTGGATAATCCCCATACCAAAACACATTATCCAAGTTCCCTTCAAATCTACAAGACTGTAACAAGAAATCTAAAAAATTTATTCGCTGCGTCAAATTATTACTATTCATTAATTACTATTCATTATTAATAATTTTTCAAATTGAATTTAATATTAATAAATTATTATTATTATTATTACTAAATTAAAATTGTCAAATTATTAGTAATGAATAATGTAATACTAATAAAGTTGGTAATAGTAGATTACTAATTTATAATTAATCAAAATATCATTAAGATATTACTTAGACCTAACCCACTTTAAAAAAATTACTACTACGCTGTTTTATATGATATAATTAAAGATTTAAATCAGTTAATAATTTTAATTATAATTAAATAGTTATAATTAAAATGTTGTATATTTACAGATATGTATAACATAGTACATATATATGAAAATCTAATCCCCATACCAAAACACATTATCCAAGTTCCCTTCAAATCTACAAGACTGTAACAAGAAATCTAAAAAATTTATTCGCTGCGTCAAACAAAATCTCCTTGAGGAATAGCTCCACACTATTCTCTTCAATGCGACCAACAACTTTCCGTAGGTATGTTACAATTTATCGCCAGGGCTCTTTTGTAATATACTAGACGACTTTGTTCTAACAAGTTGCCGGTTAAGACGTAGCCTCGCTAAATGCAGGTGCGTCGCAACTGAATTATGAGCGCGTTTTTGTCTCGGGAGTTTATGGATCAGGTCGTTAAAGTAAATGTATTGTTTCGAGTTTGCTTCGGCTATTCCGGGTTTCGCGGTCTTGTTTTGGTAATTATTGTCTGCTTGTTTGTTCCGTTTGGCTTGTTTCCTTGTTTGAAAATAATGCAAGTGAAAATGGATACCTGGATTGAATGTGCATGAGATGGTGTCTTTATTGAGTCCGGTCCACCTATAAATCTGAAATACAGATTGAAAGACTAAATATAGAATATTGAAGAAAAGTACAATGGGATATTGTTAGTATTTAATTACTTTATTCATACTGATATTGGAATATTTTGAAAATGTGGAATACTTTTGTTCGATTCGTTCGATTAATAGGGTTCATTCGATTGGTTTGTCTAGTTGTATTTTACATCGATAAATTGAAACTTTAATTTGCATTTGTGTCTCATAGTAATTATTAAATTAGATTTGTTCCCGAACCCACTGTTGAGTTTGATGTTGCATGCCTTAAACCATCTCGATAGATACAGCTAACCTAATTTTTTCATTTTTATGGGGATTATTTGCCAATGAATTGAAGAGGTTAATCTCAAAATGGCTTACATAATGGCAAAATAAAAATGCGGGCGCAACAGAATGTTGTAAACAAACTAACTGGTGCCATTCCACGTTGAGAAAAACAGCGTTTTTCAATCACCGCGTAAGAGAAATATATATATAAAGATGTTCAGAGTAGCGCAAGTAAAGATGGCTAGTAAGGTGTTTTTCTCTATTTGGAGCAGTGAGAGGTGCCGCTGTAAGTAGCTTTTGGCTTTAAAGTGTCACTTTATGAGATGCCAAACTAAATGAGATATTCTAGCCACCTTGAATTTAAATATTAAAATACTTCCCTTTAAAAAAATTAATGTTAAATATTTATGTAGCTTGTAATTTATAACTTTCTGCAAATGATTTGAAAATATTGTAAATATTATTTTTTCAGTTTTTTTTTCCTTCATTTCGGGGACAAAACGACTGGAAATTTGATTTCTCTTCTTATGCCTATTCTTTTGCACAAACGAGTAAAACGCGCGTCAGGTGACCGAAAATTTGAGAAATCATTCCACGTGGTATGAATTCTTCAATCACCGAGAACATCACGCGCGTTTTACTCACTCGTGTAGAAGAATAGGCCTAAATTTGTACCCGCTCGTTCGTTGTTAGGTTGTTCGTTTCACCTGTCTGATACTAAACAACGAGTTGCATTTGGCATATAACTGATTTTTTTTAAAAATTGATTTAGACAAAAAAAAATGCATGAATAAATTGAATACTTTTTACACTATGGATTTTTTTTATATTATACTTAAAGTATTTAAAAATTTTCGAATAATTTTTCTCATTGATGACAGCTAGTTTCACAACTTACACGCTGTATTATCACAGCCATTGTATTTCAGACGACATTTCCTGTTGTAGGTCAGACACATAGGCTAAAGCTGTAAGTCTGTTGAACTAACCCACATGTATAAATACAAAACCCCAATAAAACAAATAAAACATTCGAATTCGCTATCGCTTACAAGAGACGTGTAGTACGCCCTTCGCAAACCAGTCGCACCGACATTTCCAACTGCAATTCTCGATATCCCACCTTAACCCTAATCTTTCGGTCCTCCAAGATAACGGTTTGTGTGACAACAACACCTTGCAAACACCCAAAGGTGAAGCTCGGTTCATGGGAAAAGTCAACATCTCGGAATCGGTGCCCGTTTGATTGGAGCGCAGAGCAAATAGGAAACCGAGGTACCTATCGGAATCAAAGGTCGGAATCTTATATATACAGCAGCTAAGATAAAGACTTCTTGCCAAGGAGAAGAGAAAGGAAAGGTTAGGCTTCTCGGATGAGGAGAAGACAAAGCGAATGACGTCACCAGGGGTCTTATATTGCAGGCCAATACAAGTGGCGCCGGAACTTTCGTCCAAGTGGTATGGCAGGGAAAAACGTTACTTTTTACTGTTTTACAATTGCCATTTTTTTTATGTATATATTTTTACAACACATTGTTTGGATGAAATTAGGTATGACAGCAGCCATTCCTGCCAGACAGGTTCCGGCGCTACACTGTAAAAATGAATGCTGAATTTTGAAGACAATGTTCTCAATTTTGAAAAAACAGTTGACTTTGAAATGTTCTGATTAAATATTTCGTCAAACTAAGGACATATGTTTCGTCCTTTTTTTTTATTGAAATTTATTTCGTTAAAATTGAGGACGATTCCAAATAGTAATTGACGACACGACTCGAACAAGAGACCTCGTGCTTCGCAGTCGCGTGAGCTATCGATCGAGCCATAAAACCTTCGTGGATTTTATCAATATACATTAGTAAGTTTTGTGTAAGAAGACAAACAATTAGAACCAAGTGAGCTGGATCCTCCCGAAAAGAACCAGAGTAAATTACTTTCGTTAAAACTTTGATTTGAGGGTTCTTGGTTCTTCGTAAAGTCACGTGATACAATGACGAAACGATTATCAAAATTGACGAAAAAAGCCTTGACGAGCGCAGAATGTGATTACCATGAGAGTATTATTTCTCGAGGTTTGCATTGGGAGTCGAGCACTTTTTTACTGGGGAAGCTGTGAAATTTCCTGATAAAGATGTAATATTATAGAACTTCTTTATTATATATCAGCGAAATCAGTAAAATAAGTGCTAATATAGTGTATAATAAGGAAATGTTTTAATTATTCGGGATCGTATTGTAAACAATTATTTAAAAAAACATGTTTAAAATAGTTAATTTTAATTTTTAAAAAGCATATGGGCCTTCTAGTTTCAAAACTAGATAGATGAGTTTTTTCTCGATTTTCAGATTAGGACATTTATTTTTAGTTTTCCAACAGCTATCAGTAGGTGAAGTCATAATATTCCAAAGCAGCTAGATAATATTCATTTTAAGGTGTGAAACTAGCGGTTGTTGGTTGCAAAACCAGATAAAAAAAGTAATCATTTGTAAATTCAGATAGATCCTATAGCAGAAAAAAAATTATTGCTCTAAAGTCATTCTTATACAAATATAAAATGTGATTAAAACCTGTGTCTATCTTATACAAATTTCTAAAAAAAAAAAAAAAAGATAAAAAATGTCCATAAATAATGCAATTAATTATTTTTGTGTGTTTCTCTGGAAAATTTTGTCAAACGCGGTATATCCTTCGAGCATGAATGGACTGTAATAGAGCGAATATGACGTCATACTCGTGAAACCAACATCTCAGACCGAATGGCCTCAGAAACGTGACTTCTTTTCAAAGTTATGAATTAAAAAATACTCGCGATTGGTTGATGAATTGGGAAATGTGTAACAATGAAAATTTATGAATGGAATGACGTAATTAACCACGTGTCTGAGGCTATACATGTTGGCCTCACTTTGATGTTAGCGAGATTATAACAATATATTTTCTCTACTAGGAAGGATCCATGCTCGAAGGGTATATCTGGTTCTGAAACTTGAGAGCTTTAATATGTTCATAACATAAATAAAATGAAAGTTTCGGAAAATGAGGGTGATGTGGCCATTTCAAAGCATTTTGTGGGAGAGCTGTAGCTTCCCCACCCAGCATTCCTATTCCTTTTACGCCTAAAAACGCGCTACCAGTCTTTTCTTTTAAAAAGATTTTTAATAACAAACAACCCATACAGATTAGGCGCAACTGGCACTAATTTCATCATGAGCACAAATGGCATCTGTGCAAATAGCCTATCACCCTATAATAGAACTTCCATGGATATTGAGTTTTTTCGGCAATGAAAATACATGTTAAATTCATAAAAATGGAATTAATGTTAAAAATACTTCTAGTTTAAAGCGTTGGGCGTTTAGGGTATTTTTGAAAAGCTATATCAATAAATAATTTTTTTAAAAAACATAGGAAAATTATGTATTATTAATATAAAAACCATTTTGCTAAGAAAACAACTTTACAATTTTGATATCTTTCTGAGCGGTGTCGCTAAGACGAATGGTATAATTTTGTTTCGCTGACTTTCGATTGACCCTAGATGACGTATCCATTTTCCATGGTGTTCGTTGAAGATGGCCAACCTATCCTTAATCTTCACCTTGGAATTTTCCAACAATCCGTCAAATCCTTCCTTTTATCGCTAAGGTACTTCTTTTCGAAAGTGGAGGGACACTTTAGAGTTTCTATTTGCGGATTGCACTTGATTTCAAGATGCAACCGTTTTGGGCTGGAGGGTTTTTCAGAAAGTGGAAGTCACGTAAGCGGATCTCAATGTTAATAGAGAACTGTTCAAATCTGTTCTTGTTTTTTTTTTATAAGACGCTTTCAAACGATTCGACAAAACACATAGTATAACCATTTTGAAATTCCTTTTTAAATTGATACTTGGTTCAATAAAACTATTTCGAACCCTTTGCACTTGAGAAACATGTTTGATATTTACGTTTTGTAAGGAACAATTACAACCCGTTCCTGTTCTTTCTAAAGATGTATTATTCTTGATAGGGATAAAGATGTTCTTTCTAAAGATGTACTTTTTACGTTTAGCGTGCATAATTATAAAAATAAATAAGTTATTCCTAAAGCTAAATATTATACTCTGTCAAGCAAACATTTATTGTGGTTTATGACATTTATCAAACGTTTTTTAAAAAAAGTTACGCAGAATTTTAACCTTTTGCACTCCGATGTCGCCTTTCAGGCGCCAACATAACGACCCGTTCTTTTGTTTCCCTGTTCTTTAAAATAAACGAGAATAAGCATGATCTTGTGTTTAGAACATCAATCTTTTTTTCAACTTGTTTTCTTGCAAATACAAAACAGATTAAGATTTGTTCTCCTTCATGGGTATAAAAAAAAAATCTGTGGAAAAGAACGTAAAGAGGAATAACGGTTCCATAGAAAGAACACAAATCGCAAAGTGTTCTTGGAGTGCAAAGGGTTAATCTGAAGAAGTTTTTAGACAACCTACATACTTAGTGCTTCTAAATAACTACAATAATTTCGATTCAAGTTTGTGAGAGAACTTTAAAAAAAAAAAAAAAAATGATATTCTCTTTAATTTTGAAGAACAGAGAAAAAAGAACACTTCGTTATTTTGGATACTTAAAAGCGACACTCGAATGCAAATTGTTAATAAAATTTATTGATATTCAAATGATGTACTTTTAAAGATAAAGAACAAGCTAACGAAAGACAGGCGTTGTTTATGTTCAAGAACATGCAGTTCTCGTTCAATTTGAAAAACAGGGAACGATATAACAGGTCTTTATTTTGGCTTTAAAAACGTGAATTGTGCATCTTTACATCTCTATACCATTAAAAAATAATCGATGTTCTCTAATAAAACAACAGAGGTAGTCAAAAAGGATGTTTTTTATAGAGAATTTACTTAAACTATATATTATAAATTTATATTTTGTAGTCCTTGCCCAGTCCTGGTGAATTATTTAAAAGTCTATAAACACGATGGAGAGACATATGGCAGTACTACATTTAAGGTATTTCATTTTCGTTTCCAAGTTTGTATCCCATTATATATCTATATATATGTTACCGTTAAAGTATGAAATCCGTTATTTCATAGAATACCTAGTTAATCCATGAAATAACTGATCGTGTCCGTTAAAGTGTAAAACTCTCTTGTATTTCATGGTTTAACTAGTTATTTCATAGAATAACGATCTGCAGGCCGTTAAAGTGTAAAATAATCTATATCATATATCTCGCACGACAAATACATTTACCTTCCGGTCGGTTGCTACAGCTCAAAGTTTAGGTACTGGTCAGGGATTTAAAAAATGTTCGTGTAAAACCCAGTGTGTCAACAAAAAATGTTTTTGTTTTAGAAATAATGTTCTTTGTAATTCCAAGTGTCATTTTAGTAATCCTTGTTGTAACAAATGATTTTATGGTACGTTTCCATAAATACCATTTATACGCTGCATAAATTAGATAAATTGCTTCTTTTTCATTTTAATTGTCTATCATTAGTTTAATTTCATTTCAGATAAATTGTTTATTTTACACTTTAACTGTCTCTTATTAGTTAATTTATAGAATACCTAGTTATTTCATAGAATAACTAGTTAAAGTGTCAAATTAATAATATATTACACACTTTAACGGACACAATCAGTTATTTCATGGAATAAATGGGTATTCTATGAAATAACTGCATTATATACTTTAACGGTAACATATATATATATTTTTATCCCGCGATGGATAGTGATGACCAACTATATATAAAAACAACAAGAAAAATGTCTAGTTTTGCAACTATGTATAATTTTGCACAGCTCTTTCTTATCCGCTTGACGAAGCAAGAGTGCCAAAAGGAAACTCGTTTCGCAAAGCAACGTATGACAGTTGTATTCGTCCGCCGAGAGGTGCAAGACGGCGACGATAAAATATAGTCCCATAGGTGTGGTAGGAACTTTGGACATTACCATAATTGGCATCTTATCTTTAAAAGAGAAGTGCATTTGTCTTAAAAAATTGCTATTGGATAACAAAGTCTAAAGAAATTCAGGTCATTAAACAAAAACACATTTTAAATAAAGAATTTTTAATATAATGTTTCTATATTTAAATATAATTCATTATAATTACGACTTGTATAATAATTATATTTAATATTCAAAATTTATACTTATATTCATTATTATAATTATATACGTTAAATTAAGACTTGTGTTTTAATTTTCTTTTGATTTTATTAGATCTCAAATTCCTTCCGACGACTACAAAAAAAATTACAGATAATTTTTTTAAATAGTGGGCGGTTAAGGAAATACACACCAATTCCAAACCTTAAATATGATTCAGACTTGCATCATATTAGACTAAATGGCAGACAAAGCAATTTTGGAAAAGTTTATTTTATAAATAAGTTTTATGTATTCAAGTACGGAATCAAAGGGCTTTTAAACAAATCAAATAAACTACAATTTTTCTAACACTAAGATTTAAGGGTGCGTATGCTCAATAAATTATGAAAAAATGAATTTGGCCGATGTCTAAGACCGAGATCGCAGGAACGCCTGGAAAACTTGTATAAACTCTTTTCGAATCGAACAAAAACGATCGTTTCTATACACACACCACACAGATCTAAATGTCAGCCAATTAAAACGTCAGAGTCGCAACGTTCCCACACTTTCTTTTGGACTCTGCATCACAGATGCGAATTAGCAATCCTTTCACGTCTTCGGCGAAAAACAAGAAACAATTCTGTGAGAAAACGCAGGCTTCCCGAGAGAAAAACCCGCTTGGCGCGATACGCTTGCAGCCAAGCAACGCCAAACACCTGCCCGGGACAGCGAACCAGCAAACCCCCACCCCAAAACAGTTTTTACTCTCTGGCTACCGAACCTGATCACCATAAACGCGCTTCTCTCCGAACGAGAAACATCTAAACTCGAGAGCTTATCAAAATCGTCTGCTAGAATCTGGACCTTCATTCGAAAAGGATGCAAATTTAATTGAGTCATGATTTCGAATGCATTTGTGCACGATTTTTAAAGTCCGTGTGGCACTTATTTGCGATTTTGGATTTTGAAGAATCGAATTTGGGATTTGCAATCGATTTGAATTCCGACAGCTGCATCTGAAATAAACGTTTGTGGAACTGGGATTTGTTTATTTATTTTTTTGGAACGGATCGAACATTTTATAATAAGGTAAGTTTTTTAAAATTTTAAATTATATACTAATATTCTTTTGTAAAAAATAATTTTAAATGAAAAAATATTGCTTTAGAATTCAATATTACTGACATACTCCAAATATACGTGTTTTACGTAAAAATATATATCGAAATCTTATTGAATAATTAATTCATTTTTGCAAAATTTTTATTAATTATAAATGGCAATGATTTTTTCTTAATTGCATTATCACGTTCAAATACAATACGTGGGTCTTGATGTAACCATATGTGTATGCAAACCACCTGCTTTGCATTTCTTCAATTTTAAGATAAAACTCGTAAGTGCATAATTTTATTTGCGTATTGCACATAAATCAAAATTAAAGTAATTTTTGTTTTTGAGTATAATTATTCGTGTGTAAGAATATGTAATATAAAATCTCTGTTGCAAAAAGTTTACGAATGTGCGTTATTTAAATTTATTTGAAAATTCTCACAAATTTATCATCATATACTTAATGCAAATAATAGAAATAAACATATAGAATTGTTTTTTAAAATTATATTCATTTATTTGAAAAAAAATGTAAAACTTTTGTTAAGGCTTTGACAGGTTTCGTATATCTTCGAATTGCATTCCATGTAAACAAATTGCATTTCCATGTAAATTCCGTAGGCATTAAAAAAAATTATTGAGGAAATGTATGAATTTTGGCACAATCATTGATATTAACTATCATAACATATCCCAACTTATTTAAAATTTGATAAGTAAACAGTTGAAGTTTAATCTTAACACTATTTATAACTTAGACAATCATGTTAAATTGTTATTGTACTAATTTATTTATTTGAAAGCATATTTACTTTATAAATGTTGCCTTTTTACAATTTTCCTCAGAATTTACTAATAATTTTTTATATACATCATGCAGATTTTTGTTTTAAATGCTTTAAAAATGTATTGCATAGCTATTAATTAAATTAAAAAAAAATTCTTGCATCTAAACAAATTTTATATTCCTCGATATTTATTTATTGAAATATTTATAACTTCTTATTTGGAATTTTATTGTTTTATTTGCGTAATTTATTGAATTTAGTGCATTTTATTTTTTGAATATATTTTAAACTTTCCTAATAAATTAAAAGTCTTTTTTTTTTTTAAATATTGACCATGATAATGTGTTTTAGTTAAAGTTAAACTATGTTATCAAAATTTTATGTAAAACGCCAAAATTTTATTTTAAAATTACTTTGCAGAACGTGCTTTATGTTTCTTTTGAGTTTTTAATTGTATGCAAAAGGTTTAACTCCCAAAATTATTATTTTATTCGAAACACATTATTCTTTTTTAAAATTCCGAGTATAATCAAAATGCGTTATTTTATACAACACACATTATACTTCTTATTTTTACACTTCGTTATTAATGGCAACAAAGCACGTTATTCTATTCATTCAAATTATATTCAAAACACATTATTATATACAAAACGCATTAATCTATTCAAAACGCATTACTTTTTTCAAAACATCGTAAAAGAGATTTTCTATTCAAAACACATTATATACAAAACGCATTAATCTATTCAAAACACATTATATACAAAACGCATTAATCTATTCAAAACGCATTACTTTTTTCAAAACATCATTCTAGAGATTATTAGGAACCATCACAAAATATACATTTAGTATTCTATTTGTCAGAATAGACAATTCCATATAATAAACTACAACAGTTTTGGAATATGAATAATGTTTAATGCATAAACAATGCAACAGGTAGTTAAGTGCACTCTCAATTGCACCGATAAAAATCTATTAAAATAGCAATGACAGTAGAATTTAGTATAGGATACAAGAGAACACATAAAATTTGCTTAAGATCTGTACAACACATTTGAACTAAAATGTGTTTTGTATAATTTTATTACATCGACATACTGAAAGCAATAAACCGTTTTGCCCATTAAGGGTACCCAAAGATTTAATCTTTTCAAGCGCACTTCCATTAAAATCAATGCCTTTCGAAGCGTAATTGCTCTTCTTCGTATTCCTCCCCATAATACGTAGGTTGGCAAACCAACCTTAATTCCTGCAACGTCATTCGTCTATTCAAAAGCAATTCCTTCCAGAGTTTATTGAAAGAACATTAACTTCCAATTGACATACCCCTCCTGATGCCCCTTCAAAACGTTCCATTGTCCGACGTTCCCCCCTCACGAAAGATGGAACAGAACATAAAAAAAACCCGAAGCATTCGAACAAGTGATTTCAGGTCCTCATTAAGCAGTAAAAAAGACAAGAAAAACATGTAAAAAAACGGCAACAATTGAAGCTTTTAAGGGTAGAAAATTCATTGAGGTTGTTACCTGTCGAAGTTGAATGCTCGACTGGGGGACTATAGCAGCCTCTTTTTTGTATGATTTTTTTTTTTTTAGTGTTTTGGGGTGTCCTAACGGGATTTGGTGAGGTTGTAATTTTGCCTTGCAGATTTAATTGCGTAATTTGCCTCTTGAGTTGACTTAGATGGAAAGTAAATTGCTTCGTATGCATTGAAAGGTCGTTTGGAACATATTGGCGAGGTACAAAGAGAGAATGGGCTTTTTTCCAATTCTTGGGTCGTCATTAAAATGCGCTTTCATCTCGTTGTAGGTTAATGTCGAGCATTCGGCTGTCATTCCATTTGCTCGTAACTAATCAAATACTTTTGTAGAAGTCTTTCAGCAATCTCTAATTTATTTGATTCCGCTGATGTAAAAATAGGTCTTTTTGAAATACAACTGCAACATAATTGTCATCATAAAACTTTTCTGCTTAGACAACTGCTAATATCTTTATGATAAACAAGAACCGAATTTTCTCCCCGTTCTTTATTTTTCAGAATACCAAAGTTTATGTGCTCTTTATATATATTACCGTTTATTTTCTGTACAAAATTTGATTGCACAACGCTCTTCAATTGAAAGATCTTCCAAATAATTAGTTACCTTAACGGACAGTTTTGCTTGCAGTATCTCTAACTTAATCAACTGGCGTAGTGTGTGGCTAGAGATATCCAAAACACAATTTTTATTATCAAAAATGACCTTAATTAAAAAATAATATATAAATTTTTTTGTTTAAAAGATGTTGCCTTTGTCCTGTTTCTGAGTCTTTTTTTACAAAAATCGTCGCTGATAGTGTAACGTAAATTAAAACCATCTGCCAAAACAGTTATATTAATATTAGAAATAATGCTTAATTTGCTGCAGAAATCTGCTACATTAGCACTTATTTACCATCAATAATAAATTTTGTTTCACTATTTTATTTACTCGAGTTGTTTCAGACATTTTTTTTTCTTTCAAATTTCAATCAATATGCAAATAACACTTAACTTTTTGGCCTCGCTTTGCAGCGGAACTCATTCAGGCGTATACATTAAAAAGATTGGGTGGCTCCCGTCGGGACACGAAACAGTGACCTATAGTTCGGAAATCCCGCGCGCTACCGACTACGCTACAAAAGCACGTTCTAGAAAATATTTTAGAAATATTTTTTAAATATGTTTTATTATGCAATAAGCGCATTTTAAAAATAAACCGCTAACATTTATGAGGTTTACGTACGATTCGTCGATGCTCCGTGATATTGTTTTTTTATACCTCACTTGTTAAGATTCATCCCAGGTGTTAAAAGGATGTATACTATAAAAATAATATATATGATAATTGTTTTATATGCCGATGAGTTTTGTTTATTTCAATTCACTAATTGAAAATCTTTTTTTTCCTGCAGGCAGCCATGTACAAGCCGGACCCCGACTACCACTTGTCGCTCAAGTTTCCGCTTTCTGCAGCAGAAACCGGAGTCCTCATGGAGAGCAACCACCTCCGATCTCACCAGGAGGAGAGCTCCCGGGATTGGCTCCACCACATCTCCGCCTCATCGAGGAGGCGAGCGGAGGCGCTCCTCCTCAAGCAGAGGAAGGAAAAGCTGAGGAGGAGGCGGATGGTAAGGAGGAGGGAATACCAGAGACTGAGGAACATGGTCCCCTCCATCGCCACCAAGCCTTTAGTTTCCAAGGTGAGGAACATTCACATCCGAATAACCACTAAAAGAGATTCTAACACCTGCGATTAACCACTAAAAGGGATTCTAACACCTGCGATTAACCACTAAAAGGGATTCTAACACCTGCGATTAACCACTAAAAGGGATTCTAACACCTGCGATTAACCACTAAAAGGGATTCTAACACCTGCGATTAACCACTAAAAGGGATTCTAACACCTGCGATTAACCACTAAAAGGGATTCTAACACTCACTTACAAACTTTTTTCACGCTATTAATCCTCTGCACTCGAAAAACACCTTTGGCATTTAAATTCTTTTTATGAAACAGTTATTGTCTTGTTCGTTATCTCTCCCGAAAAATATTTGGTGATTCTGAAACACAGAAACAATAATCTGCTTTGGAGTTAGTAAAATAACAAGCTAACACGAAATAAAAGCGTTTGTTATATTCAAGAACATTCTCGTTCATTTGAAGAACAAAAGAACGGGTCGTTATTTTGGTGATTGAGAGGCATCACTTCAGTTTAAGGAGTTAAATATTTCGGTGATGCGTTGCTATTATTAACGATGAATTTCGGCACCTTAGTGTAGTATAGAAGTTAATATGATTTTATAAAAAACAAAAAGCCTCAATCGGCTTCGAGTGCAAGAAATAAATTTTTCTATATTATGTATAAACCTTTTAAACAAAGGGTATGGGAAGTGGGTTAAAATACTTTCACGTTTTTATAGCGCTTGATGAAGTTGTTTCATGAAACTTTCATTACATTTGTGCAATAATTTACAATGTTTGAACAATAGCAATTACGTTCCTTTGTTTGTGTATTCATGTCACGAAACTTTGTAATTTAAACGGCTTAAAATTAAAAAGTACAGCATTCGTCCAGCTGACAGGAAAACTTAAATGTAACAAACACTACTACCTTTCAAATTGACAAAAACACAAAATGTCCTCAACCATAGGACATTTTGTCTGTTACGCCCATACAGACTTTGTTCCGGCACTACCCAAACTCTATTTTAAAAGCACAATAAAACAACTCAAACTGAACTTTTGATCAATGTTTCGGTCCATGACAACAACTTTTATATCAAATGAAAAGTAAACGCTACATTATCCCCCCCCCCCCCACAACTTATAAAGGGGGGGAGGGGTCAACCACATCACCCAAATAACCGGAAACCGTCACTGTTCAGCACACACCAGAACAATACACCATAACTCAAAAAAAAAGAACACTTTTTTTTTTTACAATGTGTGATGACCCGGATGAAACCTGCTATGCTACATTCATTAAGAAATGCCGAGATAACAGTTTTCTTATTATCAGATAACGCTTTGCCCGGAATAATAACAATGTCCTTCTGACAACTCATTCTTCGATGGAAGAAGTCCTGCAATGTTGGGGAAGGTTGGGGACCCCCTCAAGCTGAACACCTGTGGGCGATTGGGTGGCGAGAATTGATTGTAACATCGGTTTTGTGCTTTTTGAGGGGCTTGCGTGATGGAACTGGTGCTTTTGTAACGCTCCAAGAGACATCTTGAATTTTGATGAGTCGAACTCTTGAATTTTGATGAGTCGCACTCTTGAATGCGTTATTGTTCTTTATTCGACAGCGATGTTATCAGTTTAATTTTAACAGGTGGTCGGATAAAATAAGGATTAATTAAAAACAAAATACTATGAACAAAACTACACAGGGTCAAGCGTGTGTAGTTTCATGTATGAAATCATTTCAATTTTAAATTACGTAAGTTTACTTTCTCTTAACTTTCACCCTTACGATCGAGAGATGACTCATGCACCACTTGGTTTGATACGCTGATTAGCCGTAAGAAATTCACCAAATATCCTGAAATCGTCTCGAGTTGCCCGTTCGTCCGATGGCAAAGGGTTAAGTGATATACAAGGTGATAAAAGGTTCTGGGGTGAAATGCCTTTCGAAAGGGGTTTTTGGTGATTCCACATATATCGAGGTCCCTTGATTCTTAAACACTGAGAAAGGAATCCTACACAAACGAAATATTAAAAATATATAGAATTTTTGAAACACGACGCAAGAAATTTTGGTTAAATTTAATATTTTTATTATTCTACATTTCATACAAAATAACGAAATTCTAAAGTTGTTTTTTTTTCAAAGAGGGTCCCTTTAAAAAATGTTACATTGCATTCTCATTTTTGAGCATTCTGCGATCGTCAAGGTTTACTCTCCGTCCATTTTGATAATCGTGTCGTCATTGAATCCGGAAAGTTCCGATTGCGGCCTATGGGCTATTGCCATTGAATCCCTTGACTTTCTAAGAAACAATTTTTAACGAATATCATTTACTCTGATTCCTTTCCGATGATATCAGGTCATTGGGTTATAATTTTGGTCATGTATATATTGCCATTATTAAAAGAAGCTTTTATGGCTCGATCAATAGCGCGCGTGAGTTCGGATTATAAGAGATCCGTGTTTCGGGTCGAGCCGTCGATGTTTATTTGAAATCATCTTAATTTTAACACAAAATAAATGTCGTGAAAAAAACGACAAAATGAATTTCCTAAGTCTGTTGAAATATTTAATCGATGCATTTAGCAAGCGCCTGTTTTTGTAAAATATGACGAAAGTTTTTTTTTTTTTTTTTTCAAAAGTGAGCATGCATTTGTTTTAGTAATACAGAGTATTTATTTTTTAATTTAAAAATGTCGCACATTGCTGCCAAAAAATTTCAGTTCTATGAAAATTAAGTTCTACTCATACATCGAGTTAGATAGGATAACATGAGAATAGCATCTACATACAAAACGCTTTCACTTGACCCACAGTTATGAATCCCTTTTAATGATATATTTAGATACAAGATACTTTGTTTCTCATTTAATGGTTCTTTAATGGAAGTGCGTAATCCTTTGCTACAAACTTGCGATTTCGCTCCTCAATCTTGAGATGATGACAAGGTATCACGGAGGATTGAGTCATTATAGTTTAATATACAAAAATAAATTGCTTTGGATACAGTATTATCGTTCCCCTAAAAAAATATATTTAGTCCATCATTTGAAACATTATGCAACAATTGGAACTTGTGTAACGAATCTTCTATCAATTACAGCTAATGATCGATTCCTATTTACCTATTTCCACCTGCAGTAGTTTAGAAAGGGATATTTATAAAGAACTAGCATGTAAAAAGTAAAATATTACTTGTCAGGCAAATCGCCAAATTACGTCTCTTCTTTTGCATGTTCTGGTTGGTTGCTATTCGAACCATTTTTAATTTTGCTTGATGGAAAATCATTGTCAAATATAGTAATATGTTAATAAAATATTGTTTATTATGAGCTTTTACTGCGGATGCAGTAAACTAAGTTCTTTTCCTGCTTTTTTAATGAATAAAATTGATTCAATATTATGAACCGCATTTATAGTTCCAATATGGCCACCGCGTTTATGCGTTCCAGCTTTTTTAGCCACTTCCTTCCGTAATAAAGTTCATGATATTATTGGATTGAAGATGAACATTGGATATATTGAGAATATAAAGTTCATCTATTGTCGATGTATATGTTTTTCGTATGGGGCCAATCAACAGAAATACTTTTTCCTCAACCTAATACTTCCACCAATAGAGCTGGAAAGGGTATGCGAGGAATCTGGGAGCTATTAAATTCCCTATGATACTTTTGTACTTTTTATTTGTGTTGTACTAAAGAGACATTTGTTTTTATCCTAGGTCACAGTTATAGAAGAAGCTATCCGATACATTGATTATTTGCACAGTGCCCTTCTGACAAGACTAAGAACGAAAGGTCTGCCCAACTGTTTAAGAGGTAAGTGTGTTCCAAAATGTGTTTTTCCAAATATTTTTAATGAATCAGACAATTGTTTTCGCTAAAACATTTTATCTTTGTTACAAGTTTTCTTCAATAAACCTTAAGGTTAAGCCGCGTACTGGCAACTATGGGACATGCAACTAAACTATTAGTTGCAACTGGAAAACTTAAATTGTATCAACTCACTGAGCTACTTTTTAATTAGTCAAAATATTCTTTCGCTCGCTACCGCGCCAACAGATTTGGCAACTAATCGACAATTTGGGCATTTTATATGGATTGCGATAATATAAGCTTTGCGATTCACTTTGACAATTTTGAAATCCGAGACATGACAGCCCTGAATTGCATGCAATTAAATAATCAGAAACAGTTGCAATGAAATTTTTTAGTTGCTCAGTTGCTTAATATTTTCAATGTAATTGTTGCCATTGCGCGGCTAGTCTAAAAAGGTAGCTCATTGCTATCATTTCTAAAAGCTTTAAATAGCCTAACAGATCCCATTTGGATTAAAGCTCTTTTATTTTTTTTTAACTTAAGACATTCTAAAATTATACATAATGTAAATATGTGTTAATACTTATCTCGCATTTGAGCAACAACTACTAGAATATATTTTTTTTAAGCGAAATTTTTAAAAATTCGCGTCAAAATGAAGCAGCTGAAACCAATCCCTGAAAAAAGCAGCCCTCCACCCCTACCCATCACCAAATATTTATCTCCCCTAGTTCATTTCACTTAAAAAAAAAAAGGAGAGGGGGGGTTGAAAAAAAGTCTTTATCGCATCCACATACCATGAAATTTTTTATCAAACGACTTTCTCGCACGTTTCTCCATGCCCCCTCCCCCCCCCCCCCCCCTCTTTTTATCATCATTCCAACTTCTCGTCTTACCTGGATGAAAAAAAAAATCACGTGGGCGCAGAAGAATTCCCGCAACAGGTGTTAACGATTCCTAAGCAAGACTGATCTTTTTAAAAACTCTTCAAGGTGCCCATTGTCGGTTGAAATGGCTGGAACTCCCGGGATATACTGCCTACCTACTGCATGAAGGGGGTCCGATGAAGGCGTCGCAAGCATACCCCCTCCCCCCTTTTTTTCTATATATTTTTTTTTCATCTGACTGCTTGGCTCCGTGTTTCTCGCTCCCCCCCCTCCATTCCCCAATTTTGCGCCAGGTGTACATACCTTTCGTTTAGGGGAGGAGGAGGTATATGACGTGGCACACTGGGCCACAGAATGGGTGTCATTTTGGTTGCTTTATCTTGTTTTTTTGGCGAACTAAAAAGGTCTGTCAAAAGTAGGTTTTTTTTATTGGTGCTTTCGAATGTACTTGGTATATGGATTTATATTTTTTTGGATTCGTGATGTAATGACCAACTCACAGTCATTTTAAGAATCAAAATGGTATTGCCACTCGGACCAATGATGTTATTAAATTTCTGGCAGTTTTGAATGTTGGCCATGTTTCGTATTATTATTATTTAAATACGGGTCGCGATTTATTTTAACAGTTATTCTGAAGAGCTTATAAATATAATAAAAATACCTCTAACAGATTTCTATGCAGTATATTTCTTAACATAATTTATTGTTCATGTCAATCACTAGTTTACAAAATAGCACACGTTATTATCATTATCCATTGCATGAAAAAAAATGCTGATAAAACTACCCCACAAATATTCGGGCAAAAAACCCTCATCAAAATTGTGAAATGGAAGGTTTTATGCCAGAAAACTGCCGTTTTTTCGTAAATCTATTTAATTAAAAAAATTATTTTAATATCCTTCATAAATTCTATAACAAAAAAAAAATTTGAGACATTGAAATTTATATGAAGTACTAATTTTTTAGGAATTTTATGTATAAATATAAAAAACTTAAAAAGAAAAAAATAATTAAAAAAATCTTTTCAAAACATTAAAAAAAATCCCTTTTATTTCATAATTTCGATGAAGGATTTATGCTAACTCCTTTTCTTGGATAACTATTCCCCTTACCCTAATTTTAATTTATTAAATTCCCAAATTAAAACAAAATGAATTGTGGCACCCCCCCCCCGCAACTACGTTATTTCGACACCAAACATCTCAGGCGAGCAAGAGCAAACCTCTCGCCAAAGTTGGCTCTCCTGGCGCACAAATGCGGCAACCCCCGCTTCGGGACTTCAGGTGCTGCATATCTGTGGGAAGGCCGTGAGAAAAATTCCCCAGTCCGTGGCATCCAGCAACAGATAGGCGCACAGGTAGATACGCGCACCTGGACAAGAACTCGCGAAAGGATGAGCAGCCGATGCATCTGCTCGATACCCGGTGGCAATGGAACAGATTGCCGCGCTTTTTTTCTGCGCCATCTGAAGGTTTAGATCGCAGGTGGAATGTGCGAGCATTCAACACGTGTCACAAATAAGAATTCAAAAGGGAGAGAATATTGGAAATGATTTTGCTGGAGAAGAATTGATAGAATAGTTGGGCGCGTCTTCCCCCCTCCCCTTTTTTTAATATTTAACATGCATCATATGAATTTAGTAAAGAAAGTATGGGAACATATAAACATCTAATTTATCAAGATCGATCTAATTTATTTAACCTTTGAAGAAGTTAAAAAATTGATTTTTTTTGTTACGTTAATGGTAATGTAAGAGCTTGTCTAGTTTTTTTTCGCCACCTTAAAGTTTGCAGAGCAGATTTTATTCGTGGATTTAAAACATGTTCTATTAGAACGTAATTGCTCTTATCATTGCGGTATAGACCAAATATAGTTCTCTTCTAGCATATATCAAAGATCTTTCAAAATATCAAAATTTGGCGAATGAAATCTGCTAAAATTTTAGGACACACACACATGTGAAATTTATGATCTGAATAGATTAAACTAGGACGCTTTTTTACTATTTAAATGTCACACAGAAAGAATTTATGAATCTGAAAAAGAGTCAAAACAGAATTTAAAAAAAGTTGAATATAGCGAATACTGAACAGGATATAGCGTGTTTCTTATAAAGGTCTAAGTCGATATGACAATTCACAAACTACTGAGGCCAATAGCAGTACAGTTGATTAATGGCAATAATAAGAATAGCCATATTATTGCCATTACTCTTGGCTCATATTTTTTGCTGTAGTTTAGATCGAAAAACCTTGCGATTAGACACGACATGCATCCAAATAGTGTTACGATGAATGGAAATGTGATGCATCGTGGTCTGCATACGTCAAGATGGGAGGACATTGAAAGCAAAGTACACATTCATGGAATTACTCATTAGTTAATGTATAATTTATGTAATTCTTTTCGTCTTCTTTATTTTTCTTTCATTCACTTTTCTGATTAGAGAACCTAGTGAAATGATTTGTTTATCAGATCTTTCAGTGGCTTCCAGCCATATTTATCATTCACTTATTGAAAGACAGCTATATATCTCATTTTCCAATCATAAAAAAACAATTACTCAAGAATCTTCAGATAACGTTCTTTGCTTTCAATGTCCTCCCATCTTGACGTATGCAGACCACGATGCATCACATTTCCATTCATCGTAACACTATTTGGATGCATCTCGTGTCTAATCGCAAGGTTTTTCGATCTGTTTCGTGCCAAATGCCCACCCCTCGCTCACAAATACTTCAATAATAAAATAATAGTTATTATTAAACTCAAACCTTACGTCAACGTTGTTAGCTTTGCGCCTCATTCTTGAGTGACACCTCTAAATATTCATTAAGATCACACCCTAAAGAAAGGAGCCCCGATGCCCGGTCCATCACTTCGATGCATCAATCCCCCTCCCCCCCCCCCCCCTGGGTTTATGTATCCTGTTTAACACTTTGCACATTTTTTATTTTGACGTTCTTTTTAAAGAACAGTTACACATAGCTCTTGTTCTTTTTAGAATTCCAATTATCCGGATCAGTTGGGGAAAAGACCCCATTCGGATATTCGAATATCCAGAGAATTGGATAATTCCCGAAAAAAAGGGTTGTTAAAAGAACCGCTATAGCTACACTAGCGACTTTCTTTTATGTCATTCACCGATAAGAAACTTTTAAAATGTGGATTTTTCTGACTTTTTTTTTTCTTAAAGCGATCCGGATAACTAGAATTCAGATAATTGGAGTTCTTTAGCGTGTTCTTTTTACATTTAAGGTGGATAATTACAAAAATAAAAAAGTGATGCCTGAAGCTAAATATTAAAATCTCAGTCTACCAAACATAAATATATTTAGTGTTTATGACATTTGTCAAGTATTTAAAAGAAAAACAGGGTATGTGAAGAATTTCAATCTGAAGAAAGTTTTAGATAACCAACATATCCTTGGTGCTTCTAGGTGACAAAAATGATTTTGATTAAAGTTTACGAGAGAAATAATCTTGAACTCAAGAATATGGTGTTCTCTTTCATTTTGAAGAATAGAGAATACAAATAACACGTCGTTATTTTGGGGGGGACTTAAAGGCGACACTGAGAAGGGTTAATTAAATATGTTGACACCCAACAAGTGAGGTCGTACTTTTAAATAGAGTTAGATAAAGAACAATCTAACCAGAGAGAAAAATAAAATTTTGTTCAAGAACATGCATTTTTCGATCGATTTGAAGAACTGGGAACAAAAGAATAAAACGCTGTTTTGTTCAAGAACATGCATTTTTCGATCGATTTGAAGAACTGGGAACAAAAGAATAAAACGCTGTTTTGTTCAAGAACATTCATTTTTCAATCGATTTGAAGAACTGGGAACAAAAGAATAAAACGCTGTTTTGTTCAAGAACATGCATTTTTCGATCTATTTGAAGAACTGGGAACAAAAGAACAGGTCGTTACTTTGGTTACAGAGAGTCGCCACTCGGATTAATTGATTAAACGCAGAATTTCTTCATGTGGTCATAGGCCTCGCCCAGCCTTCCAGGCCCGAATCTAATATCCCAAGTAAAAAAAGAACGAGGGGCTCCACCCTTTGGTTGCGATAAGGGACACCCAAAGACACTCAACAAGAACCAGAATCTCGCCAAGCAGAGCCCTAAATGACTCATATGTATCGATTAATGGCCACTGATTGATCTGTTCAGCGGATGACGTCTCAATGGAGCGCGCGCGCGGAATGGGCCACCCAATTGGAGGATGGAAGCCTTTCGCGTATTTGGGCTAATTTCTGCCTGATTGGACCATGTTTGGCGATAAAGTTTTTCCTTTTGTGATTGAGAAATAGGATATGTTACTCTGATAATCATCGAGAGGAAATTAATGGTTTTTTGTAATGTGTGAGGTCTTTGGTAGTGGACATAAAGGCGCACCTTTAGAATCAATGTTGCCGTTTCTGCCGCACAGGTTGGTTGTCTCTGTAATTGCTGAAAGATGTAATGATTTGATCCTTTGGCGATTTATTTCGAATTGGTTGTCAGAATTTTTTCTCTCAAGAATTGCACGATGTCTTTGCTAGAAATACTAGCAAAAATTTCATAGTGATCGTTTGTTTTCCACTTGCAGATTTTGTGGGTTAATTCTGTTTGGTAAACCAAATATCCATTGCGGTAAACTACTCAAGTTTTTATTTTGTAGTTGTGTTTCAATTTGCAGATTCAATTTGCCGAGTGAATATTAATCGAACTTACACTAAGGACAGCATTATAGACTGAAGTCATGACCTGTCACCTGTTTTGTTTTACGTACAGTCCGGAACGCCATGACTATAATTAATACCTGTAACCAGAAAAGCAAAAGTTATTTTTTAAATATTGAGAAACTTCAAAAAACTTTCTTAGCTATTCTTTTTTTATTAAATTCTTTTAAAAAATAAGCTGCACAGTCTACGACAAAAACTAAAAGACCGTGTAAAAATCCCAGCCAATCCTTAAACAGACAAATATTCCATTAGTAAAGTCCGATTGTTTACAAAACGGTGGCGGACCTTGTGCACATCGTAGAAGATCAGATTTATCAATAGTAACTCCATACCATTAAAAACATTACCACCTTTTGGACAAATATTCCATTGTCGAACCCCCAATTGCTTTCTAAGGTCACCTTAGTCCCTGCAAATGGTCAACACAGGGGGTGGAACAGCTTTGAGTAAGTGGTTTAACATAGAAAACCAGATTAACCATTTAATGGCGCGACTGGGCTTTAACATTCAAGGACTATTTCCCCCCAGTTGTATCAACTTTAACATCCATCAAGTCCTGGAGAAAGGCTGTAGCAATAGGCCGTGTCTTCGGGTGGGGGAGACATTCACCTTTGTTGCACCACTGGCCCCTTGGAAAATGCCACATTCATAGCACCACAGCCAGGTGTGACGACTGCTGCATAAAAGAGGAACTATTTCTCTAAGTAAAAACTGTTTCTTTGGCTGTTTGTAGGGGGATTATGTTTGGCAAAGCAGCTGCAATATTGGGAGTTTGTCAAGACGCGTTTGGGGGGTTGAGATTGTGCAGGAGTTGGCCTTTTGTAGTAGAGTCGCTACTTGAAGTTGAGGTGTACACCAAACCACGGTTGACAGAGTTTCGCCCATTTTTAGGGGGTGGAGTTTTCTTATTTTTATGTCTTCTCGGAGGGGGTTTGGATTGAAGGGTAGAAGTATTGTCGGTGAATTTTTTATTTTTTTTGAAAAGGGGATTTTTCGGTGTCAGTTTTCATCATTAAAGTGTCTGTTACCACTGCAGAAGTTGCGCAACAGGTGGGCTTTTTGTTGGGCAATTGGAAAGGGGGGGAGGGGGGATTTTCGCTTTTTTGACACAGGTGCTTAAAAACCTGCCCAATTTACCAGGTGATGGGGTGTCTGGTGCTATAGCGAAACCTTTTCGCGGTCTTTAAATCCACACTTGGCTCTTCTTCAATTCATCGTCAATCAGGTGTCATGAATTGATTGTGTGGTGCAGACATTTGTAAGTATCCACCTGCAGTTGAAAAAAAGTCGGGAATAATTTATGCGCACACAATGTTTAAAAGTTAGTTGAATTTCGTTGCACTGGGCAGATTATTCGCAACGAAGAAAAGACCTGGAAACTCTGTTTCACAATTTTTAACCACGGTCAGATTATGAGAACAATATCTGAGCTGACACTTAACAATCCAAACTTTTAAACTTTGACTAACGTGAGGGCGTTCATAAAACGGCAAGTTTTACAATCATCAAACCCCTCTAATTGTGAGTCTTCATATTGACTTACCTAGAATCGAACTTGACACCCTCTGATTTTGATTCAGGCGTCGTGCCAACTGCGCTAGCAAAAAAGAGGTAAAATTAAAAAAAAAAAAAATCGTGGTAATTTTGCGCTTAAATTATAAACGCACATTTTTTTTCATTTGGCAAGTTGTACACAATATTTCAAGTCTAATAAAAGTTATTAAATAATAAAGATTATAATTGAAAATATTTATAATTAACACTTTGCACTCCGCTGTCTCCTCTCAGGCGAAAACATAAAGACATTATAAAGGTATAATGATAATAAATCTAACAAATGCATTTTATAATTTACAAGAAAAAAATTATATTAACAAAATACATTAATTATGTCGTCAAACAGAAATTTTTAGGTGCGAAATACGACTAACGACCGCTAATTTTGAACCCTCAACATAATACTGTAATCAGAGTTACAAGAAATCTTAGTTACCAGATTTTTTTAAATATTGCAATGAAAAAATACATTCCTTCAAACCTCTTAAAATTGTACATATCATAAGAGTATGATTTAAAAAAAAAAAAAAAAAAAAAACAAACATATTTTTGCGTTTAGCTATCAAACCGAAATAAACGAGGACACAAATTAGCACCTTTCACTTGAAGTTTTATGAGACGTCTCCATAAAAACCTGAATCGCTGCTCGAACAGGTGTGGGGCTGGAATAATCGATCCCTGCCGCAAACGATTGATTTACCCTCGCGCAGACTACCTGTCACTACCTGGCGTGTGGACCACCCCGGTGTGGATCCCACAACTCCTGAAGAAGAAAAAAAATCACGATTTTTTTTTTCTTTGTTCCGTTTCTGCGATTGGTTGGTAACAGAAATCGGAGTAGCGTTTCGCAAGAAGACTTAAAAGATGTGGAGACAAGACCACCCCGTGGCAAAGAAAACAGACGAGAATTTTCCTAATAAATCTCGATTTCGGAATCTGGCAACGGTATCTTGAAGTGTAATGAACAATTGGTGCTCAATTAGTGGGAGGGGCTGGATGCCATTGAAATATGTCAGGGTAACATGTTATGGGCTGGGGTTAGAATCTTGTATCTTGTACTTGCATTTTTGAAGAGGATGGTAAAAATTATAATTCGCATTGCAAGTTGTTGGGTTGTCCAGGTGGATTGATTTCTGTATACTTTAAGTTTAAATTGATATGCTTAATATACATATCAGTTCTTTTATTTAAAAATGTTTGTTTTGGACAACATTTTCAATTCGTTTATAAAAATGAAGAAAATAACATTAAGATCTATACATTTTGACTTATTGAAAATCACGTAAGGTCTAGTGATCTCGCTTTCGATTATTTCCCAGTTTTGCTTTATCGAGCAAAATAAAAATTTGCAATTAAAATAAAAAAAAAAGCTTTTTAATGTGCCAATACTCTTTGAATAATGTATCAAATTATATAATTAATAAAAATCCGGGGGAAAAGTTATACATATGTTTTACCGAAAAGAGAGGGATTGTCCTGAGCAAGTATATAAGTTAAACAGTAAACATTTTTTAATTCTCAACTTCTAATCTTCCGTAACCCCCCTCACCCCCCCCCCAAAAAAAAAATATATATAAATTCACTCATTTATCATTTTAAAATTGAAACCAAATAATAATAAAAAAAATCACCTAGTGCTACAAGTTCCTCTTAAAGTTTGGTTTCTCTTAACTAATTACAAAATTTGTCCTACAACCAAACAACTGGAAGCGCAGTTTTTTCTCCAACTTGGACTAATTGTTTTTTGCAGTGAGTCTAAAACATGTAATAACCCTTTCAACTTTAAAATCTCCTGTATAATTACATATCATTTATCAAGCTCAAATGTCACATTTCCCATATTTTTAACCTACCGAATAAAACTTTTCAAAGAACACCCGCTGCTGCGACGAACAAAAAACTCAACCCTTCCCCGCACAATTGCTTTTTCCATTACAATACCATAATGACAAACGTTCTAATTTCCCCATCTTCCAATAAAAAAGCCTAATTATTTTCATTATTTTTTTTTGTCCCCTTGCCAATCCGGGACCACCAATGGAGCTGGGAAACCCTATCACATCTTAGCGTGGGCTGGAGTGCGGCTTGACCACGCCCATGTCATTGTTTGTCAGTTTCAATTTCCACGTGTCCGAGACACAACTTGGGATTTTTTCCCTTCCCCATGAGGATGTGTGGTCCCTGTCCTTTGTCTTTTAAACCGAAACCGCGGGAAGTCTGGCAGTGGGCATTGTTGAAGTGATGTGTGTTTTTCATTCGGATGGTGTAATTATTACCCTTTGTGTACTATTTCTTTTTTTTTTCTCTCTCTCTCTTTTTTATGGGGGTGAGGTTGAAATGTCCTATTGTTCCTTTTAGATGGCAATCTTCATCGTTGACTAAAATGCACTTAGCGTTGATGGAAGTTCTCATGTTTTAGTTTTCTGACTTGTTTTGTTGTCTGGTATATCGCAGTTCCTTGGCAATTGAAGGAAGGTATTTATATATTATTTATGGATGTGCCAGGCCTGTAACTAAATAAGTTAGAAACTATCATTTTCATGGGAAGGGGAGAGGTTATAGTCCCGGAACTAAAAAAAAAAATAGATTCTGCTATTCGAAAAACAAGGTGTCAAAAACTTATAAATTATAGAAATGATTTTTTTTTGTATAAACATACCGTTTTCGAATTAAATGCAAATTGACCACCCACATTAAATATCGTACCATCCTAATAGCACATAAGTGTCCCTTTGAAGCAAATCAACGTAAAAAAGTTTTAGAAAAAAAAACTAATAAAGTTGAAATGGAAAGATTTTATTTTGGAGACGAGCTGAAAGAAACTCTTCTTAACTTCATATATTATTTCTAAACAATTAATATCTGTTACGTTTCTTACACGAGACGAATCTTAACAAGTGAGGAATAAAAAGAAGGAAAATTTCCCGGAACACTGACGAATCGTACGCCCATCTCATAAATATCAACGGCTTGTTTAAAAAAAGCGTTTAAAAGAATTATTGCATAAAGAAACACCCTGAAAAAGTATTTTCAAGACCTAGTTAGAAGGTGCCTTCATATCGTAGTCGATAGCGCATGAGACATCGGAACAATAAGTCGCTTGTTCGAGTTCAAACAGGGGATACTCAAAATATTTTTTTTAATGTATATGCATTAACGGTTTCTCCAGCAATGCAGGCCAAACAGCTGGTATTTCTGTAAAGGTATGCTCTTGTATAAAAGCGCTATATTTTAGTTTTGTATAACGAATTAATAACAATTAAGTACGGTAATAGGGCTTTTATATTATGTGTAACTTATCACGTACCATGAATATCATTACACACTCATTTAACTGACGCTCATTACTCGTTCCATCTAATCGCAAACACACATTTCATTCCCCCCCTTCACCCCTCCGGAACAATTAACCTTTTAAAGGTCGTATTCCAAATAAGACATCCTTGAATACGATTAATTTTTTCATCCCCCAAACGGTTCAACGACTCAAAATACGGCTCCTGTAACAACTTTCACCAAACATCTCAACCCGTATCGGTCGTTTAACAACCGATCAGCACGCAAAACACTTATGGCTCCGATTTAATGTTTTTTTTTTTATTTCTTAATACGGGTCTTGCAGCTGTAATTATAATTATCAGCAGCAGCATTGTCCTGCAAGAAGTTGCAGCTGCCGTTGCGACTCTATCGGAGAGGATTTCTCACGCTTTCCAATGTTAATTTATCGCTCGTTATAAAACCTGATTGGATGGGTCTTTCTTTCTTTCTGTCTCATTTGGCATCAGGTGGGTTTGAATTGTCGCCAAACTGTGCTGATTGTTCTAGTTGGTAATGATGTTTGGCGATTTCAGTTTGTATAGTTAAACAAAAAACTAACCGGTTTTAAATTGATGTTTTGAATAAAAAAAATGACAAGGTATGAATAGTTCTGAATTGATACTATAAGAACCGTTTGGTGGTTTATGATACGAATGGGATACGAAATTGTTCTGAATTTATGCTATGAAAAGTTTTAATTTAATAGATGTACGATACATTTAAAAGTATAAAATAAAAGTTTAATTCATTCTAAGCTGTTACTGCTGAAAGTTTTAAAGAAGAAATTGTATAACTTTCTGGAGTTGTAGTGTTGTAAAAAGCAACCTATATCCTTATTCTGGGCTGCGTTTTCATTTGAAAACTTACTCTGTATTCTGTCATGCCGTTTTTGAGTATATCTGTAATGGTTTGGTTGGTAGGTTGAATAAACGTCGCTCTAGAGCTGCACTGTGGGCTATTGGTGACCGGTAACAAACGTAGAAACGTCAGAACCACAAATTAAAACTTTTATTATTATATATGATAAACTGTATTATACAGATAAATATAGGATTCATGCACATGAGGAGTTGATTCGATGCCGATATTAACCACCCATTAAAACTAATCGTATGCCCTTCCCCATCTCTTTATTATAGGATCGTAGCCAGTGGCGAAGGGTCCGGTTATTGGTAGATTCTCAGATAAAACCAGGCATTTTAAAGTATTCGAATTTCTTATACAATTTAAACAGGCATGGACGTTCCCCAGCAAAAAAAGTCTGCATAAAACCTTCATCAAAATTTTAAAATTAAAGGTTTTATGCAGGAAAACTGCGGTTTTTTTGAAGATCTATAAAATTAAAGGTTTTTGTTTCAATGTCCTTCATAAAAACTGTAAAAACCTTCATTAAAACCTGCAAAAAACCTTTAATTTTTAATCATGAAGGGAAAATGCAGATATTTTAAAGGTTTTATGCAGGAAAATTAAAAACTTCAACAAAAAAACCTGCAGTTTTTTGTTTCAATATCCTTTATAAAACCTTCAATTTGACAATTTTGATGAAGGTTTCATGCTGACTATTTTGTTGGGTCCCTTAATGTTTCAAAATTGTCACTTTCCTAACGAATTTTAAGTTGTTTATATTTTTAATTAATATTTGTGTTTTAAATTATCCATAGTACACACGATTGGACAAAGTCAAACTCATAAACTAATCTACATAGCATTCATTCACATGAAAAAGAGGTAATACTCAATGCGATATTAACCACCTATTAAAATTAACCACGTGCCCCCCCCCCCCCCCCCCCTTCTCCTTATTAGAGGATCGTAGCAACCCTAATCTCTCAATCGAATCGCGTACCAACCGCAAGACTTCGTTTCCCACGTGCAAAATATCCCTAAATCCGCATTCATTAACTCCCGTCGCAATCACCCTTCGGGCTCTGCAAGTGTTGAAATAATAAATCCGATATAAATCGTCGGGACGGTCAGGTGGCGTGACTTCGCCCTCCTCTCCCCCCCCAGATGTCGTTTGGTCTTTTAGCGGACCGTGGGAAAGCACGCGTCGGGTCGCCCCTCGCATACGCTATGAGGCACACGATAGAAACAGCTGTTTCTTGTTGTTAAGCCTTGCATTAATTGAAAGGAGACCCGCATGGCGATTAAACGGCGCGTTTTTTTTCGGCGCGTTTGCAGCTGGGGGGATTCGAATGAGTACCTCTTGCGCCTTTTTTTCATTGATGTATTTTTTGCGCGGGAAATTTTAATGGTTTGTGAATGAATCGGGAGTTAGAATTATAGTGATTGCAGTGTTAGATTAGTTCGATTAACGTCGAATCACAGCAGCGTAAATGGGATATCGGCGACAGTGCGGATTAAAACAATAATTTCCTTTAGAGATTTAAAAAATTATAATTTTTTTTAAATATTACGAAAAATTTAAATATATTTTAATCCTCTGGACTCGAGTGACGATTCTCAGTCACCAAAAAAATGAACTTTTCTTTTGTTGCTTGTTCGTCAAATTGAACGAGAACTGCATGTTCCATGAAATATTAGATTGTTCTTCCTCAAACTCCATTTAAAAGTGTGACATCATTTGAGTTATCAATTTATTTTACAAACGTTTTGCATTCGCGTGTCACCTTTAAGTCACCACAATAATGACGTGTTATTTTTTCTCTTGTTTTTCAAATGCAAGGGAACAACAACTCAGTTTATTTATATATAGTTTCTATGAAATTTATCTCGATAAATCGAAATTTATCTCGATAAATTTCATAGAAACTATATATAACTTTTATTTTTATATATTTTTCAATTCATTATATTTATAACTTATATTTTTTTTAATACCCTAAACAAAAACTATCTAAAGAAAATAACAGGAACGGGATGCAACTATTCCATGAAAAGAATGTAAATATCAAACATGTTTCTCGAGCTCAAACGGTTAACAACTCCTCAAAATGATTTGATGAGATATCAGCTGACAAAGTAAATCTCGTCAAATACATCCCTCAAAAAATTAATAGAATCGTCTACAGCTGGTTATGAGCTTAAGTGATCACAAACCCCACCTACATAAAAAAAAAAACAGTCCCCTCATCCGATTACAGAAATAGCAGTATTACATAATCTGCAGATCAATCAAATAAAAGAGTAATACTCGCGCCGCACAAAGCCCCCTGGAAGTCAGAAAACTGCCCGGGAAATAAGTTGCGGTGCCGGGGTAGTTATGGAACGGGGGCAAAATCCATTGTGTAGGGGTTGAGAGGAAAAATACGTTTACAACCCCCTCCCCCCTCTTGGATGGCAGTGTGGGCTGTGACATTGCGATTATATACAGACATATGGAAATGAAAGCTGGGGGATGGGCATAAAATATACATTTTTAATAGTTGGTCTCCGATAAGGATATTTTTATATTACACTAGATGTTTGGCCCCGCCTTTACCCTGAAGCATATAGTACATTAAAGAGAAATAAAGTGCCCCTTTGGGATTCAAACCCGTGATCTATTGTTTCGAAGTCCCAGGCTCTACCGACTAAGCTACAAAGGCACGTTCTGGAATCTTCGAAATATTTTTTAAAGAAGTTTCTTTATGCGATATATATATTTTTAAATAGTTTAAAAAAAACTAAAAGGAATCTTATATATATATATATATATATATATATATATATATATATATATATATATATATATATATATATATATATATATATATATATATATATATATATATATATATATATATATATATATATATATATATCCTATATACATATATATATCCTATATATATATATATATCCTATATATATATATATATATATATATATATATCTTTTATAAGCTGAGGAAGTAGATGTTTTTTGATTCACAAACAGACAGAGTGCTTATGAAATCAATTACGAATTAATTAACAACGTGCTAAGCCCCGGTTGTTTTTAATAGTTAGAATAAAAATTATTAAACTGCATTCTCCTTCGGAATTAAAAGTTACAGATCTGTCAGAAAAGCTCCATTTTTTTTTTGTTATGAAGGCACAACACATAAAGGAGGGACTCATCTTCAACAGGGAACATTTTCCGAGCTGGGGATTCAGCAGCCGTAGCAGGCTCTGCTTGGAGACGAAATTCAAACGATTCACTTTTATTTTCCAAAATCCACATTTAGAAGTGAATCGCTTGAATTTCGTCCCCAAGCAGAGTTTGTTACGGCTGCCGAATCGCAGCCAGGAAAATGTTCCCTTTCGCATATAAGCACCTCAAATAACATTTTAATACCCAAACAAAACAAATGTCTTTTTAAAATCAAATAATAAAACAATGGCAAAAAATGTCCTACAACCAAGCGATTCAAAATTCAATTTTTATTAAAGGGAGCAGCCAACCCACTACCACTACCACCCTTCTATGATTCAACTTCCGATCCCCCCCTCCTATTCCATACCCCAACACGCGCCCTGCACGTGAACCTTCAGCGGAAATGACTCCCGCCATACGCATGGGGCACGCCAAGGATGAGGCACAATGGGGCTACCGAAAGAATGGCGTACAAGTGTGGGTGGACTAGGGCGTCACGACCCCCCGCAGGAACGTGCGAAACGTATGTATTCCAATTTCCCAGAAGCAGCTTAAGCCCCCATGCTGAGTAGTAATCGTCTGAATCATGCGTAAGTCCATTTAGTAAATTAAGGGACATTCGAATGTCAATATCCTATGTTTTAGGTGACGGGGTGATAAAAATAGTAGATAATGGATATTTGGACGTTTTGAGTACTAGGAAGATTAAAATTGTTTTAGTTGTTACTTGAATCCGGTATATAAGCATCAGCCAATTTCGTAGAAACCTTTACTTATTAGTTTCTTAAACATCTCGAAATTTAAGAGTTATAGTTGAAGAATCTAGGCTTTTAATCAGCGTTACTATAATTAGTAAACTCGTTCGTTTTTTTTTGCTTATAATTACATTAATTTTGATATATTCGATGGATAACCTGATGAGGAATACTTAAAACGGCTTTCAATTTTTCAGAAACTGTAAAATCTGTTGAAGTTATCGATTCTCCTTTAACTTTTCCTGACTTGTGCTCGGTGTATAAATTGTCAGTATAGTTAGTTGTTTTAAGTTATGCTGAAATAGAACCTTTTTTTTCCAATCACCAGAAAAAGTCAATTTCGTTGCCATAGTTAATCGCGGATTTTTTAAATTGTGTAGAAGTTGTGCATTCTCCTATACAGATGCATAAATTAGCAATTGTAATAATGACGTTCATCCAGTTCTGACGCAAACTTGTTTTTTACCTTTCTCTATGCTTGAAGACTCAAACTCCTGGAAGCAAAACTTGACAGGACACAAGAAAAAACAAATTTACCATCTTTTATCAAAGCTTTGATACTTTAAAGACTTTTATTGATTAAAAGTACTTGTTTCCATGTACACATTTTTTATTTTTGTAATAGTTGTGTTTTCTTTTACCATGTTTTTCTGTGTACAACTCATCATGGATTTATGGATATTTAGGGCATTTATTTATCAAAACCGCCTCGAACTGGAATTAGGGCCAATACAAATTTCACTACAAACCTTCATTATATTTGATTTATGGAGTTTTAATGTCATAAAAAGGTGCATTTTTAAGGACAAACCGGATAACATAAAAAAAAATGTTTAGGTTATGGCGCAGTTCTGTAGGGGTTCATAACCGGTCAATTTCCTTGCATGTTCAGAAAAACTCAATCGTGTTGTGTGCTATTATGGTAAAAGTCCATCCCAAATTTCTTAAATTCTGCCAGAGAGGGAGTGTTAATGAAATCGGGTGTAGGTATGTGGATGGCCAAGGCACACCCTCTACCTGCAAATGCCAACCGCTGCCTTTTCTGCAAGGCTCTTCCACGAGAAGGGGAATCGCCCAGTTTCGCTTCTGGTCTGGTTATTACGCACCCCGAAGAGCGGATTCTCCGACCCTTTGCCTGCGCCCATCGATCATCTTTGGTCTGAGGAAAGGCGAGAAATTAATTCCGAAGCTCGCTTACTTGAAATTACTTTCCTGGTAAAGAAAGCCTCGCGCTGAATTCATTAGTTGCCAAGTATTTTGTTGTCTTGAGAGTCTCGGTTTGCTGTCGATTCAACTCCTCGATTTCATTGTCAGCATCTTATTTTATTTAATGATATGACATACCCAAAGTCAGAAGTACCTTCTAGAATACACTTTTGTACATGGCCTCCCCCCCAATCACTGCGTCCTGCCGGCAGGACGAGTATTTTGAGCTTAAGAGTCGTGGTTGGTTGGTTGGGGTTTAATGACGCAAGTGCCAAATGTGGCCAAGCTGCGTCAAATCTAGATGATTCAAACCAACATTAAACTTAGAATCGTGAATTAAAAAGCGAAGTTGTTGAAAACACCAGTGCTGGCGCACACAAAGTGGTTTTACAAGCTCAGATTGCTTTTGTTAGGTCGCAGTCTTCTGAATTTTTAAATTCTTGTAAAAGATATTACAGTTGGAATTTTTAAATTTTTTTTAAGCACCATTTCCGAATTTTCTGGTGGTAGTACTGTTTGTCTTACCAGAAGGAAGGAAAAACCACTATACGATCGTAAATACGACTCCTACCGGCAGTACGCTGCTTCCTTCCGGAAGGACGTTGTAATTATTAAGTTTTTATGTTTAGCAGTTTTTCTCTATATGTCCAGAATATATGCAAAATTAACAGTAACTTTTCTATGAGAGCTTATACAAGAGCGCTTTATCAAAACCATTGGACTCTGTATTACGCACGTGCAAAATAACGTTGTGCAATGTACAGACATATCTAAAGGTTTAAGTAATATCACTCGTGTATAAGCTTTCATTGTGAAAAAGTTACGTGTTTGGAAAAACTAAGCGTCTTGTTAACATCCGACATAGATTCAATATTTCTGCTATTAATTTTTTGTCAATCCTGTTTTTTTTTTTCAATCTGAGAAGTGTACTGTACTTATTTATTAAACATACTGTGGTGTTATTCAAAAATTAATTGAAACAAAAACTTAAAAAGTTACTTTTTGTATACATACTATTATATGAATGTGTATGTTTGTACGAAAAGGATTTAAACTCAATTTTACAACCAGTATAGTATTTAAACAAAATATTCTTGGGCTCTATACATTGTTTGTTAAAGGCAAAGTTCTAAGTTTCCCGATGTTTATTTCCCAATGCCAAAAGGATGCCGTCTCAGTCACATCCGCAATTTCCCTCAATTGACCGTGCGGAAACCAAGAGCAGACCGACATCAAATTAATTGGATGATTTGTGGGGGTGAATAGAAGGAAATGTTGTTCATTCGTTATATGCCTCTTATTATTTTATGACAGAAACTACTTGGTATCCGACTTCTATTTTTATCTTTCTAAAGGGGAATAATTTCCAAATTTCTTTAACAAAACGCGCGGTTAGACTAAAATATTCCTTTATTATATATAATTCTTTCATTGTTTACTTTTATTGCGTAAATAAATTTAAATATTTATTTGGTATATTCGGAACAGATAATATACCTTCCATAACCCGATAAATACTGGACTTTAAAACAATTGTTACCAAATTGTAATGTAGTTTGTAATTTTTTTTTTGTTATGAATTTGCTATTTAATTTATCATATAGACAGTTATTTTGCTATTAAAATCAATTTAAAGTGGTTTTGTTGTGCATCCTGAAGGAGCCGCAAAAATCAGTGGTAATGCTAACTGAAAACTCACCATATAAGAGTAGGATATTGTGAGTTAAAACTGTCTTTGGCTCAAATGTTGTGAAAGTTTGGAGTGAAGGACTCCAATTCAGGGGTTGTCTTGGTTTGCTGACTACGGTTCAGAATTACGATACAGTGTTTCCTGGTCTTTCTTACGTCATAGATGCAAAAATCGTCTCTAATTGCCCGTTTTAACAAGTTCTACCTAGTACCTTTTGTATTTTAACCCTTTGCGAACGAAGAACATATTTGCTATTTATGTTTTTGTTTTTTTTACGGAACAGTTCATGTGCTTTCCCCAATTAAAGCTCTGTGGATTTTTAAATAGAGTTAAAGAAAAGATAGCGTTTTTCATGTTGAAGAACATGCAGTTCTCGTTCAACTTGGAAGAACAGAGAACAAAAGAACAGGTCGTTATTTTTGTGACTTAGAAGAGTCACATATCGACCGTAAAGAGTTATTAATTTCTATCAATGTTATTTTTTCAATTATCGAAACCAATCAAATTCTAAAAGCATATCCACAAAAGAAAAGAAAATACATTCAAATCAAACCTACTTCCAACTCTTATTAACAAGCCTCATCTCAGCTACCATTGGTCACTTCAGACCACCCAAGTTACCCAATCAGGATAAAGCGTCCACCAGAAATGCGGTCAAACGCTGACACGCCAATTTTCCTCATTGCGAAAGGCTTACAATGCAAGGGCAGAAAGGGTTGGAAAAAAATAAATATAAATTGATAAACAATTCCAAATAGGAGGTCAATTTGAGAAATGGTCCAGAGGTATACGCTTCTGTTCATCCGTCTTAGTCTGGATTCTTAATTGTCGCATGCTGTTGAGGCACTTTCGAGTTTCTTTTTCCATCCACGCTTGCCATCTGTTGCTCGTGACGTCACAGGTTTGGGAATGTGGAGTTGAGTTGTCGCTCCTCCCCCTACCTGTTGATCGTTTGGGGGTAATTGCCGCACTAACAAGTTTGAATGTGTAACCTTATTTTCCTCGAAACCTTGCAGCGCTTTGATTTAATGCTCGCGGAATTCGGGTTCTGATGGAAAGGACCAATTAGGTAATTTGTGATTTTGATATACGTGTATCACTAATAGCCTCAATTGGTTTTGGTTAATTAACGTCGCTCTAGAGTTGCACAATGAGCTATTGACGACGGTTCGGGGTCTATCTCGAAGGAAAGACCCGGGAACACATTCACACACACATTCATACATGCACCTCGTTATTTTAGAACCATGGTCAGATGACAAACTAATAACCTCAAAATAATGGTTAGTCGATTGAGTGTTGCAGTGAAGTTGCACAGTGTGGTATTGGTGATGGTTCGGGGTCTGCCTTGAAGGAAAGGTCTGGGAACATTGCCTCGTGTTTTTGAACCATGGTCAGGTGACGAGGACAACACCACCTGGGCCTCAAAATAATGAGTTAACTACAACAGTTACTTTTTTGTCTCTTAAAATTTTTTTTATGACAAAACGTACAACGTCTTTCCGAAGAAGGACGTAGTATACAGACGGTGTAACTCACTTTTATAATTATTTAAAACACGACTTTTTTAAATTTATATAAAAAAATTAATATATATTAATTATATTATCTTATACGTATTTCAAGTTCTTGTGTCCCAAACAAAATGCATTTTATAAAATTAAATTTCTTCAGCAAAGCAACACATTTCCCTTAATTTTTTTTCATCCCATTTCCTTCCAATCCAAACCCATCTAAGCAATTCGCAGTAAGCTCATTCACTTTTCTTTCTTTCCAGGCGTTGACGTCGACGTAAACCAACTGAACTTGGACGACATCAAAGAACTGGTGTGCCAGCTAGTCCAGAGAAACAACCAACTCAAGAAGCAACAGGCGTCCAGAGCCGGTCGTCCCGCCGAGTCCCAGCGGCAATCGGCGCCCGATTCTCCCGTCTCCTTCTTCGAGAGGTCCCGCCACGTTCCCTCCTATCTCACCGCCAAGAGACCCCTGCCCAAGAGGACGTGAGACGAGAACGATGGGCTTGTTTGTCGAATGGGTAGGTTTCAATGGAATTGTCATTGTTTGGTGTGTGCAGTGCCCGGGGCAGTGGCGTAGGAACTTCTTTTTTTCAGGGGGGGCTGAATTTTTTTTTCAATATATATATTGTTATACAATATATAGTACGGAGTTGTGAGCTATTAAACAATTAAAAAACAATCAATGCTTTACATTTTTACAAACGTGTTTAACTTGTATCCGTTTTTGTTTGGACAGCTTTAGAACATAAAGTAACCAGAAATAATAGTAATTTCAAATGTCCGTATTGTAAGCTAAAATATGAATTTTTTTCAGATTTGAGGAATTCGTCTCTATTTAACTTTCTTCAACAGAATGTAATTTTCTAAAAGAAGACATTTCAACTATATAAGTTGTTTAGAAAATAGTGCATGAATCTGATAGTTTATTATTTCAAATGGAATAAATTATGGAAAATACGATTATAATTTATGAAATGTCCACAAATAATATTTTTTTTATTTAAAAGCGTATTTTTTACATTGTTCTTAAAATTACTCTTTAAAGCTTTAGCGTTGTAGCTTTCAAAGCAAATTCCCCCCACTTTAAAACACGTTTAGAATAAATAAGGGATGCTTCCTTTCGAATGCCTCTTTGTCGGAATTCTCTATTTCTACAATTTGTTTTTTTAAGTATTTTTTTTAAATAGTATAATATTAGGGGGGGGGGGCTGTGCCCCTTCAAAATAATTCCTGGGGGGGCTCGAGCCCCCCCAGCCCCCTACTTCCTACGCCTATGGCCCGGGGGAAGAACGATCAGAGTCTGTCTTTACGTGACACCTGTTACAGTGTCGCATAGCGCAAAGTTTTCATAATTCGCATTGGGATGAATGTTATACTAGTAGGAACTGGCAGTTGATTCTGCAGATTGTGGACAGTAGCTTAACTTTGGGTTAATTCATAAAACCTAGCGTTCAACCATGTTAAAAACCTAGCGGGAAGGCATTTTTTCTTCTTCAGAAAGTTGTCAAATGATTCGATGCACATGCGACATTTTTTTTTCGCTGATCACAATGGTTGCTTCTTTTTCAACGAAAAACGAATTTCTTATTCATTTGCAACCGTAAAACACATTGAAGAGAAACGTGTTGTTAATGACCTCTGTTAGGTCAGTATCACTTGCAAATCATTTGGGTTTTTAAGCCAATTCCTCACCTACATTCTAAGCTCAGTTATTCCGATCACTTCTTGTTTTTAAACAATTTCACATTTAGAAGCGAATTATTTGCTTTTCGCCGCCAAGCAGCTTTTTCTGTAGCCGCTGAATTCCAGCCATAGGAGTTACTTGGTTTGAGAATTAGGCTGGCATTAGGTCTGATGCATAAATTCCTTTGAAATAATTTAGTTTTTTTTTTTAGTAATTAAGGTTTTAGAAGGGAGGCTTCATTAGTATTGGCTTTTTGGATTAAATACATTCTCGCAAATGCAAAAATACTATATTGTGCAGAGCGAGAAATGGAAAGATATAATTTTAACAATGCTCTTGTGGTTTTTAGAAATTAGAACAATAGTTGATTAGCTTTTTTGTACTAAAAATATAAACAAACTTTAAGCAAGTCTCTCCTTATTTTACTTAAAAGTATTTGTATTAGTAGATAGTAGTGCACATTTTTTTGGAGTGATAGAAATTTTATGCGACTATGATCGTTGTTCCTCTGGGTTCTATATAATTAGGCATGTGAAATCCATTTTTGTATTACTCTATACATTACATTTTTATATTTTGTTATTATATACCAGTTTTAAAGTCAAACCGTATGCGAATGATTCCTAATTCAATGCATTGCATTGGCGAGAAACTAAAGCGATTGCCAAACATGCTTTGTACTTTTGTAGAAGTAGCTTCACATGTGAAACCCTGCCGATTTTTCGAGATTCCACCAGTACGATTACATAAAAAAATCAAATGAAAACCAATGCAGAAACAAACAGACACACACAATACTCAGGTCACATTAACATAAAAGCAACGCCCCATACCATCGGCGTTTCCAATAAGTGGAGGAGTACCACCACCACCCTTCAAGAGGGGGAACTTACTCCCCATCACGTGCATGATATATGACAAATTTAAATACTACACAAATGAAATTACCGAACAGCCTTCACGCCAACGCACGACACCAGAACCCTTTGTCAAATTCACCTGCCTTTCCCTCGACGCCTCTGGAAGAACAATCCCCCTTCAATTATCCGATGTAAAAAACATATCGCCTCGTCAACAGCCCCCATCCAATTTTCGATTACTGGAACCTGCGATGCCGCCTCGAGAACTTCGGATGCCGCCTCCGCACACACCGAGGTCCGTGTGCGAGTCGGGGCCTCGAAATTCGATCAACGCCAGGCCGTATATTTAAAAACCACTTAGCTATTCCGCGGACCATTTCTCAGACGTCAACTGCGAGGGAAGGGGACGACGGTTTGGCCCGATTGATTAGCGATTGCTCGGCGAGGAACAATACAAATTGGAGTAACACCTCCGATTAACTTCAGGGAGTGGTCCAGGATCTGTGAAGCTTGGCGATTTGGCGATGTTGCCGGGGATTTTTTTTCTTTCATTGCGGTATTGCCAGGCGATTCATCATACACCGATGTCTTAGTGCGTGTTAGATGCATTTTTCCGGAATTTCAGGACAATGATAGAACGTACAACGTCCTTCCGGAAGCGTACTTCCCGTAGGACTCGCCTTTATGATCGTATAAAGATTGTTCCTTCCGTCTCGCAGCACGGCCGGACTACAACCAGAAAATTCCGTTTGGCGCAAAACAAAGTTTAAAATTTCCAACTGCAATTTTTTTTTATGTAAAAAAGTTTTTTCGTAAGGACCATGTCCTGCACATTAAGAGTTTATTTTAATCATCAGATTTTAATCAACCTATTTGTAGTAACTGTTAAATTACAGTTATTTTAATTAGTAGAAACCATTGACGGTTGTTGCTTCCTTTTCCTTATAGTGACGCTACGAACTTTCAAATGGCTGTCTAAAAAAAACAAAATTTTAATTTACCATATACATGCACTAACGTCACTGTTTGACCCTTTCATCGGTCTTGGTTGGTGATATTGCCATAAAGTCTTGCTTTGTAATATTGCTATAGATTTAATAATTGAATGACCGAGTTTAGAAAGAAAAAGATTCCACGGGAATCCATTGGAATTAAATTCCTTTTACATCTCAACCATTCAATTATACATGCAATTCTTGATGATTTGGTACAATGACGACAATGCTACTTGTTACATATAAGTCTTAGTGATTTATTATATTAACGAATTTGTTATATGCAATTAAAAGTGACCATCAATACCATTGTATGGCTTTGGCGGTATTTGGCGACATTGCCTCATGTTAATGGAACCCCTTGGCGTGGACTATTGTGGGTGGGTGGGAATAGGTGCCTTGATTGACAGTTTTCGAGTGGGAAGTCATATTGCGTTTTGTTCGATGATTCCTTTTTGAAAGGGGGTGGGGGTGAATTATCGGGCTCCACCCTGCCATTCTCTTTTGTAATGTATTGGTATTGTTCCCAGCCCAGCCTCAAGGCGATCGGAGATGAGCCACACCCGCGCACTGTTGGCTGACCAGGTAGCCTTTTCTTTTCCCCGATTCACACCTGTAACCGTATCGGGGATGGTGCAAAAGAAGCGTTCATAATTCGCACGAAGATTGCGTTTCGAGTAGGAAGTCAGTCTCATCCATACTGCCAGGAGGTTTACGTAGGTTGGAGACAGTAGCTTAGGTCATCATACGCTTCTTCAATGCCTTTGAAGCAATTTAGTTGTGCTTTCATTAGTAATTAAGTTTGGAGTGGTAATTGGCTTTTGCGATTGCAGCATGTGGTTGCTCAATCCAAAATAACCAGTAGTTTAAAACGAGAAAGGCAAACATATGCTTCTACAAATGAATAGTTTAGTACAAAAGAAAGTTAATACAATTGCTGTATTTGTGCATATGATTCCATTTGGGATATCACTTGGCCCATATTGGATTTTTGGCAAATACTTTTTTGAAGCCAAGTTGAGGCAAGTGAAAACACCGCCAAGCGGAAACAAGAACATTAAATGTATTTATGCACTTTTGACACTAAAGAACACACATGACATCGTTATAAAATACAAATAAGAACCTTATGGACTGTATTAAATCTAAAAACGTATTAAACAGCTTCTTTCAATTATTTCAAGTCATTAGATATTAGTGAAAGCTATATATATATTCCAGATGTGTACACTATGTAAATTGTCCAATGGAAACTTACGATACTTTCGATAGAATGAAGAGCTATACTTTCATAAAATTTCATTTTATAAAACATTTAATAAAATTAATAGTATTTTTTTACGGAGTGATCAGTTATTTTAGGTGTACCAAATGAGACGGCAGCATATATCGGTGGTTAAAAAACGAACTTCTCATTGTATTTCACATTTGTAAACTTTCAGAAAACACACAAAAAAAAGATTTCGAAAAAAAAACTTGGGCCAAACTTTAAACCAAACCTGCAAAAAAATACTATTTTGAAGGGACCTGCAATACTTGTACAGGAGGAAGGAACTAGACTCTACTTTTATACTGATGCCGATATCTTATTTTTGCCAAAAATGTGTATACACTGATTGTGCTTTTAGCCATCGATATCGACTCGTTCGAAATAAGATGAAGTACCGCAATATTTTAACTTCAAGGAGATGACAAACAGCAAGACATTAATTGCTTTTTGTAATGTAAGCTATTACTTTGAAGTAATTGGCGGTTATTACTCAAGTGTCATTTGAACAGTGCCTCTTCCACAAAATACAAAACATATAGAATCGCTTCCTTTAAAGCGTCCTCGTTCTCTTTTTTCCCAATCAGTATTTGAGAAAAGTTCTCTAAAGCGATTCATTCCCGCAACCGATTAATCTCAAAGAGACTCATCTCCGATTCATTGCAATTAGTTCAAACTGTCCCACCAAGAAATCCAATCGAAACTCGCACCGACGTACGCCCACTAAAGCCAAACGAACTTCGCATTCTGCCTACCACACGAGATCTTCCATCTCTCGCAATGTCACCCGCTTAATAGACCCTTCAAGTTGCAATTACCTCTGGGGACCACCCCCAATTGCTTACAGAGACAGCACCAATCCTTCATATACGCTTCGCCAGTGCCCACCATAGCTCCTCCTGTTCGGTTTAGGAAGCTCCAGTTTGGGCGTGGACCGACTACCGGGCAATTATACCAGTTATTTAACAACTATTAAAACTTAAATGCAGTTGTAAGGCCGTAAATTACGTTTTTTTCCGTATCAAGGCTCCGCCCGGTTGGTTTCATGCAGACAGCAAAGGAAGGTGGTGGCTTTTTGGTTGTTGCGCCCCTCCACCCAAAAGTTTAGATAAGGCAACGTGTTGCACCCACATAAGCCGTCTGTAATAGAGAGATCATGTTATCAGAGTGTGGCAGTTATCTGGGATGTTGTGATACCGGTTTTTGTCAGTGGCATGTAGACCTTTTCTAAAAACGCCTCTATATATATTAAAAGTGCAAAGGTTACCCGGCAAAAAAATTTACGATAGAACCTTTATAAAAAAAAATTGTGAAATTGAAGGTTTTATAAAGGATATTGAAACCAAAACATATCGCCACCTTTTGAGTTTGGATTTTTTGCTATGGGAATCTTACAGAGGAAAGAAATTAAAAATATCGTTTAAATCTGTGCATATCTCGTTTTTTAAAATGGATACGTTCTTCAAATGTATTGTCTAGTATTTCATTAAAATGTGAAAAAAATCTCCCTTTTTTTTTAAAAAACTACAGCCCAGCCTTAAATTTTTTAATAATCTGTCTTCGAAATTTTATTGTTAGCTTATTTAAAGCCTATCGTAAAATCTGTAACTTAAGTTTAAGCTTAACGATACTTATTTCTGTGGTAAAAGTATCTCAATATTGTCATTCTAAAGCAGTTCCAAAACCATAACGTTTCAGAAATTTCAGGTTGAATCGAAGTTTATTAATGTTATGTTTGACTAAATAAATAACATTTAATATGTTTGAATACAAATAATAGAATACTAATGGACCTTTTCTTTTCTTGCAGGCTTCCCTTATCAAGACGAACAAATGGAGCCTTTTGCTAAACCGAATTGTACAGAAATATATGTAATGCTGCCGACAATTTTTACTCCAGTATTGTTGTACATAGTACCACCGAGTTTTGTACTAAAATGAACTGTCGCCGAACTTGCTATATTTTGTGTATTGTAAAGATGATGAATCGCCGGTAAATGTAAATATATTTTGTACATATATAACATTATAAATATGATATATCTATGAATGGGCTGTACTTGTTTGGTATAGCTCACTTTTACAAGTTTGAATAAAAAATGATTTAATTCAACATCGTGTTTGTCATTTGTTTGATATATACAAAACTACATCTGTCAAAAAGATTCTTGCATGGATAATAAGGAAATTGCTTATTACAGAAGATAAGTCGGGGTTTTTAGATTATCATCGTTCCTTTTTAACGATTGCAATAATTGACAACAATCGATAATTGCAAATTAGGAACTATCACTCATTAGCTCTACTTCAACAGTACAATTACAAGATAATATAGTAATATATAAGAAGTATTTAGTATTAGAACTTCAGTGTAATGGAGTAACAGAGGCTAAAGGTTGTCCGGTTTAGGGAAAGTACGGTTTATCTTTATATATATTTCTCTTACGCGGTGATTGAAAAACGCTGTTTTTCAGTACGCTGAGTGGCAACAGTTAGTTTGTTTACGAAATTCTGTTGTGCCCGTATTTTTATTTTGCAATTATGTAAGCCATTTTGACGATTAGCCCCTTCAATTCATTAGTAAATAATTATTTTGTTGACGTCAGCTTAAATTAGGAAGAATATAAACCCTATTAAATTAAAAATAGAAGTTTTGAAAAACGCTTTTGAGTTTTCAAATGAGCGACGTGGCGCCATCTATTGGCAATTTTGAAAACTAGATTTCTATGACCTTCATTTTTATGATGTATTAACTTAGTTACGTACACACGTCTGGTAGGCAAGAGTATGGTAAGCTTAACGTCAATTATGCCAAAACAAACTACCAATAATTTAAAAAATTAAACTAAAACGAAAGAAAGGTGTGAAAATAACGTGGAAAATAATAAATAATGGTAGAAATAAAATAATAAATAATGGCTCGCCAGTGGTTCCATTGTTTTCATTTGTAGTTGAAAAGAAATTAAATTATTTTATATTGATTTACATGGCGAAAAAATGTATTGATGCCAAGATGAATTATAATTTAAATTTAGTTTCAACGTTTAAAGTTTTTGGTAATATAATTAAAAAAAGTATTGTTACTAGGACACATTGTTATTGTGTCCTACCTTTTAGCGAGCGAAGCGAGAAGTGGTTTGCGGAGCAAACCTATGAGGATTGCGTAGCAATCCTCCGGGGGTTGGCGGAGCAGGGGGCGGAGCCTCCTAGTAACAAATAATTCTTATAGAGGTGTAACATTGACAATCGTATTCTGGATATTACCTTTGCGGGTCGTCCTCTTGGCCTTTAAACATGAAAGTATATTAGTTAGCTATAATTAAAAAAAACCACTCTTCAACATAGGTTGCATTGAAAAAGATGTGTACGTATGCACTGCATTAATTTTTAAAACAGGAAGGTGCTCTTCATGTGTATTTCTTATAGTCATTGTTTTGATTTTTATTTGCTGAGTTTGCTGCTTATTTCTTCAGTTAATTACTGACCGAGGTGCCGAAAGTGTTTATAATATACAAACACAATTTGCTTAGCCGATTATTCGACATATTGAACAACACAACAATTAATGTTTAATTTCTTGCTTGAAAATGTAAAACTCTCGGCTGAAAATTGGCATCCTTTAAAGTCATTAATTTTTTTAACTGTCCGTTATAATAGCGTCCGTCAAAATGGGGGTCTACTACATATACAAGATAAAGAGTCACCTTTACTCTGTATAAAAATTGTTTGGCTGTTTAACTACACGTAGTAAACCATTCTTTTTTGATATACTTTAAATATCGTAAAACTATGTGAATAGAAACAGTTTTTCAGCCGTAAGCCTTTTTCTTATACACTCAAAATTATGAGCTTTCTATAGTGATTATTTACTGTTTAAAGAACCTTCTTTAAGATTTCCAGAAGAAAAAAAAATTAGAGACTTACACAATTTTATAAAATTGGTAACAATAAAAATACCTAATGACAAGTGTCATGATTGCACAATTTTCGCTCTGAAAGAACGGTCTTTGATCAAGGGTTTTCAACTTTCTTAAAAATGAAACTTTTATTGGACGATGTAACGCTTATGTTACTTATAGATTTACATTGATTAAAAAAATTACATATATATTTGTATTGATTTATATGTTACCTATATATTTATATGCTTCCTATTGATTTATATGTTGCCTACAGATTTATATCCTTAGCCCAATGACGGGTTTTATCATATATATATGTACCTGCCATACACTAATCAAAAGCCCAATTATCGCTATCATACAATTAAAATCCGATGAATATTTTATCACATTTTGGAAAATAATTACAAAATTCCACCAAATTATAAAACAATTCCGTTGAAATTGAATTTTTAATTACAATAAATACATTTCCAGTTTTCGTAACAAAGTACTTATAAGTAGCAAAATACTGTAACCCAAATTTTCAAAGCCGTTCATTTGGCTAATGGGCGGTAAATATCCATTCCATTACAAGTGAAATGTTTCATGTGTTCAAATCGAATACTTCATTTGGAAGGATCATTAGCTAATTACATCCACGTATATATTAGAATTAAAATCCGATTAAACCCGCTTTAATTCAATATCCGACCTACCTCCAGCCCAGTTCTAGGAACTGTGCCTACCAAACTCTCAAAAGCCTACTTTACGATTCCCGAAACACGCCTACTGCCATCCATATTTACAAGCTTCCTCCACGCCATAAAACAAAAGACTCAACAGAAGAAGAAAAAATACAACTAAACCCAACAATGCATTATCGTTTGGCTTCTAACAACACAAGATAATAATCACCCTTCGAGGAAAGTGTACTCGGTGTATATTTTTTTTTTTTTTTTTGTGCGTTGAATCTTTTGTTATATATTAGACGCTTCAAATTGGATAATTTGGGTTTGAAGAAAAGGGTGCGACGCACCCCCATTAATTCTCTTCGATCAGATAAAAAAATCTGTAATGGGATAATTAATAACTTGTTGCTTGGAGGATTTCTTTTTTTTTTAAGAGTACGTTGTTTGGCGGTTTTGGCTTCAGGGGTTTGACGCCTACAACGAGGCATTAGAATATTTTCCGGGTTTGTTTTTCGATTTTTGTTCATCGGTTTGAGGGTGTGGTTAAGGCGATTACGTGTATTTGCATATCACCGATTAGCTGCGAATAGCGCGTGAAATTCCTTCTTTGAAGAACTAAAATAGAGGAAGTGACCCTTACTTATTTTTCAATGGGGGAAAATGAAGTAACTCAGAAGATTTTATAGCTCCATTATGGCTGCCACGCATGCGCGGTACTTTAGAATGATTCACATCACGTTTTGCAGGACTGTAAGAGCTCCAGTTGCTCAGTGGATAAAGGCGTTCAGCTACTAATCAGAGGATAGGTGGTTCGAATCCGAGCGATGAACTTGACAAAGAAAAGTAAAAAAGTAGTGATCTTGCGATCGGAGGGTTGCCAGCTTCGCTTCAAAAATACTAGAAAATCGTCCAGAACATCCAACAAATTATACTGGCGTGTATACGGGACTGGTGCACGATAAATCTGATCGGGGTCCAATGTCCTGACGCCTATTGAGGTTGCGTTGGGTGCCAGCTCAGGTGTTGTCCTCGTCATCTGACCATGGTTCAAAAATACGAGGCATCGTTCCCGGGTCTTTCCTTCGAGATAGGCCCCGAACAATCGCAATAGCTCACTGTACAGCTCTAGTGCGACGTAATTAAACAAACAAACAGCAGGACTCTAATACGAATTTTAAAAAAAAAATAATGACATAAATAAAATTACTTTAAACATAATTAAATGGATTGGAATATTTTCGTATGCAAAAAAAATTTCGGAACACATCTTGTATTACTAAAAGTTTTATATTTCCCCAGTAAATTCCATTTTAACGATGAACTATGAAATTGTATTCTTGTGTAATGAAACAATTACTGAATAATTTTTATTCGAATGATCTACAATTATTGTCTATAACAGTGGTTCTCAAATGGTGGTCAGCGAACCCCCGGGTGTGAACGGGGTCCAAAGAAAAAAATATTAAAATGCATTGACGGTCCGACTTTTTTCTGAAAAAGTTTTTTTTTAAATGATGAAGTAATTGAATTTTGGTTAACTGTCCAAAGTGACCAAAAACAACTAGCCAAGAAAGCTTTAAGTCATTTGAACTCTGTTTGCACAACTTGTGGATGTGAACAAAGCCCTCTTCTTCTACAGGTCGAACAAAGAGTGCAAATATCAACATTGACAGCTACATTTGGGCGAGATAAGAAACCCAAAAGAAAAATTTCATTCATCCCATACAGTTCGAAAATCAGTGCCGTAACTAATTTCAGTGACTATTACAAGGTTTTCATGAAAGTTAAATGTATGTGTACGAGTCTATAAGTAATTTAACTTCTGATTCTGATAATATATTCTCTAAGTATTTGTTTGGTAAAATTGTGACTCTATTTAATTTTATTTTCATTTTACATAGTTAAAACTGTGCAAAATCGAAAGATTATACAATTATACTGGTTTTTTTTAGAGAGGAGGGGGGGGGGGGGGGGGGTTGAGGAGAGAATTTTATGAGCATATATGAAAATCTGGTCCCCGGTTCTATTTCTATTATAGCTAGGGTGTAAGTGAAGAACCGCTGATCTATTCCATTATTGAAGATAAGCTCTCGCTTATTTTTTAATCTACATGAAATCGCATTTATTCACATCGTGGGCACAAAATTTGCACATCGGTCGATTTATGACAAAAACCCAAATAATTCGCATCAAGTATCAAGCTTATGCAGAGATAATTTCCAGAATCCAATTTTCTTCCCGCAACCGCAAATTAGCCCATCAGCAGGTCTCATCATTACGCTAACGCAATTACGGGGCAATTGTTTACCAAGCGTTCCCAAAGGTGAAATGATGCTGAAAAATATTACTTTAATGCGATTGTCTCGAGACTGCCATTATAAATGATGGATAAGAGCCGCACGCAGCCATTATTGCTGCAGATGGCATCACTTGGAGATCGACTCGCTGTTGGGGGGACATTCGAAGCTGTATTCCATCACATTTTGAGTATTTATGTCGAAAGTTGATTTGTTTTAGTGGGGCAAACGTCGACTTAGATGCGTATATTATATAGTTATAAATACAGCACATTACAGTTAGAGAATGCATATTACCTAATTATATATAACCTTGACTTAATAAAAGTCGTTGGCTGCTTTTAGTGATGTTCACGAATACGATCAAACGACGTACACACGCGGGATTTGGAAGCTGCAAACAGAGCCGCCCTTAGGGGTGTGCGATGTGTGCCGTTGCACAGGACCCCCATGTTTCTGGTACGGTTAAAAAAATGTTCAAAATGGAAATGTTAGGTAAATTGCATTATTTTACATGAAACATGTTTCAAATCAAAACACAAATGTGTATCAGGATAGAAGCACAATTCTAGGCAAAAGTCTAGAGTGATCCATTCCGACACTATAATTCCGTTATGAAAAGCACGATTGACATGAATTTAGTCTAGTTTATATATACGAATGACATTATTTAGTCAGTTTGTATTATTTATATAAGATATTAGACTTATTTTTAATTTCCAATAAACAGAATAAAATATTACAGACTTTTTAAGTAAAAAAAGTTACAAATAAATTTTCTATGAAAATGAAATGTAGCCGCATCTAACATTTATAGTTGATTCTCAACTACACTTGCACTTGATTGGCATTCTAAAAATATGACGAACGTATTAATAAGTTGTATAAGTCATAATTTTTATTCAAACTTTATTCATAAGTTTTAAGCGGAGGTTATTAGGTTCGCACCGGAGGCCGCGGATGCTAAAGACGACCCTGTGGCTGTACTCCTAAGTTAGTGGTTCCTAATCTCTAGATGGCAAAGGAGTACCGATTTAAAATTCGCCAAGTTGCGGATTTTATTCGAATATTATTTAAAAAAATATACTTTAATTACTTAATATAAAAAATATACTTCGAATTTAAATTCTTATGTTCAGCTGTTTTTCAACAGCAATGTGTCATTGCCCGGATCCAAAATACACTTCTAG